>JAEQBH010003038.1:0-391463 GCA_016808115.1 Tetrastigma voinierianum | reverse complement strand
AATTTTGTTTCTTTACTTCGATTCTTGTTTTAGAGTTTCTTGACTCACTTGCCTTTTGGCTCCTTTTTCTTTGAAATTTTTTTTTTCTCTCATCTATAAGATCATTTTCTCACAATTTTTAGTCTTTGTTTGCGGGTGTTGCGGTAGAATTTGAAATTTACAGGGTGTTATTTTTAGCATCTGAAATTTTCCCGACATCACGAGGGTCCCTATGCTTGTTCATCTCCCTTGCCCTTTCATCTTGGTCTGCTATAGTCAGCCGTTTCCCTCACGCCAGCCATTAATTTTCCTTTCTTTTTGAACCAGCCATTTAATGATATTTAAGGCAGTGGTGGCCAAAACCTTTCATCCCCTTTCTCCTATAAGCCCTTTTCTTATTTCCTTTTCATTTCACATCCCATTTCAGTTTAAAAGCCCCCTCCCCCTTTCTTAGCAACCTCGAGCTCTAGTGGTGAGGCCGCGGAGAGCTTCCGGCCGGGTGCGTACTTTCTTCCCCTCCCTACTAGGCGGCTCCGACCAGCCACACCGCCATTGCTTCAACTGCTTGTAAGCGATCTTTAGTGGGTTCTCGCTATAGCCCCTGCCTCGAGGAGATACCACACTAGGGTTGGCCCCACTCCGCCCTCTCCGCCACATCCTAGGCCATCTCGGAGGGCCCCATTGTCTAAGAGGTCCCGGACCTCGGGCCCAGGAGAGTCCTCCAGCTCCAAGCCTCAAGAGCCACAATCACCACCTACGTGAGGTGCAATGGGGCCCTCATACGGACTGTCCCCGGCTACCATCGTCAAATGATCACTCTTCATTTGCGGCTATTCCAGGAATGCGATTGCGGTCGAGAGGACTGCATAGCCCGAGGTTTATTATGATTTTTCGTCCTTTTTCGTAGACCCGAAGCTCCGAGACTCGATGCTCTTAGTGCAGAGGTACTCCCTGGAGCCGTTCATGACACCTCGTCGGTTTTTCTACCCTCGGGTGGTCATCGAGTTCTACCACACGATGACATCCAGGCGTGAGCCCCACCCGATTGCTCTTCATTTCTCCATCGACGGTCGGCCTAGGATACTTAGGCCTCAGACATCACCGCTACATTCAATTTGCCGGTGGTCACCATGACTCGGCCGATTATAGGCGTGGCAATCCACCCGAGGAGATGGTCACATCTTCACCGGGGACATTGTCGGCCGGATCGAGTTTATGTTCAAGAGGCAACTCCCACCGCGTATGCTTCTTATCGATCACATTATGCGGTCTAATCTTTTCCTACTTCAGCATACAGTTCAGAGGAGAGGAGCCATGTTGGAGGCCCTATTTCACATCTCGGAGGGCTATTGGTTCAGTCCTGCTGAGCTTATTATGACTTGTTCTATTTCAAGGACAAGGTCCATCGTAGGAGTCTATCTTGAGCTGAGTCCACGCCTCTCTTATTCCCGAGACTCCTATGCCAGGTGCTTGAGAATATGGGCTTCCCTGATGAGCCTAGATTGGAGCACCGTCGTGACTCGAAGGCCAGCCTTACCGTCGATCGGTGGCGGCTTATGCCCACTTCTGTTTCCCTTGTTGGGGACCATTCGGTTCTTGGAGTATTCCGCCGAGCAGCCCCTTCGATGGAGCATGTTAGGGGAGCCTCGAGGCTCGGAGCACCCTCAGTCTCGGCTTCTCCCCCTCGGCTCCGATGCAGCTAGGCTCCACGCCCTCTGTCTTTTCGAGGTCCCGTAGCTGAGTACCGCCCACTACAGGACCCGGTCTTTGTGGCGAGCTTGCTAGCACCTCACCTTGACCTTATCACGATTTCCACCCGTGTGTCGACCATCATGGATGCAGTTCGCACATTCTCCACTACAGCAGCATCATTTACGGCGCCCATGCGACCCTCGCCCGGACGGGATGACTCACCTTGGCGCCATGAAGCCCAAACCGAGCCATTCTCGCACAGAATCAGACCATCCTCATGCAGATCAGAGTCACTGGGTCTCCCTGGTGATCTCCCCATATGTACCCACTCAGATTGTCTCGCTCCTACTTGGCGGAATGGGGTGCCACCTCCACCTCTAGCCCCTGCGGGTGCTCCTTGCCATTCTAGCCGGCTGCGGCCGGTTACGACCACTCCTCCGATGGCACCTCGTTGGTCCAGGATAGGGACGCCTCTTCAGGCCTCTTGGTGGGGTGGTAGCACTTCCTCCACTACCTTTGCAATCCACACCCCATTGCGGTTAATGACACACTTGGTTGGGGGGAGAGTTAGTGAAGGAAGTGAATTTTTAGAATATATATACTGTAGATATCAGTTTGTTTTACACTTTTGAATCTTTGCATGTGCATAAGCCCATTTGTATGTTTAGTGGCTTGCTTTTTGCTTCTTTTTGAGAAAGCTGTTTTTGAAAAAGCTAAAAATTTAGTGATATACACTGTTATACATATCAGACAGTTCAATTTCTTAACCCATTTGCAACATTTTTGCCCCCATTTTTTTTTGTGGTTTTGCTTAACTTGCAAGTTGAAAAATTGAAACGCTACCCAATTTCATTGATACTAGATTAGTTCCATGCATGATTAAGTGGTTGGTCAGTTGAAGTCTCCTGGTATTTAATCTTTTTCTTCCACCTTTAGCTAGCCACACACTATGCACATCAGTTTTCTGTAATAGCTTGAGAAGCGCATAACTTCACTGTAAGTGCAAACTGCTAAGTTTCATTGACCACCTGTAAAATGTTATGGTTCCTAAGTAGAAGGCGATGTGTCTTCCAAAATAAAAGAAGAGAAAAAGAAAAGAAAAGAAAAAGAAAGAAAAAGAAAGAAAAGAGAAAAGCCGCGCTTTGCGAAACTTAGAGAGCACGGTCAGGGTTTGACGAAAGTCTTTAAAGCACGGTGCCTAAGCCTTAGTTGGTTGGGAGCCGTCGACAGTGCTCGCTACATGGGTGAATGGGTGAGGTTTAAGTGAGGTCGTAGGTGCTTAGATTTGAATTCATTCAGTCTGGCGAAACAGGAGTTAGCGGTCGAGAGATCCTTATGACTTGATGCCCTAAGCTTAGTTGGTTGGGAGTCATCGGTGGACCCCCGTTACACGGACTTTGGTGAGGTCGATTTCTTAGCATTGCATCCTACGATACAAAAAGAAATATGACAAAGAGTGGAACCCGGTTATTTAGGTTGGTCAAGGTGCTAGGAGTTGGCGTAGCTTGGTGGGGGGCGGTTGCGGGATGTGTTGGCGAGTCACTAAACACTTAGATTTTGGTGGAAGTTTCGAGGTGATTCAACAGGATAGATACTCTTCTGAAACTTGGTCCTATATGGTATTTATTCTCCCAGGCTGGTTGTTGTGCAAGGTCTCAATCATTCACACTAAGGGTAGGGCATTACCTACTCATACACTTCTTGAAAATACCATTCCTTTTGAATGAGCTTAACTGTCTACCTTTCTTTTTTCTTTTCTTTTGTCATTGCTAAGGAATTTAGCAATGTAGGTTAAGGGGAGTGATTAGTGCCCAAAATAGTCTTGTTTTTAGCCTTTGTTCATTGTAGGTTTGAGCACTTTTTGTGTACTAATCAACTTAAATAACAATTGACACACTAAGGTCCGAGCTATCTGCTAATCATATTTTGTGGATATTTTTTGTAGTTTGCAAGCCCGATTATACCTTTATCTTCAAGCGATTCAAATCCCCCGAAGAACCCGAGCGAAATCAGTTTGCATGAATAAAGAAGAAGGCAATTGGAGCTAATCACGAGAGAGTGAGCGTTGCGAGAAAATTTTTGCGATGTTGCGAATTTTTCGTAGAATTTGTGAAATTTTCGCGACATACCACAATTTTACAATGTTGACCACTTTTAGTTTGCTTTTGTGGTTTTGTACCAAATTGCCCTCATTGTATTTTTGTTTCATATTTTTTTGTAATTTCCTTGACTCTGAGCAGTATATAAGCCACAGTCAAGCTATGTAAAATCAATCCATCGTCCCGATAAAATTGGGCGCGAAGCTTTCGGCTTTCCGTAGGTGTGATTTTCTCTCGTTTTATCTCCCCTTTCTCGCATTTTCTCACTGGCCAAACACCCTTTGAGGATGACATCTCAAGGGATGCTTGGCTAAACCTCCCTCATCCTTGAAGAGGAGGGCCACTTGGTTAAAGGTTTGAGGTAATACACTATTCTCTGTTACCAAGGCAGACATCTATTATCATTTATGTTTCTGTATCTCACAAGTGGGTTTGAATCCCTGTGATGTACCCTTAGTGGCTAGTACTTGGCAAGCTTTCAAGGCTTAGTGGATACTTATTACTAGATCCACTGATGCTCAATTAGTTGCCATTTATTAGCTCCTGCAGGTTAGATCCAATGGATGGTTCTAACTGCTTTGAAACATTAATGGGTGATAAATGCTGTATACTAGGAAGGAAACTTTGAGGTTCGAGTTTTATAGCCAAACTGAATCCATTTGAGGAAATGACTATGGGTCATCCTCCCGGCGAGAAAAAGGACCCAAGGGGCATTCTGATTCACCTTAGAACCCTAAGCCCGATTAGTGCAGAGAGAGCTTGAGAATCTTTTGCACTTTATTTTCTCTGCATTTACAGTCTTACAGAGCCATCGACCTCCCAGCATTTTTTACCAAACCCCAAATCCTAAATTGGAAACACCAATTTCAATCAGGTGACTCATTTAGCATAGAGAAAACCCATCCACACGAGTTCGGCCGTAGGCCTTTATCTGCGAGTAGCTTTGCTATAGCGGTAGGAATCCTAGGATACAAATATTATTTGGTCCAGTGCACTTCTTGTAGCACGAATCACATAAGTCCCGAAATGGGCCAATTGAAAGGTAGTATTTCTTGTTCATTTCTTGATATCTCGATGCGGAAATAACTGAACCATCCAAAAAGCTGTAGAAGGGTGCCTGAAATTCTCTCAGGAGGTGATCATAAAGGTAATAGGAGTGATATTTTCTTGTCACTTCGGTCGACCCTCACAGCCAATCAGTACCTCCCGACTGTGTGTAGTAAAGGCGGGTGGGCTTTCTTACTCCTTTCTCATTGCGTCTGGTGGTCACGGACTGTGGGGCACAACTTGGGTTAGACTCACCCAAGTGCTATCGGATATGAGGTATATGATGCCGGCTTGTAGTAGTTTAAGAACCTTTGCATGTATCACTTCCTGCATGTGAGGATTTAATCTTGTTGTGGTGCTAGCGATCTACATTTCTTAGCTACAAATAGATGTGGTGTGTGCAAACCAAAGGGCTAATTCCCTTCAAATCAGAGATTTTCCACCCAATAGTCTGCTTGTTCTCCTTGAGGATGTCCAGTAGACTATTTTTCTATGAAGCATTGAGCAGGGAGGATATAACAACTAGACATTGTTCATTTTCTTCTAAGTATGCGTACTTTAATTCCACGAGGCCCGGGGTTTGAGATCCAGACTTTAAGGCTCGATGGTTCCTTCCTCAATCGAGTAAAATTAGAAATTTCTTCATTTTTCTCCATGGCCCATGTACAGTACACAAGTCTTAGGTTCCTTGTAGCTCTTCAGAACAATAAGATAACTCATGGTGCACATCCTGCGATTCTTTGTTGCTCGACTTGTTACTCCCCAGAATAGTGTCAATTATGCAAACCTCCTCTGGACCCTCTTCCCGCTGGTTTGCATGCTTTTGCTCAAGTGGAAGATATTGAGTAGTCATGTTTCCGAATGTAAGTTGCATAACTCCATTTCAGCAATTGATGATTGCATTGGAGGTGGCTAAGAATGGTCTTCCAAGGATTATAGGCACATGATTAGCTCCCACTGCAACTGGCTTTGTATCAAGCACAACAAAATCTACAGGATAGTAGAATTTGTCCACTTGTATCAACACATCCTCCATAGTGCCCCTCGGGATTTTTATGGATCATGCGCGTGATTAATGCCCCAAAGTCTTTATTTTGAACCCTATATTAGATAGGTTTTGAGTGCTTTGTCTTATTTAATCATGTCGTTATCCCGATTGAAGTGTTCTAGTCTTCTTAGTAACACTTATGCCATTTAAAGGGTATTTTTGGTTGTTTTGTAGGCTTTTGCACACTTTTGGAGTTCAATCTCAATACAAAGGATGAATCATGAAGTTGGAATTCAAGTCTACGACCATCGACATTGAATCAATGAAAACAAAGAAGCGAGTAGAAAATTGATCACGATTGAAGGCGGGGATGAAACGATGAAGGATCAACAATGCAGGAATTTTCGCTAAGCTTGCGAAAATTTTCGCTAAGATTGTCGAATTTCGCAACCTTAGCGAAAATTTCGCCTTAACGAAAATACTAAATTTAAGCTAGACCACTCCAAATTTATGCTTGTTCCTTAGCGAAAATAATTGATTTAAACTTCTATAAAATTTAGCTAAGCTTAGCGAAATTTTAAGCTAACTCTTGATTAACTAGCTAGCAGTACCCTGTAGCAAAATTTCTTGTTTTTAAGCTAGACACATTGATTTCGCTAATTAGCGAAATTCTTGATCTAGCGAAAATTGATGCCTAGATCATGCTTTGTAATTAATGCCAAACGCCTCAAACTTGGTGTATTACTTAATTGTCCTATAACTTAGTAATTTCACTTAGGTTTTTGGTATTTTCATGCCTTGAGAGTGGCCTATATAAGCCCCTCTTGTTTTGTAACCTAAGTAACAATTTTGGAACAATTTGGAGGGAGGAGAAGATATTTTGTAGTTTTCATTTTTGTAAATAAAGTCGTATTTTTATTTAGGTTTTTGCTTTCCTCTCTTACCTCTCCTCTTTCTCTTTACTTTCTCATTTGCTAAACACCCCTCTTGAGGATGACAACTCAAGAGATGCTTGGCCTAAAGCCTCCTTTCTTTGAAGAGGAAGGGGCTAGCTTGAGTCAGTGGGAGCATATGCATGTTGTCCTCTTGTACTAAAAGCTACAGGTAGTGTATTTATGGCCTTATATTCTCAAAACATGGTTGCGTAACATTGAATGTCATTAGTAACGGCCAATTCTCTCCATGCTTTAGGATCCAGTGCATATTCGGTGAGAGAATGCTTGTGATTCTTTAGATGAGTCTTCTGAGCCTTTAAAATGATATTTATATGTTGGGTTTCTCAAATTAGGGTTGCATAGCATTTAATGTTATTGGTTGGCCAATACTCTCGTGCTTTAGAATACGAGTGCATAATTAGTGATAGATGTCTTGTTGTTCTTTAGATGGTCTTTACGAGCCTACGAGATGATATTGAATGTTAGGGTTTCAAGGTAAAGGGGCCATAGCGCATGCTACTGTATTGGCTTCGAATAGGAGTTGCTTCATGGGTGAGGTTTCTTTAGTTAAATAGATCAGGTTATGCCATGGACTATAGGTTGCATGTCATAACGAGGATTAAACTTAAGAGGACCTTGTTTGCCCCTAATAACTTGCAAGTTGGTGACCTAAATCTTCAAAGTTAACTTTTCACCTTTTACTTTCGAGTTTACAATTCTCGGTTCCGAACCATTTCCTTTATTTTTGAAACACAATTCAAGAGTCGAATAAGCCTTACCTTCATGCAGCGATGCAAACCATTTTTGGGATGAAAACCCATCCCGTGTTGACCCTAGACTACTATCTTTGCGGTAGCTTGACTCTGGCCGGTGGTAAGGCTTTTAAATTATATAATATAAATTTTGTTGATTTTAGCTCAGCCTACTGTGGCACGAATCAGTCTGCTATGGACAATGTGATGGTGGTGGGCTTAAGCTCTCCCAAACCCAGTTGCTTGTACACTGAATAAGGCAGCAGGTTGACATTTGCTCCCAAGTCTAGCAGTACCTTTTCTACACAAGTTCCCCCAATGTTCACTAAGATGATGGACGACTGAGTCTTTGTATTTCAACCCAGGGTGTGCATTTAATAATGGCATTGACATTGCATCGGAAGGCCTTTTTGTCAACATTTAACCCTCTCTTCACTGTGCACAGGTCCTTTCAAAATTTTGCATAAGTTGGAACCTGTTTGATCATGTCTAGTAGGGGGATGTTGACTTTCACCTGCCTCAGCACTTCTAGAATCTCGACCTAGTTGATGGCCTTCTTCTTGATTTTTAGTGCTTGAGGAAAAGGTGGGGGTGTGCTCTTCTTCACTGCATCTTCTTTGATCACAATTTTCTGGTTCGATTTCCTTTTACGTGTGCCTTTTACGCATTGGTTTAGGATTAACGGCTCCAACCTCCTTACCCTCCTCGAGTGATTATTGCTTTGACTTCATTCATCACGGGGATGGTTCATTTGGAAGAGCTCAGTTCAGCCTTCCCCCAGGATTGGGTTGTCCCAATACGAGAGGGAACTTTGCTTTTTCTTGCACCTGCAGTTGGTTTGTCAACTTAGAAATGAATCTTTGAGATTGTCAAATTCCCAGGCAGATCGATTTGCGGAGTTCTCAATCTTTTTGTTCGATTATTGCCTTCTCGTATTGATCTCTAGTTAGCTTGAGTATTTACTGCCTTATGTTCTTCTACAAAAATGCCCACCACTTTGCTCAAATTCATTATAGCTTGCTTAACCGGAGATGAGGATGGTGGCTATGGTTGAGATGAAGAACCATCACGCTCTTTGCATGCACCGAGAATTTACATATGCTGGAGGCTTTGGTTTCCAAGAGAGGTTAGGATAGTTCCTCTAATTAGGATTATATGTGTTGCTATATGAGGCATTGGCTGGTGGTTTGTATTGACCCACAGTATTGGCTTGTTCAGCTATATCTCTCTCATTGAAGGAATAGTTGGACAATGCTCTCCTTGGTGCTCGGTAGACTGAAAAATGAAGCAAAGCTGGTTGGGCAGCACAGGTGTCTCAGCCCTTTGCTTTCGCACCTAGTGTGATTCTCATTTCAAGCTCTTCCAACCTTCTTGACAAGGTGGATAGCTTTGCCTTCATTTCCATGTCCTCCGTGAGGGAATACATGCCTCCCTTTGAGATGGTTGTGAGCCTCATCCTCTCTACTTCTCTTAGGTTTGGTTCATCCCAAGCTTTAGATGTCGGCTACATAGTTTAGGAAGTCCATGGCTTATTCCAGATTCTTGCTCATGATCCCTCCATAATCTCTAATAATTTTTCATAGCAGGGGACATTCCCTCATAAAAATGATTGATTAGCATCCATGTGTCAAAGCCATGGTGAGGACAGGACATTGATGGTTTCTAAGTACCTTTCCCAGCATTGGTAGAATTTCTCATTTTCATGGGCAAGGTGTAAATCTTGCACTCTTGATTTGTTGGTTCTATGGTGAAGAAAAATTTCTTCATCTTCAGCTGCAATTTGTCAATTACGAATGTCTCGACCTCGAGAGGTTAAGCTAAATCTCGGCCTTATCCTTCAGAGTAAGAGGAAAAACTTCAGCCTCATCAGATCCATATTGGAAACATCCTTTTTGAAGGTGTTGCAGACTTCCTCAAATTCCCGGATGTGTGAGTAGGGGTTCTCACTCTCCATACCATGGAAAGTGGGGTAGAGGCAATGTAGGTCGACAATCATGTCCTTTGGTGGGGCACAATACATGGTGCCTCACCAGCAAGAATATATGTGGTCCCATATGGACTTATATGCATTGGGATTCCTCTGTGCCTATTGGCTCTTGCTGCTCACCAGTTGGAACTCCATCGATCAGCGAAGCTCACTTCACAAACCTTGTTCACGTAGGGCGCGATTCTTTCAACACACTGGCGTGTTCGATCGCGGTGCATAAACTCCCTATATGAACAAACGGAGACACCAACAAGAAGCAAAAACAAAGCTACGAAAAGATTCTTTGTTAGCAAAAGAAAATTGTTTATAGACGGTATAATGGTGAATCGACTTGGCAATGAATTGCAGGTAGGAATAAAAAAAGAGATAAGGAGAAGTTCACCAATACTTATGATGGGGATCACAAGTGTTCAGCGAGTGGTCATTGCATAGGAACCATCCTCCACAAACGGCGCCATTTGATTCATGGGCAAGTAGTAGGAGTTAGAGATTTAGTGCTTGGAATAAAAATATTTATAAAACTAAACCTCTGACCCAGCCATTAGCATAGCTCTTTGCGGTATAGTGGCTCTAGGGTCGAACACAAGGATGGGTTTTCTTTGCACAAATGATTAACAGTTGGCTCAAAATGGTGAATTTTAATTTGGATTTGGGGTTTGATAAAAACAGTGAGGGGCGTATTCGGAGCGAGCAAGGTGAAAGAAAAATATAAAAGAGCTCCTTGAAGCATCAGACCCATAGGGTTTGAAATCTAAGGTAACTAAAGGGGGTCCTCGGTGTTCCGTTTCCCTCGCGTTGAGGAGGATGACCTATATTAATATCTCGAATCGGATCTTCATTTGGTTATAAAATTGAACCTAATAATTTTTCTTTTGAAATATAGCATTTATTGAACATAAATGTTCCCAGAATAGTATTTATCTCATGATCTACCTACGGTAACAAATAAATATGGCAACTAATGGGTCTTAATGGATCACAGCAATAAGCATCCATTGAACCCTAAAAGCTTGCCAAGTACTGGTCAATCAAGGTACATCTTAAGGATTTAAACCTAGAGTGAGAGATAGAAACATAAATGCTAATAAATGCTTGCTTTAAAAACATGAGAACCATTAGTTTACCTCAAAACCGTAGCCCCATGGCCCTCCTCTTTAAGGAGAAAAGGAGTTTAGCCAACTATTCCTTAAGTTGTCATCCGCAAGGGGTGTTTGGTAGCCGGGAAAATGAGAGAAAACGAGAGAAAAGAAAAGAAGCGGGAAAACTTACGCCGGTCACGTGTGAGTAATGATCACGAGGAATGGGAAGAAGTGTTACTCCAGGTAAGTCTGAGATGGGCTTATATGGCCCCCAAAAACAAGAAAAATTACCAAAATACATGGAGATACCACTATTACATGAGGGTGGAAAAATTTACAAAGAAATGGTCAAGCGGGGTAGGTGTTGAATCTGGAGACGGGTTGCGAAATTTTCCGCCCAGCCTTACCCAGTATGTGGCCCATTTTCTTATGTTTTATGCTCCTCTTTCCTCTGGTTTCTGATATGCAATACTGAGTTCAACTTGGATTCTTCGTGCTTGAGTTGACTCAATAATTTTGGTGAGTTTAGCTTGCAAAAACTACAAAAATAACCCATAAATACGATGTTAGTATAAATGGGACCTTAATGTGCAAATTGGGATAATTAAGTTGATTAGTACACAAAAAGTGCTCAAAACCCCCAATAAACAGGGTTCAAAATAACACTATTTGGGCACTAATCAGGTATGGAAACTAGGATTTGGTATGGAAAAATAAAACCATAAACCCATTTTTTTATTTTATGAATTTGGGTTTAAAAGAACCCTACTTAGTATATTGGTGGTGTTTGGCAGTTTTAGACTGGATTTGGAATTGTTTTGGTTTGGTTTTGTGGTTGATTTGGGGTTGTATGGAAACTAAGTATGGATTCCCCAAATTTTTGAGACTTAGGAAACTCTCCTAACCCATTAATTGTGTAGGATGGGGTTAGCAAACCATAAGTCTTCCCTTATATGTGTTTTGGGAATTGTTTGGTTGTGTTTTGGACTTGGGTTGGTTGATTGTAATCCTCAATTGAGGAATATTTGTATTAAGGAAATATTGGGGTTTTAGGGGAGATGCTGTCAAAATTTCTCCAAAACTCATGTTTTTGTCTTGGTCATAACTTCTTCTTCCGAACTTTGTTTTAGATGTTCTTGGACTCTATGGAAAGCCCTTTGAGTCTAAAATCCATCCATGTATAGCTTGATGATATTGGAACTCATATTAGATCCAAAAATCACGAAAAAAAGTAGGCCCTGCTGGTTCTGCTTGTAGTCATTGTTCATGGGAAGCCTCAAACTTTGGATGGTCATAATTTCTTCATCCGAACTCCGTTTCGAATGTTCTTAGACTCTATGGAAAGCCCTTTGAGTATAGAATCCATCCATATATAGCTTGATGAAATTAGAATGATAGTAAATAGCTCATAAGCATACATGGTAACCATAGTTATTCATGAATATAATGAGATATGATACCAATAAGTGATTCTAAATATCGCATATGATTACTTGATGACAATAATTATTCAGGAATATGCCATATGTACTGAACATAAAATACACATGGATTATGCTTAGGGCAGGTAGAGGGATAGATGAGCATGCACAGTAGGAAAAAAAAAGAGTCTCGACATGCGTCAGGTTAGTAGTTTGGGTCATTCACAGGCGCCTTGAACCCTTATAGACCCGTCATTGTCTCATTACAATGATAACAGCACCTTCAGGCCCTTATAGATGGTCATTGTCTTGCCTGATGATACTTGGCGCAACCGGGCCCTTGCAGACCCTTTGTTTAGTATAGTGAAGTCTGATACCTTTGGGCCCTTATAGTTTCAACTATCCCACTTCTAAGATTTATGCAAGCAGCAGAACATAAAAAAATGACTTGAATATGACACTTATAAGTATATATGAACGTTGATAAGAAATGAAAGATGATATGATAAGTAAATATGAGATATGTATAAGCATGTTTTAATGATATGATATGTTAGATAGCTACGCATGTGTATAGAAGTGTGATGATGGAATGTTAATTAATTCGTTCCAGGGTTTATTCCCACTAAGAGTGAGCAGCACGGGTTTCATCCATGTAGGTACGGACGAGAGGCAAGAGGCCGGACAGCCCTCATCGGAGTCTCAAAATTGACACATAAGTTAGATGCCCACTTGGGAAGACTTTTGGTCCATATTTTGTATTTGTAATATTCTTTTTGTTGTTTGTAAACAAATGTAAAGTTTTTGTATAAGTCAAACACTCCCATTTGTGGATCTTGAATATAAATTCCGCCGCTACAGAATATATCTTAAGATACATGCTTATTAGTGTATGAAGGAATAGGTTATAGTGTACAGTTAAAATGAACAGTGACACCCTCGCCCTACATCGCACTTGGGTGGCGGGTTGGGGATGTCACATTTACTATCATTTGTTGATTTTATTCCTTATACATGGGACATAATATTTTTCCTTTCCATCTTGGTTCCTATAGATGAGATCTCCTACTGCTGATATTTTCATAATCAGAATGATCATGATTCTTCCTTTTATACTTCCTCCTTAATACGTAGAGAATAATACTAGATCTTCTGAGATTTTTGCTTGATTAGACAAAGTCTTTCCAATGTAATTGTTAGCTAAGGTAAAGATTCACCTTTCCTTATGTTAAATCAACCGAAGACATACGACTCTGAACAAAAGTGATGACAATTTGTTAAGACATCGATTGTGTCAACAGTGAAGTGACTCATGATTTTATTTTTGAGCACTTTCACAATAGTAATCACGTCAACAATCTTCCCATTTAGCGACTTTGACAAAAATAAATTTGGTGATTGTTGCCGGTGGCTTGAGAATATAATCATATAGAAAGTAAATGACGAATGAAACACATCGCATGGAACCGTGAGCGAATAATTAATCACATATAAAAAAAAAAACACAAAGGAACTACAACCGAGATGAATTTAAGAACCACTTGTTTTTCACAAGGCGAGGAAACCTTGACCTTTGTATCGAGCATGTGTGACTCCAGTAACTGATAACCCTTGTAGGTTTAAGGTCTCGATGATGAATGGTGAGTTAAGTGATGAATGACCTATGGACCAGAGAGTTCCATAACTCAGAGTGAAAGGTAGACAGAAAACGGGAAGATTACGGAGATCCAACTGAGGCATTTGTAGGGGCAGGACGCCTACGCTGGTTGGAATGACTATAGTTAAGTTACGATGACGGCTTTGTCTATTTTGTGTGCTGAAATTATTCTAAGGAGTATGAGGCCCAGTGGTCGAACATTATAATACTGTGGGAGTCCACAGGTCATTTCCACAGGGAGTGGTTTCCTAGATGATCCTTAGGGATTGCTATCCAATGAATGTGTGAATAAAGTAAAATCTGGGGGGTTTTGATTGATTGATTTGTTAACTGACTCACTTAAACTATTTTAAAACGAGAAGGGCGAATGATAGGATCCTGAGGTTGCCACTCACCACCAACGAGGTAACACCCACCTCTCACTTACAATCTCATATAGGAGCCATTGATGAATGGTTTTTGATGGGGGATATAACTTTAAAAGCTTTTTTAAGACAAAGAATAAATGAAAGATATCAAATGCTTGCTTAGACAATTTGATTGGACTCTTAGTTTGTATTTGAGATCAAGCACAACGTGTACCAAGAATATCTCGTTCACACGTTGTCAAGAAGATGCCAAGCTAAAGTTTTATAAGAATTTTAGCAAGTGTTTAATATCATACAAATCCCATTGGAAGCCTGAGAGGTTGATGCTATTACCTTGAAGGCGGTGAGTTTCCACCATTGAACCACTATCACGGAGGTTTAGAACTCCCATTAAAATTGAGAATTGATTCATAATTGCTAGAGCTAATAGTAAATGTGAATTGAGAAACAACACTTCAATTACAAAGTAGAGATATAAAAAAGCATGAAGTCCCCTCGATAGATACCAAGTTATAAAACCAGTGAAAGATTACAAATGTTCAAAAGCTTCGAGGAATCGAGAAGAAACTAGTTCTATACTCTAGAAAACCCTAGAAAATATAGAGAAAAACTCCAAAAGTGGAAGAGCCAAAACCTAGAATCCAAACTCACTTAATTCTGCCCTCAAGTGGGCTTAAATACAACCCACATTAGTGATCTCAAAGTGGGAATCAAAAGACGAGCGTGCCCTTGCTTTAAGATCGAAATTCCTCTTAAATCCTATAAAAATCACATGTTGGTACCGGTACCAGTTAGTGTGGTACCGGTACTAAAAGTCCACTGGTTCTATAATAGAACTTGGGTACCAGTACCACTGCGATTTAATCTGGTATGAGTGCAGTACCGAGTACCCTTGACTCCAGCGTATCTCCTTTGCATGTAGATGGGTGTCGATCGATTATTGGTACCGGTACCAATGTCTCCATAGTTGCCCTACTTCACTTTAGAGAATTACCGGGGCCTCGACGGTGATGCGGAATCGGCAATGATGATGTAGTGTCCTCTTGGGCAGCTACGAAAATGTGCACGGGACATCGAACAACCTGCACACGCATACAAACGATAGAAAAGGTCAAAAGCACCTATTCTACACAAAATGAAAGCAAAACATGAAATTTGAGGGCTTAAAACCTATATAATTGTCCACTTTTATGTATCCAAACACACCTAACACATATCTTGCTAGTCCACTAGCAAGATTTGGACACTAATAATGCCACCGACTACGGCAACAGTCTTGTAGGAGTAGTCAAGCATTGCAAGATTCCCAAGAGTAAACATGAACCGCAGTCGCATAACTAGCAGTGTCTGACCACCCCGAACTTAAGTGACCACCAACAGTCCCAAGTGTAGTAGACAAAATAACAAACTGTTACAAAACAGAGATTCTCATATAAGGGATCATAGATACTAAAATCAAATGCAATGAAATCACCAAACTGGAATGAACTTCATTAAAACTGTCAACATTTCACCATAACCAAGCAATCTAACATGCATAGAATTCAACAAGGAACACCCTACATAACTAAAATAAAAAAGGTCTTTTAAACATGTGTGGGTTACACAAATAGGGTTTACATAAACAAAATGGGTGTTGTTGGCATGACATGGTAGGAGTCTCTACCCAATTGCCAACACCACCCTATTTCTAACGAGATACCATTACTCTTCGTCCACCTCCTCTCCATTCGAAAATGCATCTTCGTCTGCACAATCATCCCATTTCGTCGAGTCCCCTTCCATCCGGGAGGGGTTATCTACAACAACAGCCTCTCCTCATAGAATGTGACTCTCAAGCTTAGAGCATGAGTCAAGTAGATGCTTCCCGGGATGCATTTAAACCATCCTTTTGATACCAGCTCCATCCTCTTTAAAGGAGATGTACACATCGGACCAAGAGCCGAAGACGATGATGGCCCAGAAATACCCAGAGGAGGATGTGTTGACTGAGGCCTTATGGAAGTGGCTCGGCTTTTTGCTTATGTTTTGATTGTGATGGGCCTAACCTAAGAAGAACTATTTTTTCTCTACTTGAACCCCTTATCCCGGCAGCTTCCACTAAGTTTGTAATTAAGGGTGGGAAGGGGATGTGCCTGTTCTCAATTGGGGACCTCAAAAAGTCCTTCATTATACACCATATTACCACAGCGTAATCAATAATTTTCCCATTCATTACCTCATATAGAAACTGAATTTCTTCCTTACTTGATAATTTCTCCTTTCCCTTTGGCCCGATCATATTGTGAATAACCTTATTCATCAACGCATATTCAAGCTTTAATTTCCCAGATAAACTCTTTGCCATAAACCCCCCATGGAGTGCTAGGTTGGTGCACATGGTATTTGCGAAAACAGATCACATAAAACCACAATAGCCCAGGTGGGTAAGGCTTGTATCACGCACGTGTGGTAGAGGCTGAACATAATCTGACGATCTAGCGGTCAGTCGGGGCTAACCATTAGTTGCTTCCCCAAGATTGAAGTCTCCAAAAGGGAATCCACATTCAGATTCTCTCTCAAGTTGGAGTAAATTCGCCGATGGACAGTAGATAACCTTTTACTTCCTCACCAACAAATGGCAAATTATAATCCTGAATAACTGCATGAATGGGATAAGTAAAAAGAAATGTTTCAATTTTCATTCCCTGCTCACAGTGGAAACCTCGTCTTTTAATTGACCGGACCCACTTTTCTCACTCAGTTCAGTTTATAGCTTAGCCTCAATATCTTCATGCCGCTCTCACTTTCTTCCTTTTTGATGAGGACCTTTCGCTTTTCTTTTCCCTTTTTCTGGAGTCTGACTTGTAGCGTTTTTAATGGCTCTCTCCATAGAGAAATTTGGTGGCCTTTCCTTTTCCTATGTTCTTTGATCTCTCCATAGATGTAAAGATAGAAGATATTGCAGAATATGGCTTACACACAAAAATCTCCCCTCCCATCTCGAGCATTATTGGACTCACCATTTCCAAATCATTCAAAAATTTCCTCGCCATACCGATCATAGCAGATGCCTAACCAACCAAGAGCATAAAACCACAACCCAAAGCCAACCAACAATCCATACCAACCACAATGCAAAACCAGTTGAAGTTTGCTCTACAAGCGGGACGAGAATCCTTACCCGCACGGTTCCAACACTTTCAAGCTTAGGTGTACGAAGGCGGTGATGCCGAATTCGATTGATGGTGAAACTTGAGGAAACCGTTTGACTTAGGGTTTGCTTTGGTGAAGAAGTCGAGGTTAGGGTTTTTGTTATATAGGAGTTGGAGGGGAATATGAAGGGGTTAAAAAAAATGAAAGGAAAAGGGCTCTTCAAATGGCCCATTACGCATGACGGTATCGGTACTAGTAAGTGTGGTACCGGTACCAAAAGTTCACTACCATTTTTTTCATTATGGGTACAGGTACCAGTCAGTGTGGTACTGGTACCAATGTCTTATTGCATCTAATTCTAGCCTCGGTACCGGTACCAATTAGAGTGGTACCGGTGCCACTTTACAAAAATTTCCAGAATTCTCTATGTTTTGGATTTCAATGTACGCTTGCTTCGTGCACTGCTTCAAAACCCCCTTCAAACAGACTTATGCTTGCTTAATTGTATAGTACACTCCCTTGACACCTTCACACTTACTTTGGAGTCATCCTTGCTCAAAGTGATCAAGAATCCTAAGGTTTGAACAAAATTGGCAACTAAAAAGGCTCAGCCGAGGTTGAATGACTCGGCTATGATTTAAAAGTTAAAAAGAGAAAATATGGCCTAAAATCCTCTTTCAACTACGTATGGATGTTCCTCAAAGAATAAGATGCATGTAGTTGACATGGGAATGCTAAAAAATGCATAGGCTGAAGCAATAATCAAGCAAAAAGGAGCTTGGGAAAAGAAATCGGTGACTTGTGTAATTTATGAATGAGAATGATCTGATCGAGATTGACTACGGAGAATAGAAAGAATTGGAGGAATATGGTCCCAAATATGAAATTTTTTTTTGTGCATACTGTTATTATGTACGTGCGGTTAAACTATATGGAGTACGTACATAAGGGCATGCGAATTTTTTATACATCAAAGGTCAGTACCATACTGAAAGCCAAAATTGAAAAAAAATTACATGCACTTAACCCCTAAGAACTTAGAATTAAACCAAATAGCATGCACTTCGTAGCTCTAAACACTGAGTATGCCCACCCCACCATGGAAATAAGCATTGCCCTCTCGATGCATTGAAGGATACCAAATCATAGTATAAGAGGGAGAAAAAAAACTGGTTACATAAGGGTCAGACTCTCTTTTATGAAAAACACAAAAACAGGACTGAATGAAGAAAGCGTAAAGAAATGCATGAAAAGGAAAAGAAAAGCAATATACAAAAGGGTAAGACATAGATTATATTTGAAGGAACATCCGGTAGAGCGGATCCTACGCACTACTCTCCCCAGCGCGGTCGAAGTTCTCCGAAATGGCTTTAAGCTCACGACCATTGGCTTTAAAGAGTTTCATATTTTTAGTTCTCAATCTCCACTCGCCATATGGGTGAACTACCTTGACTATGAAGGTCAGGTCCATCTAGACGGAGTTTACTTGGAAAGATGTCCGAAAGAGGGCGCCTGCGGTACCTTTTGTTGAGGTTGAGTGCTTCCTTACAATGTTCTTGTCATGGAAGAGCTTGACCCTCTCTTTGTAGAGTCTCGACTCTCACTACAATTCATGCCTCAATTCATCGAGCTCGTTCATACTGCGGTAGTCTGTTTACTTGCCTTAGCTAAATCAAAATTAAGAGTTTTAATGGCCCAATATGCTCTATGCTCCATTTCCACTGGGAGATGACATGCCTTGCCATAAACTAGCCTATAAGGAGACATACTAAGAATAGTCTTAAAAGCAGTACGGTAGGCCCAAAGACCATCGGTTAGTCGAAGTGACCAATCCTTGCGATTAGGGGTAACTGTTCTTTCCAAATGTGCTTGATCTCCCTATTGGCTAATTCAGCTTAGCCATTGAATTACGTGGTAGTAAGCGGGGTAAAACTGTGTGTGACTCCATACTTTTAACAAAATTTCAAAGGGCGATTACAAAATTGGAGTACCATCACTAATGATTGCATGAGGCATTCAAAGCGATAAAAATATGTTCTTTCAAAATTTCGAGAACAACGCGTGGTCATTAGTTCGTTGGAATGGCCTCCGCCCCACTTAGAAACTTAATCAAGCTACTTGATAAAATGTAAAGGTACCGCAAGAGGGGGAAAGGCCCGCAAAAGTCTAAGCCTAACAATCGAAAATCTCAATAATTAAAATAGGGGTAAGATGCATCACATGTTCCTTTTATGATCCCTCCTAATTGTTGACACCGAGCATAGGTTTTGCAAAAGTCAAAGCAATCTTTAAAAAGAGCGGGCCAATAAAAACTGGCTTGCAGGATTTTGTTAGCTGTTTTTCTTGCGGAGAAATGCACTCCACAAGCTTAAGAATGACAGAAGGTGAGTACCCCAATTTGATTGTCATTGGATACTGCTTCGACAATTGTCAGACGATATTTAAGAGTATGGATCAGTATTTAAACAAGTATGGGTCATCAAAGTAGTGTTTTCTTATGTCCACAAAAAATTTCCTCTTTTGCTAAGAGGTCCATTGGGATGGAATTTGTCCAGTCACTAGATAATTTACTATGTTTGCATACCCTAATCAGTGGACAAGAACAAGTTGCTCGTCGAGGGGAAAGGTGTCGCCTATCGGCGGACAGGAAGTTGTCTCGAGAAACTAAGCGAGAAGAAGGTGGTCGTGTTACTCAAATTTCGAGACAACGCTACCAAGGACTAAGTAAAGTCCCCAACAACGGCACCAAAAACTTGTTAAGATCAAATGCTATATACCATTTTTTGCCACTATTACCAACGATTAACTAGAATCCCAGGTAACGACACCAAAAACATGATAAGACCATAAGTTATATGCTCATAAGAAGAATTGTTTTGTCACTGAACTCATTTAAAGATTTAGTTAGGTCTTAAAAACTGCAAGTGCACAAGTCGTACAAGTAATAAAGTGGATCTATAAGTATGGATATCGTTCCCATAGAGATTGAAAAGAATTTAAACTTTAACTACCCCAACTACTCAAGTTCTATACTATTTGAACTTCCATTTCATAGTAGATTTAGTAACCTATAAAGAATTTTAATAACTGGACTCCTACATTTAATATAAAAGAAAATGTTAAATCCTAAATATCATTGGTGAACCCAGTTATTCTTTGGAAGTAAACACTGGGATTTCATTATTGTGAGAATTGTCGATTCCTACATCCCCCAATCTCATTCTATTTTCCCACTTTGAGTTGGAATCTAAATTTGTCAAGAGGTAAGGTAGTATAGTTTGGATTCCTTCTCTAACCATACTTTTCACTGAGTAGAGATTTATGTTCATTCTTGAAACATGATTCTAATCAATTACTTGTAATTAGAATTTCTCTGTAAGATCTGGGTATTTTTATTTTCCAATACTTCATAACCATTTCTTATGACTGCAGATTTCTTGCTTCCCAAGATAGGACAATTGCTAGATTCCTACAAAATGAATGATGTCTCATCCTTAAGATGAAAGAGTTTTCTCTTTCCTTGATTAGATCTCATGCGCTATGCCCAGGAGTTTCGTGGGTGGCAACACTTGCCGATTAGAAAGCGAGAAATAAAAAAAATCGACAAATACGTCCCGAGCCTAGTAGCATCAAAACCCGGTTCTACAATGAGAAGGGTGTAGAAGATTACCTTTGTGTCGGTTCAAAAAGCGGTGGTGATCGGGGCAGCTTTAGGCAAAGCCCAGACAAGTCCTAAGTTCGCCTCTAACGGTATCCACCGCGAAGAGTGAAGCCCGATAACCTCGAGGCAACGATCTTGTAAGCGGGTCCGCGGTGCTAGCGGTCTGATCCGAAGAGGAAGCCAAAACCCGGGCTTCTCTTAAACTCTAGAGAGAACACCAAGTTTGCTTTTCTCATGAACTCCCTTTTCTCTCAAAAGCTCATCCTTCATTTAGGGTTTCCATAACATTATTGCCAGGAAAACCCGTCCCTTTGAAATGACCAAAATGCCACTCACTCTAAGTGATGATAAGTTACACTCATCCCTATGCGTTATGGCAAGTTCCCACATGGCCCAAAGCTGAGGTACAAGCCCAAACCTATTATCTCTTTGAGTGAGGGCTTTCGAACCCGGGATTCCACTAATCACGTGACATTTCATTCATGAGAATTAACCCCCTCATATTTGGATCACAACTAAATCCGTTTTATATCAGCCCCACACTCTTCTAAGTGTGTGACCCATTAGGTTTCGGTTATGTTGGCCCGCCCAGTTTAGCCTTTAGATTAAGCAAGTCGAGTTGGTATCTAGCAACACATCATGACCCCCAGGTGACGAGAGGAGTCGGTTGTCCATTTGCATTACCTTCCCATAGATAAATATCGTCACGATTCATCTAACACTTCCCAAACCATACCTACTTGGTTCGGAGCATGGACAATAGTGGCTCAATTAATGGCTATGCCACCTAGACGAGTGATATTTTATCTTGTCCCAGATTCATCCCGCTCAACCTTTATGCACTTGAGAGTCCTCGAGGCATTTTCACTTTATTGAGATTCTCGTGTGAGTTCCAACAAGAGGCCTTAGGTATACTCTCCCTCTATTGGTAGTGGCGAATCCTTTGTTGGCTACTCAATTACCTCCGAACACCTCAACCAATACCCAATCCTCATCCAATGAGCGACCCTTAAAGAGGCAACATGGATTGAGGTCAAGTCTGAATCGACATCGAGAGATATCTTTGAGCCTCAAGTTTAAGGATATTTGCACCATTGCTATGATGAGACAATCATCAACATTTAATTAGATGATCCATATGATTGTCTCATTATAGGTCTACGATGCTCTGCTTCTCTTAGCAAGCATCCATATGCAGCTTTCGACCAACTCATGATCACGAGTTTGCCAGATCTTTGCTTAGTCAATCGAGGAGTATGACATGTACTAGTGCATCGGGATCGCGATGTCCCGATCTTGTTGATCCCTACATTGGGATAATTTAGACACAAACATAATTGCACACTTGATAGGAATCTTATTATCATGATCCCATCATGATTTCCCTTCATGCTATGTTATGTATCATGAACTTCATTAATTCGATTAAAAGATGATCTTTATATCAATTCGCGTATGAATACCAAATTAATGAAGAAGCCTTTCATATTAAATAATACGTTGCGCGTACAATAAGTGCTAATGGCGAATGCCTTTAGAGCACTTCTCTAACAAACTCCTACTAGTGCTAAAGCCAATAGCCTTTGTATCTCATACCTTTGGCAAGAACGTGTGATTCGTACTTCTTTTGGGGAAGTGGCTTCGCCAAGAGATCAAATGCATTCTGACCGGAAGACACATCTCTATCTTTACATCATGAACACCAATAATTTCTCAAATCTAATGGCATCACCTTGAGTACTAGTTTAGACCATTAATGAGACCATGGTTCTTTTAGTTTTGGAAATGGCTCCATCATTATCCCAATACATCAGTATTAGATCAACAATGTAAGAGACCACTTTTAGTTCATAAATGAACTTACTTGTCAGCAAAAACTTCCTTAAAAATTTATCATTAAGCAACGATGTACTCTGATTTAGTTATAGAATCCACAATCATCTCTTGCTTAGAACTCATCCAACTGACTGTGTCATCATTCAATGTGAACTTTTAGCATGATTGAGATTCAGAGTCATCTCCATTAGATCAACATTTGGTATCTTACTATAAGATCCCCATTTCCTTAAGTCAAGAATACATCCTTAGTCCTTCTCAAGTCCTAAAGGATATTCTTGACAGTCACCCGATGACCCTCACCTAGGTTTAATTGGTATCTACTCGTGACTCTCAGAGCATATGATACGTCGGGTGTAGTACATTACATAGTGTACACGATCGATCCAATAGTTGAAGCATATGGTATCATATTCATGTGTGTCCTCTCATCTTATGTTTGCGGTCACAGAGACTTCAAGAGTGTGATCCCATTAACCATGGGGATATATCCTCTCTTGAATTTGCTCCATGGCCAGAAACCCCCTCTTCAACATCTTGTCCTATGTATGTAGGCATGAAAGACCAAAGACAGCACAGATCTATCTACATAGATCTTTATCCCCAAATATATGGGTCTTCTCGAGGCTTTCATGGAATTTCTTGGATAACCATTATATTTATAGATTGTATCTACAATATCATATTGACCAATTTTACGCAGATGAGGCGTCATTTCCAGGTAATATGTCATCGACATACAACATTAGAATACGGCACTCCTCACAACCATCTTGTACCTTGAGGCTCATCCGCATTTTTGTGAAATATCAAACTCTTTGATTACCACCTTAAATTGGATATTCCAACTCCTAGATGCTTGCTCTAACCCATAAATGGATCTATGAAGTTTGCATACTTTATTGCCACTTCGGATATGAAGCCTTAGTTGTGTCATATACACCTCACCAGGTTAATTTCCATTGAGGGAAAGCTATCTTCACATCCATTTGTCATATCTCATACTCATAATGGCGCGATGGCTAAGTATTCTTATGGATTTAAGCATGCTCTTTGGACAAAAGTCGTCATAATCAACTCCTTGTTTTTTACGACAACCCTTAGCCATAAGCCTAGCTTTTATAGGTAATCACCTTACCTTCCATGTCACTCTTCTTCATGAGGATCCACTTGCACCCTATGGGTTTTATCCCTTAAGGTGGATCAACCAAAGTCCACACTTGGTTGGTATACATGGAACCCATCTCTGACTTCATGGCATTAAGCCATTGATCAGACTCTGAACTATTAAGAGATTCTTCGTAGGTAGTTGGCTCATCATGTTCTATGAGCAATACGTCCTTTTGTTCGCTAATGAGAAATCCGTATCACAGGACGAGAGACGTATCTACTTGTCCTGAAACACTTATGTTTAGAGTCAACTATCAATTCATCATCATGAATCACGGCTTTGGGACTCGGTCGGATGAGGCGTCACATTTAGAGCATCTTGAACTTCACTTTAAGCTCCCACTTTGCTCCCCTTTGTCTTCTCTCAAGAGAAACTCTTTCTCTAAGAAGGCAGCATGTTTGAAACAAACAACCTTTATTCCAAAGTGTTGTAGAATTGATATCTTCTTGTTTTTTTAGGATATCATATAAACAGACACTTATCAGACCTAGCTTCAAGCTTATTTGAAATTGTTCTCTTCACATAAGCAGGACAACCCCATATTTTCATGTAGAGAATGGGGCTTTGTTACCCAGTGCCGTATTTAGGTGTCTTTGAAATTATTCCCTAGCGTAGGAGCGATGTCTCCAAGCATTATAATACAGTGGAAGTCCAGGTTATTTTCCACGAGGGAGTGGTTTCTAGATGATCCCTTAGGGAGTTTGCTATCAATGAATGTGAGATTAAAGTAAAATCTAGGGGTTTTGATCGATTGATTATTAGCAGATTGACTTAAACTATTTTAAAGCGAAGGATGAATGATAGGATCTGGTTTCCTCACCTTCTTGAGGTAACACCCACCTCTCACTTACAATCTCATCTAAGAGCCATTGATGAATGGTCTTTGATGGGGGATTTAACTTTAAAAGATTTTGTAAGACAAAGAATAATTGAACGATATCAAACACTTGCTCAGACGATTTGTTTGGACTCTTAGTTTGAATTTGAGATCAAGCACAACGTGTACCAAGAATCCTTGTTACTTGATTTGTCAAGAAGATAACAAACTAAGGTTTTATAAGGCTTTTATGAAGTGTTTAATATCCACTCTAAAATCCATTAGAAGCACAAAAGAGGACAAGAGTACATTGCAGCAGAGGGGGTGAGTTTCCAGATTAAGAACCATATCTGGGGTTTAGACTCCATTAATTTGAGAATTGATTCATAGTGCTAGAACACTATTAAGTAAATGGGAATTGAGAAATAACACTTCAATTACAAGGTTCAGAGATGGCAAAATAAGTCTCAATGAACACCAAGTTATAAAACCAACTAAAAGATTAGATCTTAAAAACTTCAGTAAGGAAGAAAACTAGCTACTACACTCTCTGAAACCCTAGAAAAATATGAGAAAGCCTCAAGTTAGAGGCTAAAACCACAGAATCAGACTCCCTCAATTATGCCCTAAAGTGGCCTTAAATACAATTCTCATTAGTGATCTCGAAGAGGGGATCGAAAGACGAGCGTGCCCTTGCACCAAGATTGAAATTCCGCTAAAAATTCTTCAGAGATCGCATGTTGTTTACCAGTGCCCAATGAAGTGATGCGGTACGATGAAATGATGCGGGTGCCAAAAGTGCACTAGTACTCCAACAGCCTTTGGGTATCGGTACCACTATATTTGGTACTGGTGCCACTACTCCACTGCATGTGGGTACGGTACAGGTTAATTCAATAATCTCTTTGTTACCACTGCCTCCACGACTGCCCCTACACTTTTAGAAGCTACTTGGGGCCTCCCGGCAGCGTTGCTTGTCTACCGCGATGATCTCTGATTGTTCTCTAAAACCAAACCGCTAAGAAAATGTGCACGGGACATCGAACGACCTACACACGCATAAAAACTGTAGAAAAGGTCAAAAGCACCTATTCTACACAAGATGAAAGTAAAACATGAATTGAGGAACTTAAAACCCTATATAATTGTTGCACTTTTATGTATCCAACACACCTCCCAACCTGCATCTTGCTAGTCCCTAGCAAGATTTGAACTAGTAATGCCTACCGACTCTAAGGTTCAACAAAGTGCGCTAAGGAGCAGTCAAGCATTGCAAAATTTCCAGAAGAGCAATCATGAACATAGTCTTTATAATAACAGTTATCTGACCACGGAACTTAATGAGCACGATAGTCCCGAGTGTAATGGAATGAAATAACAAGCTGTTACAAAACATGGGTTCTCATATGAGATCACGGATCTTGAAATAGGCGCAATAAAATCCTGCTTGGAATGAACTTCATTAAGCGTAAACATTTCACCATAACCAAACAAGCTAACATGCATGAAGTGATAAGAACACTCACATAACTAAAATCAAAAAGGTCTTTTAAGCTTGTAATGACCATGGGTTACACAAATAGGGTTTACAGGAACAAAATAGGTGTTGGCATGACATGGCTGAGGTCTCTACCCAATTGCCAACACCACCCTATTCTAACCTCAGATTCCACTACTCTTCGCCCCCCTCCTTTCCATCTAAGGAAAATGCATCTTCATCCACACAGTCATCCAACTCATCAGAATCCCCTTCCAAATCAGGAGGGGGGTCGTCAACAACAACGGGCTCTCCTCGTAGAATGTGACCCTCAAGCGGAGGCTGTGGTGGGCTGCATGCAGCTGCCTGTTGGTTTAGGCCAATCTTTGATTCACAGCTTATCCTCTTTAAGGGAGATGTACTCATCGGTCCAGGAGCTGACAATGATGATGGCCCAGAAATAGTCGGAGGGGGATGTGTTGACTGAGGCTTTGTGGAGGCGACTCGACTTTTTGCTTATGTTTTGTTTGTGATGGGCCCAAGCCTAGGACAAACTCTTTTTTCTCTACCAAAACCCCTTATTCCACCAGCTTCCACCAAATTTGTAACTAGGGTCGAGAAGGGGATCTGCATGCTCTCAGTTGGGGACCTCAGAAAATCCCTCATTATACACCATATTGCAGAAAGCATAGTCAATAATTTTCCCATTCATTTTTCGATACATAAGCGAATTTCTTCGCTTGGTAACTTCTCCTTTCCCTTCGGCTGATCATATCATGAGCGACCTTGCTTATTCATCAATGCATACTCGGGGCTTTGATTTCCCAAAGGAATTGAACTCCTTGCATGAAACCCCATGGGTACTGGGTTCGTGCACATGGTATTTGCGAAAAAATTAGCATGAAACTCTGTAATAGCCCTGAGTGGGTAAGGCCTGTCATGTGTGGCAGGGCGATCATAATGCAGTGATCTAGCGATCGAGTCAGGGGTGACCATGAGTTGCTTCCCCGAGATTGTAGTCTTCAAAAGGGACTCACCCTTTCCAGATCATTCAAAACCTTCACTCATGCAGCTCACAAAGGATGCCCTAACCAGCCCAGGGGAGCATAGTACCTGGCTTCGGCCACCCAACACAATCCATACTGACACAGTGAAAAACCAGTCAGATTGCTCTATAGAAGACGAGAAGCACTTACCACCACGGGTCTAGCACTTTCAGTCTCTACGTGCAAAGAACTGTGGATGCCCCGGGTCAGAGTGATGGAGACACTTGAGGAAACTGTTTGACCTAGGGCTTGCTTTGGTGAGAGGAGAAGTTAGGTTAAGGTTTTTCTTATATAGGAGTTTAGGGGGGGGGGCGAAATGGATATGAAAGGGTTCAAAAAAATGGGAGAAAAGGCTCTTTAAATAGCCCGTTCACGCGGTAAGTGCGGTACCGGTAAGTGTGAGTACGGGTGGCAGTTACTCTTGCCACTTTTTCCTTGATGGGTTCCGATGCGATAAGTGTACTTGGGGTACGATTTATTCTTTGCCTTGTTTTCAGCCTTGGTATTGGTACCAATTTTAGTGGTACGATTGCCTTAAAATTAAAATTCTGCATTTGGTTCTTGTGCTTTGCATGAGCTTACTCAGTGACTTGTGCTTGTTGAATTTTGTACTACACTATCTTAGCACCTTCAACACGTTGGATTTACTTCACGCCTCCCACGTGATGAGAGTTCACAAGGTTCGACGAGGCGGCAACTGAGGCTCGACAAAGGGTGCAAGGATGACTCGGTATGAATTAGAAGTTTAAAGAAAAATATGGCCTAAAATAATAATCTTTCAACTACGTATGGATGTTCCTGTAGAAGAATAAGATGCATTTAGTTGACATGGAAAGCTAAAAAATGCACGGAGTTGAAACAATGAAAGCAAAAACAAGAGGTTGGGACGAAATCGATGACTTGTGTAGTTTATGAATGAGAGTGATACCGGTCGAATTGACTTTGGAGAATAGAAAGAATTTATAGATTGATATGGTCTAAATATGAAAAAAAGTTTTGTACATGCTGTTATTGTGTATGTGCGAGTGAAACTATATGGGTGCATACATAAGGTCATGCAGCGCATACATCAAAGATTAAGTACCATACGCCGAAAATTCGAAAATAAAAAAATCGCATGCACTTAACTAGAACAACTTGAGATTAAACCAAATAGCATGCGCCGTGGCTCTGACCACTAGTGTATGCCGACCCTTACCATGGAGAGTAAGCATTGCCCTCGATGCAGCGGCGGATACATAAGGTTTGGACTCTCCTTTATTAAAAACAACAATCACGAGACTAAATGAATAAAATGTAAGAAATACGAAAAGGAAAAGAAAAAAAAAACTATATACAAAAGGATAGGACAGAGATTATGCTGAAGGAACATCCCGGTAGAGCGGATCTACTAGTTCCTCACTACTCTCCTGGTGGTCAAAGTTCTTTAGAAATGGCTTAAGCACTGACCATTGACTTTAAAGATTTTCCCATTTTCTGGATTCTCAATCTCCACTGCACCATATGGGTGAATTACCTTGACGATTAAAGGTCCAGTCCATCAAGAACGGAGTTTACGGAAAGATGTGCAAGCGAGTTTGTCTGGCGAGTAGTATAGCGATTACCTTTTGGTAAGGTTCAAAGGTCTTCCTTATAATGTTCTTGTCATGGAAGAGCTTGACCTTCTCTTTGTAGATTCTCGAGCTCTCATACGATTCACACCTCAATTCATCAAGCTCGTTCATCTACAGCAGTCTCTGTTTACCTGCCTTAGCCAAATCAAAATTAAGAGTTTTAATAGCCCAATATGCTATGTGCTCACTTTCCACCAGGAGATGACATGCCTTGCCATAAACTAGCTTATACGGAGACATACAAAGAAGCAGTCTTAAAAGCGATACGGTAATTCCCCCAAGAGCATCGGTTAGTTGAAGAGATCAATCCTTGTGATTAGGTGTAACCGTTTTTTCCAAAATGTGTTTGATTTCCCTATTGGCTAGTTCGGCTTGACCATTGGTCTGTGGGTGGTAAGCCGTGGAAACTTTGTGTGTGAATCCATACTTTTTTAATAAATTTTCAAAGGGTCGATTACAAAAATGAAGCCCACCATCACTAATGATTGCACGAGGCATTCCAAAGAGAGAAAAAATATGTTCTTTCAAAAATTTCAAAACAACCTTGTGGTCATTAGTTCTCGTTGGAATGGTCTCCACCCACTTAGAAACATAATCAAGCGCAATAAAATGTAAGGGTACCCACATGAGGGGGGGAAAGGCCCTATGAAGTCTAAACCTAGCAATCGAATATCTTAATAATTAAAATAGGAGTAAGAGGCATCATGTTCCTTTTTGTGATCCCTCTTAATTGTTGGCACCGAGCAAAGGTTTTGCAAAAATCAAAGCAATCTTTAAAAAGAGTGGGTCAATAAAAACTGGCTTGTAGGATTTTGTCCACCATTTTTCTTGTGGAGAAATGCCCTCCACAAGCTTCAGAGTGATAGAAGGTGAGTACCCCAATTTGATCATCATTGGATACACACCTTCTCAACAATTGATCAGGATAGTATTTAAACAAGTAGGGATCATCAAAGTAGTATTTTTTAATGTCCACCAAAAATTTCCTCTTATGCTAAGAGGTCCATTGGGATGGAATATGTCCTGTCACTAGATAGTTTACTATGCCCGCATACCATCTTGTGATGGATAGGAAACAAAAAGTTGCTCATTAGGGAAAGTGTGGCCTATGGGTGTCGCCCGAGAGTTGTCTCGAAACTAAGGACGGTGGTCGGCTACCATATTCTCGACTCATAGCATCGTTAATGGCGGGTTAAGATTCTTGACGGTAGAATCCACCTAGTCAAACGAGGCTTAGTATCTTGCTTAGAGAGCAAGTACTTCAACGCTGCATGATCGGTGAAAATGGTTACAGGGGACCTTACAATGTAAGACCTAAACTTTTCTAGAGGCGAAAGTATAGCGAACTCTGTTTTATAGTTGTGTAATTGGATTAAGCGGAATCTAGAGTTTTGTTGGCATAATAGATCACAAATGCTTTTTTATCTTCCCTTTGCCTTAGGATAGCCCCTATGGCATAATCACTAGCATCACACATGATCTCAAAAGGGAGGAGGTCCAGTTAGGGAGATCGCATGGTAGGAGGTGAAATAATATAGTTTTGGAGTTTATCAAGACGCCTTACATGCACAGCTGACCATTCAAAAGTGACATCCTTGGCAAGCAAATTGCACAAAGGACGAGCTATGACACTAAAATCTCTTATGAATCTCCTATAAAATCTTGCATGACCTAAGAATGACCGTATATCCTTGACACACTTAGGTAGGTAAGTTGGAGATCAACTCAACTTTTACTTTATCTACCTCTATTCCTTCTCTCAACACTATATGTCCTAACACAATCCCTTATGTCACCATGAAGTGACACTTCTCCCAATTAAACACTAAATTCTTCTCATGACACCTTTCTAGTGCTCTCTTTAAATTCTCCAGACATCCCTCATGAATCTCGAAATAGAAATCGTCCATAGAAAATCTCAGATATGTTCTATCATATCACTAAAAATCCCATCATGCACGTGGAAAGTTCTGGTGCATTACATAATCGAAGGGCATTTTCCTAAAGCGGAAATGTACGAAAGAGGGCGGAGTGAACGTGGTTTTTCTCTTGATCTTACAGAAATTTACCTCAATTTGATTTTACCTTGAGTACCCATCTAGAAAACAATAAAATTCATGCCCTATAACTCTCTCCAGCATTTGATCCACAAAAGGTAGAGGGAAATGATCTTTCCTAGTGACAACATTAAGTTTCCTATAGTCTATGCACACCCTCCAACCCGTGGTGACCCGAGTGGGAATGAGCTCATTGTGTTCAGTTGCTACCACAATGACCCCAGATTTCTTAGGAGCTACTTGGGTTGGATTGACCCACTTGCTATCTGCAATGGGGTAAATAACACCTACATCCAACATTTTTAAGACCTATTTCTTGACAACTTCTTTCATAGTGGATTCGATGCGTCAACGTGGTTGATGCAGGGTTTGACATCCTCTTACGAGTGAATCACGTGATGATAAGTCGAGGGCTAAATTCCCTTAATATTTGCAATTGTCAATCTATAGCTTCGGTTTGTGGAGTTCTCAATATCTCCAAAAGTTTATTTTCTTGATCTGACTCTAAAGGAGGATATGATTCTTGGAAAGTTTCTTGCCCTTAGGAATGCATGCGAGATGCGATGGTAAGGGTTTCAACTCAACTTAGGTGGTTTCTACATGCGCCCAAAATACCTTATAATTTTTATAATAATTTTATTATATATTCCGGGTATAAAATGAGCCAAACTTGGGTTTTCCCAGGAAAACTAATAAATTGTTAAATAGTGAAAAGTGAAATGAAAATGTGAGCATATGATTAAGTATTATATGCTAAAATGAAAATTGATGGAACCCGGAAATAAACCCAAGTGAAAAGAGACAGAGTACAGAAATGTGTAAATGAGGACCTAAAGGTCTAATGAGAATGAGCTTAAGTACCAAGTGAATTAAATGATAATGAAAGTGAAATAAAGAGTTAAAATGTAAAAAATGGAAAAATGGGATTTAATGATGTGCCAAACATGACCTTATAGTGGATAAGTGGTATTAGACCACATTTGGTCTTAGAGACCTCCCATTTGTGCAAAAACGTTTGGAGACAAGAGATAAAGAGAGAAGCTAGGGTTTTGGGGAAAATGTTGGAGATTGGTGTGAATTCCTCCATGTTTATGCAAGATCTTGCAAGGAGGAAGGAAGAAGGAAGCTTGGGCTTCAAGTGCAAAGTGATTTCAAGGTATTTTACAAACCCTAGATTTCTCTAAATGATGTTTGGGTTAGAAAAACCCTAATCCATCCATGGGTTTTGCTCATGGTTGGTTTAGGATGACTCTAGAATGTCTTTGGGAGTGATTCCCATATTTTGGTTTGAGTTTTTGAGTGATTTTTGGAGAAAATTGCGAAAAGGAGCAAAGAAGGAAAAACTAGGCAACTCGGGCCTTCGTCGCAACGAAGGTTGCCTCTCCGCGACGAGGCTGAGGGATAAAATGGCCACCCCATGGGTTCGCTGCAGTGTAGTTGTGCTATGCCACAGCGAAGGCACTGTTCACAAAGGCAAAATTTTTTGGATTTTGTTCCGAAAGCCTCGTATTCGTACCCCGATAGTTTAAGGATCCTAATAATGATTAATGGGGGTTCAAATAAGGATTAAACTAAATGAAAAACATACCGTACATTGCCGCCTTGGCAAAGCTTCGCTTCTCCTCGACAAGTTCGTCTTCGGGCAGACTTAGTGTCTTAACCTAAGACTGTTAACGAAAAATAATCGACATTCAATGAAATTGTATAATAATTGTTTATCCACTAAGGGTGGCATAATTGTTATTGACAGGGCGGTGAGATCACTAACCTAGGACCGAATCGGGAAGGAAACGGCAATGAAATAACCGGTTTGTTCAGCGACTACATCCTTATTTCAAGAAGTGTTTTGGTAGTATACAAAATAAATGCGAAATGATTATAAGAGCGAGTATATCTTTGAAATGATTGACAATTAATTGCATGTGGAAAGAGTGTCCAGATTATGCGTAATTTGGTCAATTCTTGACATCTTGAATTGAATCGATATACCGATTGAACAGCCTGGCGGGATTCACTAATTGAATCCGTCATGAAGGCACCATGAAATTGTCTAATGTCCCACTTGGTGGGATGCACCAATCGACATCCGTCATGATGGCGTATGACATTGAAGAAATGTTCCCACTTGGTGGGATACACCAATCGGCATCCGTCATGATGGTGTTTGGCATTTAAAGGATCACATGGCGGGGTGCACCAATCGGCATTCATCATGATCTGGGCGAAATTGTAGAAATGCAGCACATTGCAAATGATAAAAGGGCGGAAGGATTCACTTGAGACGGAATCCGTCATGAATGTGAATTGCATAGACAAAGTGAAATAACAAACTTGATGAGTGTAAATGGGATTTGTAAACTAAACACATCTTCAAGAGTGTACGTTTAAATTAAATGAATTGAATTGTGGAATGATTTGTTGCATGTGAAAATGCATATTTTGATGTGATCAATGATTTGTAAAGTGAAAGCATGTGAAAATGAATGAGCATGTGTATGTTTTGATAAAAAAGGCATGGTTTTATGATAAATGCATATCATGATAAACTAAAAATTGGAATAGAACTGTATAGAACTACTAAGAATGAAAATGCTTAGCGTATAGTTTTTATCTATGCATAGGTATCGAGTAAGCAAAAGAGAAGGCCAAGATCAAGAAGTGCAGAGTCATAGAGAGAGTGCGGTGTATAAGTCTATACCCCGTCATTTTGCATATCATTTCTTTTGAACATGTGATATTTTGTGAACAAAAGGGTTAAACTTTGAACCTTGGTTTTTGTATATCATTTGAAAGGGCATGAATGCCTTCGCTGTAAATGTATTTTGTTAAATGTTTATGGGCCTACCGAATTGCATTGAATTTGTACATGATTATGGGCTTGCCCAAAACTGAAATTGCTTCCGCAACGAAATGACATAATAAAGTGTTTTGATAAGATAAATGAAAACGTCGGAGTAAACCGGGCTTCAGTTTGGATCCGCCATTCAGGTTGAGCCAGGGATTCTGGTCGCGACATTTTTGAAAAACAAAATTTAATAACACGGTAAATAAAAAGAATTAACCGAGTGTCCCCGGGTTTCGGTTTGGATCCACCAATTGGGTCGGATCGGGCTCGAGGGTCGTCAATTCTCTTCCGAAGGTAATACTTTGTCCTTAATTGGTGGCAATGTTTCAAATCTGGGTGCCCACCCATTTGCTTCCATTACCTCACTATGCTCAATTATGGAGTGCAGAAAATCCAATTCAGATGTGGTTACCTCCTCGACACAACAGGCTTACTAGACAAGACTTGAGAGGATCATCATATGAAAGCGAGACCTACGTAGTTTTGCCTGACGGATTCTATCATATTTACCTCACAAACGTCCTCATCGTCCCATATCTCCTTGATAACATTGAAGATATTTAAATTAATAGTCATGTTACCAAAAGATAACGTCATTAGTCCTCCCCTACAGTGTATGATGGCATTGGCGAGTGGCGAAGGACTGCAAGAATCACTTGAGGCAGAGGTCCGCGATTCACCACAGGTTGAGTGTCAAGAATAACAAAGTCCACAGGAAAGTAGAACTTGTCTACTTGCACCAATACATCCTTCACTATCCCTCTAGGAATTTCACACTACGGTCAACTAGTTGAAGGGTGATATTAGTCGATTCTAACTCTCCTAATCGTAGCTCAACATATACCGAGTATGGAAACAAGTTAACACTTGCTCCCAAGTCCACTAGAGCATGTCCCAATTTTGAATTTCCAGCATGTAAGGATGGTGGGGGTTCTGAGATCTTTGTATTTTGGGAAAGTTGTTCCTAATCAGGAGGTGGGTATTCGGTCGTGAATGTCCTTGACACCTAACTTTCTTTTCATAGTGCCTGAAGTCTTTGAAAACTTGGCATATAGCGGAATTTTCTTAATGGCATCAAGCAGAGGATGTTTACCTTAACCTGTTTGAACAACTCATAGATTCCAGTGATTATTCACTTTCTTAGGGAGCTCTCAACCTATGAAATTGTATGAAGGAGGGACATGGGAAGCTTGTCTTTTTTGGCTCAACATCAACAACATCTGTCCTAGGAACATGAGGCTTGTCAGACACCTCATCATCCTTTAATGGTTCATTTTGCACATCTTTTGTTGTTTCTTTGGACAATTCCTTGGGTTGAATGGTTTTATCAATTGTTTTTCCACTTCGAAGAGTGGTGATAGCCTTGCAGTGTTCAAAGGTTACATCGTTTGGACTTAAGATTCCAACACTATTTTGACCTTGAGGATTTTGGATGGTCTGAGAAGGGAGTTTCCTTTTTTCTTGTTGAAAATTTCCCATAAAAGAGGTCAACTTAGTGATTTGGGATCTCATATCATTTAAGGCAATTCGAAATTCAGTGTTGGTGGATTGTTGAGCCTAGACAAACCGTCTCAAAATGTCCTCCAAACTTCTCTTATGTGGAGGTTGGTAAAGTTGTTGGTTTTGATTCCCTTTAGAAGAGGGATGAAACCCTTGGTTAGGATTCACAGGAAATCCTTGAGGACCTTGATTTTGGAATTGAGGAGCTTGATTCAGAAAACCTTGGTCTTGAAAGTTCTTGCCTTGGTTATTTGGAAAATGGTTTTGGCCTCCCTCATTTTTCCAACTTAAGTTCGGGTGCTTACCCTACCTCGGATTATAAGTTTCAGAGTATGGAAAGTTGAAGGGCTTCCTTTGGTAATTAAGAGCATTAGCTTACTCTATTTGGATTGCTCCCATGACTTGAGGAAGGTTAAGGCAGTTAATGGTTGAATGAGTGGGGTCATCGTAAATGATGCATGGCTCCTCCACTCCAGATCCCATAGGAACCGAAGATACCTTGGGTACAACAGTCACCTCATTCACCCTTTTCAGTTCGATGGCCTCTAACTTCCTTGTTAAATTGGCTATTTTCTCTTGCAGGTCATCATTCTCTCTTAAGTGATGTATTCCTCCCCCTGTAGGTGAACTATGCACTTTAGCAGTATTTAGGGGTATTAGTCTCCCAAAGTTCAAGCATTTACGCTGTGTAAAAAAGCGACCTCCTTAGCACTTTTCTCTGGGAACTCCCACACTTTTACATCATTTGGATGTATTGTTTGTTATGCGGGGAAGAGTCCTTAGTGAAAATATGCAACAATTTGTCAACATCAAACCATGATGAGGGAGAGCGTGGAGGAGGTCCTTATATATTTCCCATACAATAGCAAAGGTTCACCCGGTTTTTAAGAAAAGTTTTGGATTGCTCGCATGAGTGCATTAGTACGTGCGGGAGGGAAGAATTTATTTAGAAATTCATTTCGCATGTCTTCCCAAGTGAAAATTGAATTGGGAGCAAGAGAGTGAAACCATATTTTGGCCTTTTCCTTTAAAGAGAATGGGAATAAAACCATACAAATGATATGGAGGGGTTTCCTAGATGATCCTTAGGGGTTGTTATCCAATGAATGTGAGTTTAAAGTAAAATCTGTGGGGTTTTGATTGATTGATTTATTTATTAACCGATTGACTTAAATTATTTTAAAACGAGAAGGGCGAATGATAGGATCCTGAGGTTTCCGCTCACCACCAACGAGGTAACACCCACCTCTCACTTATAATCTCATCTAGGAGCCATTGATGAATGGTCTTTGATGGGGGATTTAACTTTAAAAGCTTTTGTAAGACAAAGAATAATTGAACGATATCAAACGCTTGCTCAGACCATTTGTTTGGACTCTTAGTTTGAATTTGAGATCAAGCATAACGTGTACCAAGAATCTCTCGTTCACAAGTTGTCAAGAAGATGCCAAACTAAGGTTTTATAAGGCTTTTCACAAGTGTGTAATATCATACAAATCCCATTGAAGCGCAAAATAGGGATAGAGGGATGTTACCTTGAAGGGGGTGAGTTTCCACCGTTAGAACCCTATCATGGAGGTTTAGAACTCCATTAAAGCTGAGAATTGATTCATAGTTGCTGGAACACTACTAGTAAATGGGAATTGAGAAATAACACTTCAATTGCAAGGTTGAGATATAAAGCAGCGAGTCTCTCAATGAGCTTTTAAGTTATAAAACAAATTGAAAGATTACAAATGCTTAAAAACTCAGAATCAAAAGAAAACTAGCTACTCTAGATTAGAGCCAAAACCCTAGATTCCAAACTCCCTCAATTTTGCCTTAAAGTGGGCTTAAATACAATCCTCATTAGTGATATCGAAGTGGAATCGAGAAGGCAGAGTGCCCTTGCACCAGGTGAAATTCCATCAAAATCTGCGGATTGCGTATTTAGTTTTCCGACGCCCGATAAGTGTGGTACCGGTACAGGTCTGCTTGGTACTCCAGTAACCTTTGGAGTGCAGGGTACCACTATATTTAGTATAGGTACCCTTTGCTTCCTCCCTTACATGTGGAGTAGGTACTAGTTAGTGTGAATGCAGGGTTACCACTTATCCATGTTGCCCTAACTTCACTTTAGAACTACAGGGGCCTCCAGGCAAGCGTTTATGTCGACAACGATGATCTACAGGTTATTCTCTGGGAACCAAACGCTACGAAAATGTGCCGCAGGGACCTTCGAATGACACGCACACGCATAAGCAGTAGAAAAGGTCAAAATCACCTATTCTACGCAAAGAAAGCCAAAACATGGCGAGATCTTAAAACCCTATACAATTGTCCTCTTTTATGTATGTGATTAGTCCATATCTCATATGGAGTAACTTCAACTAACTTGGATGGGATTATGTTTAAGATGTCAACAATAGTCTAAAGTGCATAACCTCAAAAGGATTTAGGTAGGTCTGCCATGCCCATCATAGACCTTACCATGTCTAACAAGGTTCGGTTCCTTCTCTCAGCCACACCATTGTGTTGTGGGCGTATAAGGTGGAATCCCATTAGTACAAAATCCACTTGTCCCACGAGATAATCGGAAGCGGCAGCAGAAATTGCTCACCTCGTTACGATCTAAGTGATTTTATACTTCTCCTAAGTTGTTTCTACCTCGTTTTATGACTTCTTTGAACTTTTCAAGGCCTCGGACTTATACCTCATAGGATATAAGTATCCCATATCGTGAATAGTCATCGATGAAGGTTATGAAGTAAACAAAGCCACCTCGGCATGCAACCGACCTTAGGACCACATACATCGAGTATGTATTAGGTCTAATAATTAGTTACGTTCACCCTTTCCTTTAAAGGGTAATCCCCACGTCATCTTTACTGCTGAGCAAGGTTCACAATTGTCAAATGATTCACAATCAAAATGACATAAGCTTCCCAATAGGTACAACTTAGTCACGTGTTTCTCATTTGCGGGGCGAGCGACAATGCCATGCCGTGAGATGATTTGAGATTATCTTTGGTCCATTTTATTGTCATTAACATTTAATTTGGAATGAACATATCCAATATGTAAGTCCCATTGCTTTAATGTTCCACCAGCATAATTGACATTGTAATGTAACAACCATTGTCACAAAATTACATAAAACCCTTTTGTTCAAAACATGAAACCAAATATATTGTTCTTCGTCAATGCTGGGACATAATAGAAATCTTCCAAAATTAAACAAAAGTCTGAGGAGGTCGAAACATAGGTCGCGATGGCATTGCCCGCAACTCTTGCACCGTATTACACTCTCTCTAGGTCGGACTCTCCTTTGTGAGCTTTCTATCTTTTATTCTAGGGCCACATATCAAACCATATGTATGAGCCATGCTTAGTATCGCATACCCATATGTTGTTAAGAAATAAATATGCGGTAATGACATAAATGCACAGAAGAAAATGGTGCGTCCCATACCACCTTGTTCTTCGACTCCAAGTAGGCCTTCTAGTTCCTCTTCCAATGGCCATCTTGACCACAATGGAAGCAAATACCCTTTGAAGAATTCCCTTTCGGGGTAGTCTCTTTGCCTTTCTTCTTTTCCATTTTTCCCTCAGCCATTTCGAGCACGTTGATCAATTCGGGTATGGTAGGTACTTTATGAACCATCTCATAGTCCAGCATAAAATGTACGAAACTGCTCCGAGTAACCTTGCGAATCAAGTCTATCTCAATTCGGGATCCATCAAATGAAGCCCAATTGATCTAGCCTCTTAATGTGATTATACATCACATAGCGCTATCTTGCATAGGAATGTCCCCACCTCCATCTTGAATTGAGAAACGATGACTTTAAGACCCTTCAAAGCGCTGCTCATTATAATGTTCCTTAGATGGCGTACTATGGAATATCATCCCTCGGTCTTATACATCTTACGAAACTCGGGTGACATGGGTATGGATAATCAATCCCACCCTTCACTATCAACCAAGTGTTTTTTATATGCCCTCTCAGCGCTTTAGATTATCGATGGATTGGGGATCAGGGATTGGCTTAGTAATGACATAAGTGAATTTTTCTTCAGGAACTATTCTCAAATTCTTCAACCAGTCCAAGAAGTTAGGCCCGATCAATATTTTGTCATCCATTACCGTTCGTCCGTTCACATCCGTCAACATAGTTTGATTCTTATAACTTAGATGTAAAAGAGATTATGTCAGATTGTACTTAAAATGCATAATTATTACGGCTTGATAATCACGCATTATGGCTCCCACTATTTTATTACGAATCCATAGCCCTCACTATTGATATGAGAGAACCTATATGGAGGTTCTCCTAGCGGGTCAATATCCCATATCACTGAGAATCACCTTGGGGTTAGCCCAACAAGGTATCTCGGGTCAAAAGGGTTGGTATCCTTGGTCATACCAATTGCATTCGTACGTAATTAAGGAATCCAATATCACTTCGAGTGACCTTGGGGTTAGCCTACCAAGCCATCTTAGATCAATAATTATTCCAATTTGCAATGCGATGCAACTATCGAATCCAGTGCTATCAACTGTTGATTTATGCACTATCACTGGGTTATCATCTTATGATACGTGTACATCTTATGTATATTGACCCAGCTGCGTCTCTATCCAACATCAACCTTAGGGTTAGCCCAATAAGCTAATGAGTCTAGTTAAGGCCAGCCCACCAATCAGGAAAACTCATTTCCATGGATAGAACATGCTCTTGTGGAAGGCTTAGGAGTTAGCCCAACAACCTCAATCTCCAAGGAACTCGTGCACACCATATTAGTGTTCGCCTTACTATTAGTAATGGAGGGTTTTCTTTATTTAAGTATTATCCTTTTCATTAGCATGCATTATCCATTCATCTCATGAAATTATAAGGATAGTTACTCTAACTATATGGCATGATTATGGACATCCTAAGATCAATTCCGTGAGCCATAATGGAATTGACTAGGTGAACCTAGGGATATGCATGATTATCCATGACCACAAAATAAATAAAATTTACAATCTTCAAGGTCTTCTTTCTTGGTTTCCTTACTCCACACTTCTTTCTTCCTTTGTCTTCACCAACTTATCTATTCCGTGCAAATCTAATTACATGCCTTTAATAGAATAACCTCAGAAGTTACACACTTTCGAGGGGGATTTAGATGAGAAGGGAAATACATGAGAGAGATTAGAGAGAGGTAGGGACCAGTGGAGCCTATTTATCGAAAGAAATAATAACCAAATGTGGTATGCTTTCGATCACCATTGGGCAAAGTCCATAATCATCCATCATGCTAACATACACCCTTAAACATGCATTCTCTAACGCAATCCATCGAAAGTTGAAGGTAATGGTACCCCATGATTTCAAAAGCACATCGAAGGTTTTTCAACACTTGAAATAATTGGTCCATTTAGTTTTGTTCAACAATTGAACAATGACCTCAATTCAACACTTGAACTAAATTTGTCCTACATCATTTTCATTCAACACTTGAACAAATAACCCCTTTATTCAACACTTGAACAAATCTGATTCAACATCTTGAATCATGAACCCGATTCAACTTCTTGAATCATAAATCCTATTTAACTCCCCATTTGGTTCAACTCCTTGAACCATTATTCCGATTCAACACTTGAACCATAATTTTTCCTAAAGCACTTATTTGTCCAAAATTCTCTCTTAGGTAATTTCAACATGGTTTTTCGAAATCCATGATTCTAGAAATTTTAAATTTGAGCAGTTCAATTTTGCTTCCTTTTTATTTCTATTTCAAACACATAAGAGTGGCGTGTTCAAAACTTGTGCAAAACCATATAAGAAACGTAATGAACAAGGCACTAGCAGTCCTTAACGTTGCGACATGTCAACCTCGCGACGTTGTCACGTCGCGACATTGAAACGTCGCGACGTTGTGAGGGTTCAAAAGTCATACTACCGCCTTCACGTCGCGACGTCGCTAAGTCGACCACGCGTCGCACGTATCGCGATCTTGGAGCGTCGTCACGCGTTGCGACGTTGGGAGTGTTTGACTCAAACGTCATGTCAAGTCACTTTAGGTCACATCATGTCACATAATGTCATGTTACGTCACATCACGTCACATCACGTTTTGGGTTTGGATGAACAACGTCGTGACGTTCTTAGCGGCGTTGTGGCCCGTTCTTGGAAATTTATGAGCGATGGTGATGTTGGACACGAGCGTCAGCATTTGTCTTGGAGTTTTCGGCCCGAAATCTACAAAAATCCAATCTTTGGGACTTTTACACACTTCCAAGTTGTTCCTTCTTCATATTAACCATCCTTGATCATCTCATGACCATATACTTTAAGAACAACACTAGATCTAAACCTTTTCATACCCGAAAATCTCATTTTGAAACTTAAAAACATGGGTACCAAAAAAATGAAAACTCTCAACATTAAATTAGTTTTGTGCACCTGAGTTGCTCACGATACCATTGAAGGGGTTTCGTGGGTGGCAACACTTACTGTAACATCAAAAATACAAAAAAACCCCATGAACCCGTCAAAGGACCCTAGTAGCATGCTTGGTTCAACAATAGAGATAAGGGTGTAGAATTACCTTATGTCGGTTCCAAAAATCGAGTTGGTGGTTGGGGCGGCTAGGCCCAGACGAACCAAGTCCAGAGTCCGCCTACAACGGTATCCACACGAAGAGTGAAGCGACGACCTCAGCGATAGTCACCGCGGGTCTGGTGCTAGCGAGTCCGTCAGGAAGAGGGAAGCGAAACCGGGTTTCTCTCAGGCTCTAGAAGAGAACACCAAGTTTGCTTTTCGTGAACTCAGCTTTCTCTCAAAAAGCTCATCCTTACGTTTAGGAGTTTCCATAACATTCTATTTATAGAGAAAACCATCCTTTGAAATGACCAAAATACCCTCACTCTAAGTGATGATAGATTTTATCCCGTGTTATGAGGTGGGTTCCTACATGACGGCCAGGAGTACAAGCCCGAGCCTATTATCTCTTTGAGTGAGGAGCTTCGAACCTAAGTTCGATTTTCCGTGACATTTCATTCCTTGAGAATTAACTCCTCATATTTGGATCACATCCAATCAGTTTTTATACTCGACCCAGTAATCTTCTAAGTGTGTGACCCATTAGATTCCGGTTATGTTGACCACTTAATTCAACCATTGAATTAATCAAGTCAAGATTGGTATCTAGCAACACATCACGACCCTTAGTGTCGGAGAGTCGATTAAGTGCATTGCATACCTTTCAGTAAACAAATGCTATGCAATTAGTCCTTTCACGAGCTATACCTACTTGGTTAAAAGCATGGACAATGGTGTAGCTTCCACTGGGCGGCTGTCCACACCTAGCAAGTGATATTTTATCTTGTCCCAGTTCATCACTCAACCTTTATGCACTTGAAGGCAGTCCACTCGAGGCTTTTCCTCTAACGGAGAGATTCTGAATAATGATTCAAATGAGGGCCTTAGGTATACTCTCCCCCTATTGGTAGTGGCGAATCCTTTATTGGCTACTCAATTACCTCCGAACACCACAAATAATACCCAATCCTCATCCAATGAGCGACCCCTAAAGAGGCAACGTGGATTGAAGTCAAAGTACAAGATCAGCATCCAAGATATCTTTGAGCATCTCAAGTCTAAGGATACTTGCACCATTGCTATGATGAAGACGATAATCAACATTTAATTAGATGATCCATAGTTGTCTCATTATAGGTCTCCGATGTATAAGCTACTCTTAAGCGAGCATCCACGTATCTAATAAACTCATGATCACAGTTTATAATTCTACTTTTGCTTGATCGATCAAGAGGGTATGACATGTCTTTAGTATGTCCCGGATCGACAATGTCTAGTCTTGTTGATCCTATGACTAGGGATAATTTAGACACAAACATAATTGCATATGATAGGAATCTTATTATCATGATCCCATCATGATTTCCGTCATGCTATGTTATGTATCATGGGCTTTAATAATTCGATTAAAGATCTATATCAATTCAACGTATGAATACCAAATTAACGAAGAAGCCTTTCATATTAAATAATACGTTGCGCGTACAATAAGTGCTAATGGCGATTGCCTTTAGAGAACTTCTCTAACAAACACCCACTTGCGCTAAATCCAATTTCCTTTGTATCTCATACCTTTGGCGAGCGTGCAGTTGTACTTCTTTTGAAGAAATTAGCCGCGAGATCGATGTTGAGCTTAAAGTCATCTATTTTAGTCCATTTTTACGATTTATTTTATTCTAAAAGTGATTTATGTGCGACAATATGGAATACTTCGCAGCTATTTGTACGACGAGGAATTCAAAAGCGAGAAATTGAGTAAAAGGAAGCGAATATGGTGAACGATGCTTGGTCTAATTGGTGAAAGGAAGTTCTGTGAGAGAGGCGCAAAAAGTTAAAAAGATTTGATGTCGTGAAACTTTTGACAATCAAAATACATATTAAGGTTGCAACTACAAAGCTCCGGTCGCGATTGTGTGTCCAAAGACAAAGCGAGTATTTGGGCGTGAAGAAAAGGAACTCCACGTCAAACAACCCGAGAGGTGATGAAGAAGACATGATGTCGCGGCAGATTAAACCAAGTACGGTGGATAATGAGGTGCAATAACTTAGAAGAAGTCGCGACGGAAGAGAAATAGTGAATGAACATTTATGCGACATACGGATCTGTCCGCCTTTTGACCTGCGAATCGAGCGGTCAGCGACGCCGACGCAAAGAAACTAAGGTCGCGACATCACATCATCTAAAAAAAGAAAGAAGGTCAGCGACATCATTCAAATGAGTATGACATCGATTCTACACTAAAAGAAGGTCGCGACAAGAGCAGCCGGCGGCATCAACTACGAAAGAGTGGTATGCTTCGGTAGTCGCGACACTTGATTATAAGAAAGAAGGTCGCGACAACACACGGTTGTCGCGACATCAATGAAAAGACTTGAGGTGGCGACATCATTAGCGGTCGCGACAGAAGCACAAAGAAAGAATTAGCGACAAGGTAAAACGTACCGACATCAGTTTCCTGAGCGATAAGCCGACGGTGAAGGGCGCGTGAGGCGAGACAACGAGTCGGGACAAAGAATTGATGTGTGACATCAACAACTTCAAGCTGGGCGATTAAGCGAAGTTCAAAGGGTGCATCGAAATTAGGGGCCCAACGGAGACCTATAAATATGTAGGCTTCTTTGCGAAGGAGCGCGACTCTTGGCGACAGAAAGAGAGATGCGGGTTCTTTATCACGTATTTTAATTTTTCTTTTTTTCTTTTAATTTTTTAGATTAGTTTGTATTTTTCGTTTTTAATTTGGATCTGAGCGTTAGGCGCAAAGGTTGTAGGCGAATGCGATTTATATTTCTTAATTCTTTGTCTGGTTGTTTGAATTCAGGACAAATTTTGGATTTCGAACGCTGCAGTTCCATTCTGATGGTTTTCTTGATCGATAAGCCAATGTATGGTACCCAATCCGATGATTTAGAAACCCAGCTCCATTGAAATAGCGCTATTATCGAAGTATCACTCTGCAGAATTTTATTCATTCTTTACGAACCGGTTTATAAATCGACTTGGTTTGTGTGTTTCACAGAATTTGATCCCAATGTCGAGTCTCACTATACCCATAGCGGGGTTGTTCAAGCTACGATTTCGGAGGCCCTACGAGTGACCTGAAGGCATTCTGAGTGATGAACAATTTACGGAGGGTATGAGGCTGATGATGATCTAATATATTATACTGTGTAATTCATCGATACATCCTCTTCTCACTTGAAGCTAGAATGAGTTGAGTGAGTTATCAATTTAAGCATCACGGAGAGTTCGCCTCAATTCGAATTGTTAATTCAATCAGTGTTAGCGACGTCCAATCAAGGAAAGAATGAAACATTCTAATTTTGAGGAAGAGGAGCCGATTATAGTGTAAACCCATGCAATGACTATACAAAAGGAGCTAAGGTTCTGATCCATGTTATGGGCTATGAAGTATTGAGAAGAAAAATACCCCGGAACAAGGCTACCAGTTAAAAGTAGTTATCAAGCCTTTGTATCGAGAAGCGGGTGAAGGTGAGATGATGAACGGTGTGGTTTGGAGAGATCCAGTTGCATTATCATATTCCTTGGACTAGTTTTAAAATCTGTGGTTCAGAAAGAAAAAATTATCATACAAGCTGTAGGAATTGATTCTTCACAATAGCTTTATTTCCAATGTTCTCTTTATAGATAACTGTTCAATCTAAATTTGTCATTTCATTATTTCAGTAGTCATTCATTTGTTATTCATTCATATTATTATTTTTTGGTTTTCATTATTTCAAGGCTTTCACAGCTGATTCAAATTGTCATTATAGTCCAAATAGTATAGAGCGAGTAGTTGGGGTAGTTGATTGAAAATTCTTGAGATCTCTGTGGGATCGATATCACGGACTTAAATCGATTTACTACTTGTTAGACCTGTGCACTTGCAGCATGATGGATCAAAACAACCAGAACACAATGATTTACTCTTAATAAAAATGCTCTTAATGAATACAATAGTTATAGAACACAAAATACAAGTTGTTGGCATTATTGTTGGGGATTAGACAATAGCCCTTTGGTAATAGTGCGATAAATTTGTATGTCTTTGGTCCAACCAACAATCAGATCCATTATGACCAGTGGGCACATCTCTATCTTTACATCACGATCACCAATGATTTCTCAAATCTAATGGCATCACCTTGAGTACTAGTTTAGACCTTTGATGAGACAGTGGTTCCTTTAGTTTTGGTAATGGCTCCATCATTATCCCAGTACAATAGTATCATATCAACAATGTAATAGACCACTTTTAGTTCATAAATGAACTTACTTGTCCAAACCGCTTCCTTAAGATGCTATCGGAAGCAACGATGTACTTTGATTCAGATATAGAATCCACAATCATCTCTTGCTTGGAACTCTTCCAACTGACTGTGTCATCATTCAATGTGAAATTTTAGCCTGATTGAGATTCGGAGTCATCTCCATCAGATCAACATTTGGTATCTTATTATAAGATCCCCATCTCCTTAAATCAAGAATACATCCTTAGTCCTTCTCAAGTCCTAAAGGATATTCTTGACAGTCACCCGATTACCCTCACCTAGGTCTAATTGGTATATGCTCGTGACTCTCAGAGCATATGATACGTCGGGTCTAGTACATTACATAGCGTACACGATCGATCCAATAGCCGAAGCATATGGTATCATATTCATGTGTGTCCTCTCATCTTATGTTTGCGGACACAGAGACTTCGAGAGCGTGATCCCATTAACCATGGGGATATATCCTCTCTTGGACTGCTCCATGTTAAACCTCTTCAACATCTTGTCTATGTATTTAGACTGTGAAAGACCAAGGAACCTTTTAGATCTATCTCTATAGATCTTTATCCCCAATATATAGGTCGCTTCTCCAAGGTCTTTCATGGAGAATTTCTTGGATAACCATTATATTTATAGATTGTATCTACAATATCATATTGACCAATTTTACGAATGAGACGTCATTTCCACTGAGTAATATGTCATCGACATACAACATTAGGAATATGACTGCACTCCTCTAACCATCTTGTACACACAAGGCTCATCCGCATTTTTGTGAAATATCAAACTCTTTGATTTCCACCTTAAATTGGATATTCGACTCTAGATGCCTCACAACCCGTAAATGGATCTACGAAGTTTGCATACTTTCTTTGCCATGAGATATAGTATGGATATGTCATATACACCTCCTCGGTTAGATTTCCATTGAGGAAAGCTGTCTTCACATCCATTTTCCATATCTCATACTCATAATGAGCGGCGATGGCTAGGAGTATTTTTATGGATTTAAGCATAGATACTGGACGAAAAGTATCATCATAATCAACTCCTTGTTTTTGACGACAACCCTTAGCCATAAGCCTAGCTTTTATAGGTAATCACATTACCTTCCATGTTCTATGAGTAATACGTCCTTTTGTTCGCTAATGAGAAATTCATATCTCTCTGGGACAGAATGTATCTTACTTGTCCTACGAAACATTGTGTTTTATAAGAGTCAGCTATCAATTCATCATCATGAATTACAACTTCAGGTTCAGTCAGATGAGACGCGTCTGTTAGAGCATCTTGAACTTCACTAAGCTCCACTTTGCTTCCATTGTCTTCTCTCAAGAGAAACTCTTTCTCTAAGAAGACAACATGCTTTGAAACAAACAGCCTTTGTTCCAAAGTGTTGCAGAATTGATATCCTTTTGTTTCTTTAGGATATCTTACAAATAGACACTTATCGGACCTAACTAAGCTTATACGTGTGTGCTTCACATAAAGCGGGACAACCCGTATTTTCATGTAGGAAGGTAGGGTTTTGTTAGTGCTTCATACATTTTCGTGTGCTGAAATTATTCCCGGCGTAAGGCGTGTCGTCAAAAACATTATAATCTTTGTAAGTCCTTTGGTCATTTCCACAGGGAGTGGTTTCCTAGATGATCCTTAGGGATTGCTATCCAATGAATGTGAGATTAAAGTAAAATCTAGGGGGTTTTGATTGATTGATTTATTAACCGATTGGCTTAAACTATTTTAAAACGAGAAGGGCAAATGATAGGATCCTGAGGTTTTCGCTCACCACCAACGAGGTAACACCCACCTCTCACTTACAATCTCATCTAGGAGCCATTGATGAATGGTCTTTGGTGGGGGATTTAAGTTTAAAAGCTTTTGTAAGACAAAGAATAATTGAACGATATCAAACGCTTGCTCAGACGATTTGTTTGGACTCTTAGTTTGCATTTGAGATCAAGCACAACGTGTACCAAGAATCTCTCGTTCATATGTTGTCAAGAAGATGCCAAACTAAGGTTTTATAAGGCTTTTCGCAAGTGTTTAATATCATAGAAATCCCATTGAAGCACAGAAGAGGGATTGATGGCTGTTACCTTGAAGGGGGTGAGTTTCCACCGTTAGAACCCTATCATGGAGGTTTAGAACTCCATTAAAGCTAAGAATTGATTCATAACTTCTAGAACACTACTAGTAAATGGGAATTGAGAAATAACACTTCAATTGTAAGGTTGAGATATAAAAAACGCAGAGTCTCTCAATGAACACCAAGTTATAAAATCAATTGAAATATTACAAATGCTTAAAAACTCATAATCAGAAGAAAACTAGCTACTCTACTTTAAAAACCCTAGAAAAATATGAGAAAACACTCTAAAGGTTAGAGCCAAAACCCTAGAATCCGAACTCCCTCAGTGCACCTTTAAGTGAAACCCAGAATTCAATCCTTATTATTGATCTCGAAGTGGGGATCGAAGAAGGCGTGCCCTTGCACCATGATGAAACCAGCTCGAATCCTCACAGATCGCATGTTGAGATACTGTACCGGTAAGTGTGTGCATTATCAAAAAAGTACCTTTGGTGCTCAATAGCCTTGAATGCAGGTACCCACTATATTTGAATGCGGGTACCCTTTACCACTACATGTAGATAGGTACGGTTAGTGTGAATGCCGATACCACTACCTCCTGTTGCCCTCTTCCTTTAGAACTACCCAAGGCCTCGACGGCGTGCCAGTGACAACGGAGGTAGTCTACAGTTGTTCTCTAGAACCAAACTGCTACGAAAATGTGCACGGGACATCAATAAGGAACACCCCACATGACTAAAATCAAAAAGGTCTTTTAAGCTTGTAATGACCATGGGTTACATAAATAGGGTTTATAGGAACAAAATAGGTGTTGGCATGACATGGCTGAGGTCTCTACCCAATTGCCAACACCACCCTATTCTAACCCCAAATAACACTACTCTTCATCCCCTCCTCTCCATTTGAGAAAATGCATCTTCATCCACACAGTCATTTAACTCATAAGAATCCCCTTCCAAGTCAGGAGGGGGGTCGTCAACAACAACGGGCTCTCCTCGTAGAATGTGACCCTCAAGCTTGGAGAGCCTATGGTCCAACTGCTTTTGCTTCCCCAGGATGCATTTAAACCATCCTTAGATTCTACGCTCCATCCTTTTTAAGGGAGATGTACTCATCGGTCCAAGAGCCGATGATGATGATGGCCTAAAAATAGCCAGAGGGGGATGTGCTGACTGAGGCCTTATGGAGGCGGCTCGCCTTTTTGCTTATGTTTTTTTTGTGATGGGCCCCAGCCTAGGACGAACTCTTTTTTCTTACCAGAACCCCTTATTCTAACAGCTTCCACCAAATTTGTAACTAGGGTCGGGAAGGGGATGTGCCTGCTTTCAGTTGGGGACCTCAGAAAATCCCTTATTATACACCATATTACTAAAGCATAGTCAATAATTTTCCCATTCATTACATCGTACAGAAACTAAATTTCTTCCTTGTTTGGTAACTTCTCCTTTCCCTTGATGGAATCATATTGTGAATAGTAGAGTATTCATCAATGCATGTAGGCTTTATTTCCAGGTGAACTCCTTGCACACAGGCCCCCTAGTGCAGGGTTGGTGCACATAGTATTACAAACAAATTAGCATCAAACTGCAGTAATAGCCACGAGTGGGTAAGGCATCACATGTGTGTGGCGGCGATCATAATCTGCATCGATTTGCTTGATCGAGTAGGGAAATGCTCATAGGTTACTTCCCTGATTATGATACTCCAATAGGGAATCCATATTCAAATTCTCTCTCAAGTTGGAATAAAATTCCTTGACAATGGACAACAGATAGCCTTTTACCTTCTTGGAAATAGGTACAGAATTCGATCCTGAATAGCATGAATGATTGAGTAAACAGAAGCGTTTCAATTTCCATTCCCTCGGTTGACCTAGATCTTTCAACTGATTGGACCCACCTTTCTCTCTCGGATTTCGAGGATTCAGTAAACATAGCCTCAATTTCTTCGTCTTCGCTCTCACTTCCTTCTTCACTCTCTGTTGAAGGGCCTTTTCGCTTTCCCTTACCCTTTTTCACAGTTTGCGATGTATCGGCCTTTCGTTTTTTAACAGCTCGCTCCATATAAGAGTTGGAGGCCTTTCCTTTCCCTGTGTTCTTCGATCTCGCCATAGATTTGGATAAAATGGTGAATATTAGAAACGGTCCATACACACAAAGTCTCCAAGCGACCCCATTTCAGCAATATTGGACTCACCACTTTCCATATAATTCATTACGCTTCCTCCTATAGCTTTCGAAGCGGATGCCTAACAACGGAAGCATAGAACCACAGCTCAGCCACCCAGCACATCCTATACTAACCACGGTGCAAAACGGTAAGATTAATACATAAAAGATGAGAAGAACTTACCACTTAGTAGATTACGTACTTTTCGGTCTGCGTCTTTAAGATATGTGGATGCCACGGAGTGAGTGGTAAGAACACTTGAAACCGTTTAACCTAGGGCTTGAGGAAACCATTCTGCGGTGGTAGGTACCCGATAAGTGTGGTACCCGATGCAGTTGCTACTGCCACTTTTCCTTAATGGGTAAATGATTTCCGATAAATTCAATATTGCTCGGTACCCGATTTCGGAATTCTCTGCGTTTTGGATTTCAGCGTATGCTCGCTTCTTGCTTGCTTGAGCCCACCGTGGCTTGTGCTTCTTGAATTGTGTACTCACACTATCTCGGCACCTTCACGCTTACCTTAAAGTCATCATCACGTGATTAAGAGTCTAAGGTTGAGCAGGCCCGGCAACTCAAGGCTAAACAAGAGGTTAAAGGTGACTTGAAGTATGATTTAGAAGTTTAAAAGAGAAAATATGGCCTAAAATCATCTTTCAACTACATATGGATATTCCTCAAAGAATAAGATGCATGTAGTTGACATGGAAAGCTAAAAATGCACAGGTTGAAGCAATAACAAGCAAAAATGAGCTTGGGACAGGAAATCAATGACTTGTGTAGTTTATGAATGAGAGTGATACCAGTCAAGATTGACTCTGGAGAATAGAAAAGAATTGGGTCAATATGGTCCTAAATATGAAATTTTTTTTTTTTGCATGCCTGTTATTGTGTATGTGCAGTGAAACTATATGGAGTGCATACATAAGGTAATGCGAATGTGTACATCAAGGTCAGTACCATCATACTCGAAATAATATTTGAAAAGTGAAAAATTGCATGCACCTTTAAGAACAACTGAATTAAACAAGGCCAATAACGCCCAAATGGGCCACAACCTCTAGTGTATGCCTACTACCATGAAGTAAGCATTGCCCTCAATGCACTGACGGATACATAAGGGTTGGACTCTCCTTTATTAAAAACAAAAATACAGACTAAATGAATAAAGCGTAAAGAAATGCAAGAAAAGGAAAAGAAAAATAAAACTATATACAAAAGGGTAGGATAGAGATTACGCTGAAGGAACATCCCGATAGTGCAGATCTACCAGTTCCTCACTACACTCCTGGAGGTTGTAAGTTCTCCAGAAATGGCTTTAAGCGCTGACCATTGACTTTAAAGATTTTCCCATTTTCCATATTCTCAATCTCCACTACGCCATATGGGTGAACTACCTTGACGATGAAGGTGAGTCCATCGAAGGCGGAGTTTTTAGAAGATGTGGCGAGAGCTATACAGCGGTGCCTTTTGGTAGGAGTTCAAGGTCTTGCCTGGCATTCTTGTCATGGAAGGCTTAAGCCTCTCTTTGTATTGATTCTCCCGAGCTCTCATACGGTCATGCCTCTCTCCCGATTCATCGGCTCGTTCATACTTGCAACAATCTATGTTGACACCGCCCAGCGAATCAAAATTAAAAGTTTCAATAGCTGATATATACGTATTGCTTTCCATTTCCTTTGGGAGATGACATGCCTTGCCATAAACTAGCCTATGGGAGACATCTGAAGAACGATCTTGTGATGCGGTAGTCCCCGAGCGCATTGGTTAGTTAGGCGATCAATCCTTGTGATTAGGTGTAGCGGGTTTTTCCAAAATGTGTTTGATCTCCCTATTGATAATTCGGCTTGACCATTGGTCTGATGGGTGGTAAGCCGTGGAAACTTTGTGTGTGACTCCATACTTTTTTAACAAATTTTCAAAGTCGATTCCTGAAAGTAAAAGCCCGCCCCATCACTAATGATTGCACGAGGCATTTCGAAGCGAGAAAAAATATGTTCTTTCAAAAATTTCAAAACAACCTTGTGGTCATTAGCTCTCGTTGGAATGGCCTCCACCCACTTAGAAACATAATCAACAGCCAATAGAATGTAAAGGTACCCACATGAGAGGGGAAAAGGCCCTATGAAGACTAAACCCCAACAATCGAAGATCTCAATAATTAAAATAGGAGTAAGAGGCATCATGTTCCTTTTTGTGATCCCCCCTAATTGTTGGCACTGAGATTAGGTTTTGAAAAAATCAAAGCAGTCTTTAAAAAGAGTGGACTAATAAAAACCGGCTTGCAGGATTTTGTCCACCGTTTTTCTTACGGAGAAATGCCCTCCACAAGCTTCAGAGTGACAGAAGGTGAGTACCCCAATTTGATCATCATTGGATACATACCTTCTCAACAATTGACCAGGACAGTATTTAAACAAGTAGGGATCATCAAAGTAGTATTTTTTAATGTCCACCAAAAATTTCCTCTTCTGCTAAGAGGTCCATTGGAATGGAATTTGTCCTGTCACTAGATAGTTTACTATGTCTGCATACCATGGGTAGTGGACAAGAGCAAAAAGTTGCTCATCAAGGAAAGTGTCGCCTATGGGTAGTCCTTCAAAAGTTGTCTCCAAAACTAACCGAGATAGGTGGTCAGCTACCACATTCTCAACTTCTTTCTTATCCTTAATGGTCAGGTTAAATTCTTGACAAAGTAGAATCCTCCTAGTTAAATGATGCTTAGTATCACGCAGAGAGCAAGTATAACCCCCGGCGTTGCATGATGGTGAAATGGTTCTGGGAGACTTCTGATGTAAGACTGAACTTTTCTATGTAGAACTACGACCAGAACTCTTTTTCCGTAGTTGAGTAATTGGATTGAGCGGAATCTAGAGTCTTGTTGGCATAATAGATCACAAATGCTTTTTTATCTTCCCTTTTCCATAGGACAGCCCATATGGCATAATCACTTGCGTCACACATGATCTCAAAAGGGAGGTCCCAATTAGGAGATCGCATAGTATAATGAAACTAACATAGTTTCGGAGTTTATCAAGGCCGCCTCACATGTGACCATTCAAAGTGACATCCTTGGCGAAAATTGCAGGACGGGCTGTAGCACTAAAATCTCTTATGAATCTTCTATAAAATCTGCATGACCTAAGAATGGCCGTATATCCTTGACACACTTAGGGGTGGGTAAGTTGGAGATCAACTCGACTTTAGCTATCTCTGTCTATTCCTTCTCCACCAACACTATGTCTAACACAATCCCTTATATCACCATGAAGTGACACTTCTCCCAATTCAACACTAAATTCTTCTCCTGACACCTTTCTTGTACTCTCCTCAAATTCTCTAGACATCCTTCATATGAATCTCCAAAAACAGAGAAATTGTCCATGAAAATCTCCAAGATATGTTCTATCATATTACTAAAAATCCCCATCATGCATCGCTGGAAGGTTCCTGGTGCATTACATAATCCGTAGGGCATTTTCTTAGAGGCAAATGTGCCAAAATGGCAGGTGAACGTGGTTTTCTCTTAATCTTTAAGGGTTATCTCAATTTGATTGTACCTTTAGTACCCATCTAGAAAACAATAAAATTCATGCCCTGCAACTCTCTCTAACATTTGATCCATAAAAGGTAGAAGGAAATGATCTTTACTAGTGCCAGCATTAAGTTTCCTATAGTCTACACACACCCTCCAACCTGTGGTGACCTGAGTGGGAATTAGCTCATTGTGTTCATTTGCTACCACAATGACCCCATATTTCTTAGGAACTACTTGGGTTGGACTGACCCACTTGCTATCCGCAATGGGGTAAATAACACCTACATCCAGCAGTTTTAAGACCTCTTTCTTGGCAACTTCTTTCATAACTGGATTTAGTCGTCGCTGTGGTTGTCTAGAGGGTTTGACATCCTCTTCCTCATGAATCTTATGTGTGTAAGTCAAGGGGTTCATTCCCTTAATATCTGCAATTGTCCATCCTATGGAAGTTTTGTGGGTTCTCAATATCTCTAAAAGTTTATTCTCTTGATCTGAATCTAAAGAGGAGAATATGATTACCGGGAAAGTTTCTTCTACCCTTAGGAATGCATACTTGAGATGCAATGGTAAAGGTGACAACTCAAGCTTAGGTTGTTTCTCTTCCGCAGATAATACTCTGTTCTCAATTGGTGGCAATTTTTAAAATCTAGGTGCCCACCCATTTGCTTCCATTACCTCATTTATGCTTTCGATTATGAGTCTGAGAAAATCGGTCGGATGTAGTTTACCTCCTGACCACAACAGGCTTACTAGACAAGACTTGAGAGGATCATCATATGAAACGCTGATCTACATAGTTGCTGCTGATGGGTTCTATCATAATGTTACCTCCACAGAGACATCCTCATTTGTCCCCTATCTCCTTGATAACATTGAAGATATTCAAATTACTTGAGTCATGTTACCAAGGTGTCATTAGTCCTCCCCTATAGTGTATGATGGCATTGGTAGTGGCCAAGAATGGCCTACTAAGAATCACTGGGAACTGAGTCCCTTGATTCTCCACAAGTTGAGTGTCAAGAACAACAAAGTCCATAGGAAAGTAGAACTTTTCTACTTGCACCAATACATCCTTCACTATCCCCCTAGGAATTTTCACACTACTGTCATCTAGCTGAAGGGTGATAGTAGTCAGTTCTAACTCTTCTAACCCTAGCTCAACATATACCGAGTATGGAAACAAGTTAACACTTGCTCCCAAGTCCACTAGAGCATGTCTTTGATTTTGAATTTCCCATTACTTATGGAAATGGTGGGGCTTCTTCAGGTCTTTGTGATGCAGGGGCAAGTTGTTTCCTAATCAAGGAAGTGAATTTGTTAAGTCATTAATCGTCCTTGTTGACACTTAACTTTCTTTTCCACGGTGCACCGTCTTTCAAATACTTGGCACGAATTTGCTTAATGGCATCCAACAAGGGGATGTTTACCTTAACCTATTTGAACAACTCAGATTTCAGAGTGATTGTTCACTTTCTTAGGGGCTCTCAACCTATGAGGCTATGGAGCAGGAAGAACATGGGAGGCTTTGTCTTTTACGGCTCCAACATCAGCAACATACATCCTAAAGGCTTATGAGGCTTGTCAGACACCTCATCATCCCTTAATGGTTCATTTTTCACATATTTTGTTGTTTCTTTGGACAATTCCTTGGGCTGAATGGTTTTATCAATTGTTTTTTCACTTCGAAGAGTGGTGACAGCCTTGCAATGTTCAAAGGTTACATCGTTTGGACTTGAGGTTCCAACACTATTTTTACCTTTAGGGTTTTGGATGGTCTGAGAAGGGTGTTTCCCTTTTTCTTGTTGAAAATTTCCCATAGAAGAGGTCAACTTAGTGATTTGGGATCTCACATCATTTGAAGCGGGTTGAAGAGGTCGAGTGTTGGTGGATTGTTGAGCCTGGACAAATTGTGTCAAAATGTCCTCCAAACTTCTCTTATGTGGAGGTTGGTAAAGCTGTTGGTTTTGATCCTTGAGAAGAGGGATGAAACCCTTGGTTAGGATTCGTAGGAAATCCTTGAGGAGCTTGATTTTGGAATTGAGGAACTTGATTTAGAAAACCTTGGTTTTGGAAGTTCTGGCCTTGGTTATTTGGAAAATGGTTTTGGCCTTCCTCATTCTTCCAACTTAAGTTTGGGTGCTTACCCCGCCCCGAATTATAAGTTTCAGAGTATGGAGAGTTGAAGGGCTTCCTTTGGTAATTAAGAGCATTAGCTTACTCTATTTGGATTGCTCCGTTGACTTGAGGAAGGTTAGGGCAGTTAATGGTTGAATGAGTGGGGTCATCGCAAATGATGCATGGCTCCTTCACTCTAGATCCCATAGGAACCGAAGATACCTTGGGTACATGATTACCTCGTCGCCTTACCGGTTCGATGGCCTCCCAACTTCCCTTGTTAAATTAGCTATTTAGCTTACGGATCATCATTCTCTCTTAAGTGATGTATTCCACTCCCTGTAGGTGTACTATGCACTTTAGCAGTATCTAGGGAGGTATCAGTCTCCCAAGTTCAAGCATTTTCTGTTATTGTATCAAAAAATTGCACAGCCTCCCTAGCGCTTTTCTCATAGAGCTCCCCAGACACATCATTTGGATGTATTGCTTGTTATGCAGGGAAAGTCCCTGGTGAAAATATGCAACAATATTTCCAACATCTAAACCATGATGACGGAGAGAGTGGTGGAGGTCCTTATATATTTCCCATACAATTGCAAAAGGTTCACCCGGTTTTTCAGAAAAGTTTTGGATTGCTCGCATGAGTGCATTAGTACATGCGGGAGGGAAGAATTTATTAAGAAATTCATTTCGCATGTCTTCCCAAGTGAAAATTGAATTGGTAGCAAGAGAGTGAAACCATATTTTGGCCTTTTCCTTTAAAGAGAATGGGAATAAAATCATACAAATGATATGGAGTGGCGATCCTGTGGAAAGGAAAGCAGCTGCCAAGATCTCAAAATCCTCTTGAATGAGTGGGGTTCGGAATGTCGACCCTTGATGCATGAGATCTTGACTTCATAAGGAATTGGTTTGCCTCTTTAGGTAGGCGAATACATGAGTTTGTTGTGGTTCTTTGAGGTTGCAGGATCTCTCGAGGGGTTCTTTCCACATTGGGTAAAGGGGCAGGGGGGGCTTGATATTGATTATTCTGAAAATTAATATTTCCCCCTCCTGCCGCTGGGGTTGCCGGCGGTGCAACACCATCTCCTTGTCGTGGAGGTTTATAGGGTCTTTGTGGGTTACCAGGTAACCCTTGTTCATTTGGATTAAAAAGAGTTTGTTGATTCCCGGGATGTTCCATTAGAGGTTTAGGGTTCTCTTGAAACAAACGTCTTACTGTGGACTCTTCAGGATGTCTTTAAGGTATAACTCTTAGAAGTCGGCGTTGCTCGTCAAGAGCCCAAGCCCAGGCATGCACAATTTACCCCAACTGGCTTGGTATCCACTTATAACCCATCTACAAAAGAATTAAAAGAAAAGGTGAGGCATTATCGGATTTGCAATGCAATTGCAAATTACTACTAGCTCTCTTTGGATCAACTAGAGTGCTCGCCACTCCCCGGCAACGGTGCAAAAAATGTTTCGTTTATTTCTTGTGCTGAAATTATTCCTAAGCGTAGGAACTGATGTCGTCAAGCATTATAATACTGTGGGAGTCCACAGGTCATTTCCACAGGGAGTGGTTTCCTAGATGATCCTTAGGGGTTGCTATCCATTGAATGTGAGATTAAAGTAAAATCTGGGGGGTTTTGATTGATTGATTTATTAACCGATTGACTTAAACTATTTTAAAACGAGAAGCGCGAATGATAGGATCTTGAGGTTTCCGCTCCTGCTAGCAATTAACACCCACCTCTCACTTACAATCTCATCTAGAAGACCATTGATAGATAATGGTCTTTGAGTCTGGGGATTTAACTAAAAGCTTTTGTAAGACAAGAATAATTGGAACTATATCAAACTCTTGCTCGAGCTGATTTGTTTGATCTCTTAGTTTGCATTTGAGATCAAGCACGACGATGTACGAGAATCTCACGTTCACACGTTGTCAAGAAGATGCCAAACTGGTTTTATAAGGCTTTCACCAAGTGTTTTAATATCACTTAGAAATCCCATTGAAGCACAAAAAGAGGATTGAGGGCTCTTACCTTGAAGGGAATGAGTTTCCACCATTAAAACCCTATCATGGAGGTTTTAGAACTCAGTAAAGAAATTTGAGAATTGATTCATTATTGCTGGAACACTACTAGTAAATGTGAATTGAGAAATAACACTTCAATTGCAAGGTTGAGATATAAAAAAGCAGAGTCTCTCAATGAACACCAAGTTATAAAACCAACCGAAATATTACAAATGCTTAAAAACTCAGAATTAGAAGAAAACTAGCTACTCTACTCTAGAAACCCTAGAAAAATATGAGAAAGCACTCCAAAGGTTCGAGCCAATACCCTAGAATCTGAACTCCCTAAATTCTGCCCTATAGTGGGCTTAAATACAATCCTCATTAGTGATCTCGAAGTGGGGATCGAAGAGCGAGCGTTCCACTTGCACGAATCGAAATTAGCTCCCGAATCCTCACGAGGAGATCGCATGTTGGTTGCGGTACCCGATAAGTGTGGTGCGATGCGAAAGTCTTGGCTGGAACTCCAACAACCTTTGGGTATCTGTACCACTATGTTGGTACGGTACACCTTATGCTGCTTGCGTGGTCTTGGTACTAGTTAATTATGGTACCGGTACTTACTTTGCCTCCCATAAATTTGCCCCTTTTCACTTTAAGAACTACCGGGGCCTCAGATGATATCACATGGCCAGTAATGATGATACAGTTTGTTCTTTGGAATAGCCTTCTGAAAATGTGCACGGGACATCTAACAACCTGCACACACATAAAACATTAGCAAAGGTCAAAAGCACCTATTCTACACAAAATGAAGGCAAAACATGAACCAAGGAGCTTAAAACCCTATATAATTGTTGCACTTTTATGTATCCAACGATTAGTCCATATCTCATATGGAGTAACTTCAACTGACTTGGATGGGACTCTGTTTAAGATGTAAACTTCAGTCTCAAGTGCATAACTCCAGAAGGATTTAGGCAGGTCTGCCTTGCCTATCATAGACCTTACCATGTCTAATAAGGTTATGTTCCTTTTCTCAGCCACACCATTGTTGGGGCGTATAAGGTGGAGTCCATTAGGAAAAAATCCCATTGTCCCTGAGATAATCCAGAAACGCTTAGCTTAAGTATTCACCACCTCGTTATGATCTAAGTGATTTTATACTTCTCCCAAGTTGTTTCTCCACCTCATTTATGAATTCTTTGAACTTTTCAAAGGCCTCAGACTTATACCTCATGAGATACAAGTACCCATATCGTGAATAGTCATCGATGAAGGTTATGAAGTAAACAATACCACCTTTGGCATTCATTGACATAGGACCACATACATCAGTATGTATTAGGTCTAATAGTCTGTTGCACGTTCACCCTTTCCTTTAAAGGGTAATCCTGTCATCTTTGCCTAACAAGCAAGGGTTCTGATTGTCAAAATGATTTAAATCAAATGACACCAAACTGTGTGTGCAACCGTCATGTGTTTCTCATTTGCGGGGCGAAGACGATAATGCCATGTGTGAGATCATTTGAGATTATCTCTCTTTGGTCATTTTATTGTCATTAACATTAATTTAAGAATGAACATATCAATATGTAAGTCCATTAGCCTTTAATGTTCCACCAGCATAATTGACATCGTAATGTAACAACCATTGTCACAAAATTACATAAAACCCTTTTGTTCAAAACATGAAACCAAAAATATTGTTCTTCATCAATGTTGGGACATAATAGCAATCTTCCAAAATTAAACAAAAGTACATGGGAGGTTCAAAACATAAGTCCCAATGGCAACAGCCGCAACTCTTGCACCATTACTACTCCGTAGGTCGGGCTCTCCCTTTGTGAGCTTTCTACTGTTCCTAGGGCCCTGCATATTAAACCATATGTATGAGCCACAATTGGTATCGCATACCCATATGTAGAAACAGTGATGGCAAGTATTGTATAAATACACGAAGAAGATGGTGCATCACATGCCACCTTGTTCTTCGACTCCAAGTAGGCCTTGCAGTTCCTCTTCCAATGGCCATCTTAACCACAATGGATGTAAATACCCTTTGAAGAAGTCCCTTTCAGGGTAGTCTCTTTGCCTTTCTTCTTTGCCATTTTTCCCTCAGCCATGTCGAGCACGTTGATCAATTCGGGTATGGTAGGTACTTTATGAACCATCTAATAGTCGAGCACAAACTGTGCAAAACTATCAGGATAACCTTGCCAAAATCAAGTCTATACTCAATTCAGGATCCATCCAATGACCCAATTGATCCAGCCTCTTAATGTGATTATACATCTGCAGTGCATACTGCACTGGAGATGTCCACCTCTATCTTGGAATTAAAAAGAAGCCTGGTGACTTTGAACCCTTCAAAGGCCGCCTGCTCATTATGATTTTCCCTTAGATGGTGTACTATGGAATATGCATCCTCAGTCTTATACCGCTTTTGAAACTCAGGTGACATGGAGGTGTGGATAATCAATCCCGCCCTCGCACTATCAACCAAGTATTTCTTATATGCCCTCTCAACACTTTCAGGTGCATTAGCAGTTGGGGATCCAGGGATTGTCTTAGTAATGACATAAGGCTAATTTTTCTTCATTGAGAACTATTCTCAAATTCTTCAGCTAGTTCAAGAAATTAGGCCCGGTCTATATTTTGTCATTTATTACCGTTTGTACGTTCACATTCGTCGACATAGTTTGATTCTTATAACCTAGATGTAAAAGAGATTATGTCAGATTGTACTTAAAATGCATAATTATTACGGCTTGGTAATCACGCATTATGGCTCCCACTATTTTATTACAAATCCATAGCCCTTACTATTGATCCAAGAGCACCTATATTGATGTTATCCTAGCAGGTCGATATCCCATATCACCGAGAATCACCTTGGGGTTAGCCTAAGAAGCTATCTCGGGTCAAAAGGGTAGGTTTCCTTGATCATACCAATTGCATTCGTACGCAATTAAGGAATCCAATATCACTCTGAGTGACCTTGGGGTTAGCCTAACAAGCCATCTTAAATCAATAATTATTCTAATTTGCAATGCGATGCCACTATCGAATCCAGTGCTATCAACTGTTGATTTGTGCACTATCACTGGGTTATCATCTCATGATACATGTACATCTTATAATATCTTGACCGTGTAGCGTCTCTATCAACATCAACTAGCAGAGAGGGTTAGCCCGACAAGCTAATGAGTCTAGTTAAGGCGACCCGCTGTCCGGAAAACTCATTTCCATGGATAGAACATGCTCTTGTGGAGGAAGGTGCAGGTTAGCCAAACAACCTCAATCTCCAAAGGAACTCTCAGCACACCATATTAGTGGAAGACGTTAGCCTTAATATTAGTAATGGAGGGTTTTCTTTATTTAAGTCTTATCCTTTTCATTAGCATGCATTATCCATTCATCTCACGAAATTATAAGGATAGTTACTCTAACTATATGGCATGATTATGGACATCCTAAGATCAATTCCATGAGCCATAATGGAATTGACTAGGTCAAACCTAGGGATATGCATGATTATTACAACCCTTTAAAATAAATAAAATTTACAATCTTCAAGGTCTTCTTTCTTGGTTCCTTCTCCACACTTCTTTCTTCCTTTGCATCTTCACCAACTTATCCTATTCTCGTGTAATCTAATTACATGCCTTTAATAAGAATAACCACAAGTTACACTTGAGGGGGATTTAGATGAGAAGAGAAGTACATAGAGAGATTAGATAGAGGTAGGGACACACAGGCCCTATTAATCCAAAAAGAAATAATAACCAAATGCAGTATGCTCAATCACCATTGGGCAAAGTCCATAATCATCCATCATGCTAACATACACCCTTAAACATGCATGCTCTAACGCCAATCCATCAGTTGAAGGTAATGGTACCATGATTTCAAAAGCACATCAAAGGTTTTTCAACACTTGAAATAAAAATTGATCCATTTATTTTTGTTCAACAATTGAACATTGACCTCAATTCAACACTTGAACTAATTTTGTCCTACATCATTTTCATTCAACACTTGAACAAATCTGATTCAACATCTTGAATCATGAACCCGATTCAACTTCTTGAATCATAAACCCTATTTAACTCCCCATTTGGTTCAACTCCGTGAACCATTATTCTGATTCAACACTTGAACCATAATTTTTCCAAAAGGATGTATTTGTCCAAAATTCTCTGTTAGGTAATTTCAACATGGTTTTTCGAAATCCATGATTCTAGAAATTTTAAAGCTGAACTGTTCAGTTTTAACTCGCACATTTCTATTTCAAACACATAAGAGTGGCATGTTCAAAACTTTTGCAAAACCATACAAGAAACGTAATGAACAAAATGTCGCGACGTCGTCTCGTCGCGACGCTCTGAGGGTTAAAAAAACCGACTATCGCTTTCACGTCGTGACGTTGGAAGGTAGTGAAGTCGACACGTCGTTACGTCGCGACGTTTGGAGTGTTTGACTCAAATTTCATGTCAAGTCACTTCAGGCCACATCATGTCACATCATGTCATGTCACGTCATGTCACGTCGCAACATCAGAATGTCGCGACGTTGCAACATCACGATGTTCTGGGTTCAGATAAACAACGTCGCGACTTTGCTAGAAATTTTTGAGCAACGTTGCGATGTTGGACATGAACATCGCGACGTTGCTGGGTTTTCCAGTGATGAGAAATCTATAAAAATCCAATCTTTAGGACTTTTACACACTTCTAAGTTGTTCTTTCTTCATATTAACCATCCTGGATCTTCTCACGACCATATACTTCAAGAACAACAGATCCTAAACCTTTTCATACCAAAATCTCATTTCGAAACTTTTGAAAACATGGGTACCAAAATTGCAAACTCTCAACATTAAAAACTATTTTGATGCACACAAGGTTGCTCACGATACCTCTTCGAAGGTTTCGTGGGTGGCAACGCGCGATGCTTGAGTGAAAATACAAAAAAAATCCTAACAAAACCCATACAAGGACCCTTAGTAGCATCAAAACCAGTTGTACAACAGAGAGAAGGGTGTAGAATTACCTTGTGTCGATTCCAAAAACCGAGCTGGTGGTCGGGGCAGCTTTAGACCGAAGCAAACCAAGTCCTAGGTTCGCCTCTAACGGTATCCACATGAAGAGTGAAGTCGACAACCTCCAAGGCAACGGTCTTGCAACGGGTCCCCGTACTAGCCAAGTCCCGGTCCCAAGAGGAAGCCAAAACCCGGGTTTCTCTCAAACTCTAGAGAGAACACCAAGTTTTCTTTTCTCATGAACTCTTTTTTCTCTCAGAAGGTCATCCTTCATTTAGGGTTTCCATAACATTCTATTTATAGGAAAACCCCATCCTTTGAAATGACCAAAATGCCCCCTCACTCTAAGTGAGATAGGTTACACGCATCCTCATGCGTTATGGAGAGTTCCCACAAGGCCCAGTCGAGGGTACAAGCCCCGAGCCTATTATCTCTCTAAGTGAGGGCTTTCGAACCCGGGATTCCACTAATCCCATGACATTTCATTCATGAGAATTAACTCCCTCATATTTGGATCACATCCAAATCCGTTTTATATCAGCCCCATACTCTTCTAAGTGTGTGACCCATTAGGTTCCAATTATGTTGGCCACTTGATTCAACCATTGAATTAAGTAAGTCAAGATTAGTATCTAGCCACACATCATGACCCCCAATTTACCGGAGAGTTAGTGGTCTGACTGCATACCCTTCCCATAGACAAATACTGTGCAATTCGTCCTTTCACCAAACTATACCCTACTTGGTTTAGAGCATGGACAATAGTGTAGCTTCCACTAGACTGCCTATGCCACACCTAGCCCAAGTGATATTTTATCTTGTCCCCAGATTCACCACTCAACCTTTATGCACTTGAAGACAATCCTCTAGGCATTTTCACTCTGGCTAGAGATTCCCGAGTAATGATTTCGACAAAAGGCCTTAGGTATACTCTCCCTCTATTAGAAGTGGCGAATCCTTTTTTGGCTACTCGATTACCTCCGAACATGATTAGTACCCAAAAAGTGCTATTTTGAACCCTATATTAGATAGGTTTTGAGTGCTTTTTGCGCACTAATCATGTCATTTTCTCTGATGAAGTGTTGAGTCTTCTTAGTATCACTTATGCAGTAGAGGTTATTTTTGGTTGTTTTGCGGGTTTTGCGCACTTTGGGGAGTTGATATCGAGTCAAATGATGAATCACGAAGATTGATCCCAATTGTCGACCATCAACCCATTGAGAATCAATTAAAAGCGAAGACAAAGTGATGAAAATCGTCTGATAGAGGACGAGAAGCAATCACGGTGGTCAGTAAATCCAGCGAGAATTGTAACCTTAAGCGAATTACAATTTTAAGCTAGACACCGGGAGTTTTTCGCGAAGCCTTTGTTCTAAAGCGAAATTTCATGTTCGCTACTCACATAAATTTCGCTAAGCTAAGCGAAATTTGTATTTAGCTAAGCGAAATTTATTTATGACTACTGCATGAAATTTTCTATTTCGTATGCATGGTGATTTAAGCTACCTAGCGAGAGATTCTTCGATCACAGCGAAATTCAACGCCTCGTCATGTTTTTGTAATTAATGCCAACCCAGGCTTCAAATTTGATTGTGTGCTCTCTTGATATGCCTTTAACTTAGCCAAATTGTTAGGTTTTTTTGGTATTTTCATGTATTGAGGTGGCCTATATAAACCCCTCTCTTTTTGTAATCAATATAGAATTTTTGGGGAAGCAACAATTTGGGGGAGAAGAAATTTTGTAAGTTTTCATTTTTGTAAATAAAGTCTCGTATTTTAGTTAGGGTTTTGCTTTTCTCTCTTCTCTCCATAACCCTTATTTTCTGTTTGTGAACACCACTCTTGAGGATGTGACTCGAGATGCTTGGCTAAGCCTCTTTCTTTGAAGAGGAAGGAAGCTAGCTTGGTAGTGGGGCATATGCATGTTGTCCTCTTGTGTTAAAAGCTCACAGTGCTGTATTTACTTAGCCTACGTCTTCTCAAATTAGGGTTGAATAGCATTTAATATTATTGGTTGTGTCTCTCCATGCTTTAGGATCACAGTGCATATAATCTTTAGATGCCTTGTAGTTTTTAAGATGGTCTTCACGAGCCGAGATGATATTGAATGTTAGGGTTTTCAAGGCGAAAGAGCCATAGATGTATGTTACCTGTGTTAACTCAAATAGGAGTTGTTTTTAGGGTGAGGTTTGCTAGTTAAATATAGATCCGGTTATGCCTTGGACTATAGGTTGCTTGTCATAACGCGAGGATAAAACCCGAGGACACTTGTTTGCCACTAACACAGTTAGTGACCTAAATCTTCAAAGTTAACTTTTCACACTTCATTTCGGTTTTACAATTTCTCGTGAGTTCTTCGGCTGTTTTGAAACAAAAATCCGAAAAGTCGAATAGAAAGCCTTACCTTCTTGCACTTATGCAAATCATTCCTAGGATGAAAACCCACATCCGAGTGTTGGGCCTAGACCGTTAGCTTGACTACGCGTGAAGTAGGAACAGGTGTATATAAATTTTGGTGATTTTGGCTCGGCCTGCGTGACACGAATCAAATGGCGCCGTTGCGGGTGGTGCCAAACTACGAATGATAAGTTGGAAGTGTACTTGTGATCGCATCACAAGTGAAGGTAATCTTTTTAACTCTTTTTTGTAACTCGGTTAGAGGCGCGGATTTTGACGCGCTGCGATAGCGCCTTTGTTGATTTTTCATTGATTAGTTTAATTTTTGTTGGTTAATTTTAACCTTTTTGCATGTTGGTTTGTCCTCTTTATTATGCCGATTGTGTATCACGATCTTGGGACGAGGGAGAACCCGGGAAGAATTGCATAGAGTCAGTACACAACGACTGGTCGGTGAAGTCGGTCATACCTGCGATACCATGGATCCACTACGAAGAACAAGCAGTCGACTGGAACGATGAATCCAATAGCTTATAGAACCATGAGGATCACATCCACCCTCCTAGAGTTAATTGCCCCATCTGTATCATTCCTCTCTCTTGAAGATGTAGCGGTGAGGCCATATTTAGTACTACTCCCCACATATCATGGTATGGAAAATGAAAATCCATACACTCATATTAGGGATTTTGAGGAGGTTTGCACTACCTTTAAGGAAGGTATGATGGACATGGATTTGCTAAAGCTGAAAGCATTTCCATTGACCCTAAAGGACAAGGCCAAGATTTGGCTAAACTGTGGGAGCCTAGAATCATTCGAAGTGGGAATTTGGCAGCTGCGGGCTGAATTTACGAAGGAGTTCTTCGGTGCTCATAAGACCAATAATTTGAAGAAAAATTTATACCTTTGCGGCTCGCGATGGTGAGAGGAGTTTTTTATCAGTGTTGGGAGAGATTTATGGAGACCATCGGTGCGTACCCTTCCATGGGTTTGCGATACATGGATGTTGGTAAACCATTTCTATGATGGTATGTCCTACCCTATGAAACAATTATTGGAAACCATGTGTGGGGTAACTTTTGAGTAAGCATCGATGAAGCTATGGATTTTTTTGAACTATGTAATTTGTAACCTCCAAAACTTGGGATGAACCTAGTCCTAGGGAAGTTGAAAAATTAAGGCCATTGACCCACCAAAGGGGAGACAAGTATGCATTTCCTGAAGACACAGAGATGAAAGCGAAATTGACCATTTTAACTCAAAGATTGGATGATCTTGAAATGAAAAATCAGCATGAAATGCAAACAGTTAACGAGTTATCTTCATCCCAATTTTCTTGCTTCAATTTTCAGTCAAATAATTACCATGAGGAACATTGTCGAAACATGCCCATGCCATAAATCAAAATAAACCACCCATAGATGCTCCATATGGTAACACAAATAACTCTAGCGGAGAGAAATTGTCGAAGCGTCGCCAAATCAAACCCCTTGCACTCTGCCCCTCCGGGGAGCACGGCGGCCCAGTGTGGTTCCACTTCAATACAACAACAGCCTCTTCCACTTTCTTCTCCTGTTGAACAGGCGATATTGAATTTGAGCAAGGTGGTAGGCAATTTTGTAGAGGAACAAAAGGGGATCAATGTGCAAGTAGCAAGGATTGTGGCTGTAGAGCCGCGTGAGCAAGAAAGAATAGATGGGCTTGAGAGCAACGTCTTAACCAGAAAATTGACAACACCGCGATGCTCAATCACGAGATCAGCAAAGTGCAGGTACGGGAGAGGAAGGTTCCCTCCCAGACATTGCCAAACCCAGAAGAGTCCGTGAGGTAAGTTCATCAGCTTGGTCGGGGAATGGATGGGGTTAAGGCTATAATTACCTAAGAAGTGGAAAAGAGGTTGATCAACCCATGCCAAAACTGAGAACCTAGGCGGGGAGAAGAATTGCCAATCCCGAGCATATTCTCCTAAAGGAGGATTGATGAAATCTTAGCATACCACCTCCATTTCCTGTGACACTTAGAGGTAAGAAGAGGCATCTCAGCCAAGCGAGGGCGTCTTAGAGGTCTTAAGGCAAGTGAAGGTTAACATACCTTTGTGGACATAATCAAGCAGTGCCTGCTTATGCAAAATTTTTGAAAGATCTTTGCCTGATCAGAAGGGATTAGGCATTGAAGAGGCATTTCTCCTTTGAACAGAGTCGAGTGCCGTAATCAAGCGACCTGCATCAAATACAAAGGATCGGGGATCTCCCACAATTTCGGTCAATATTGGTGCAGAATTGCGCCAGAAATCATTGCTTGATTTAGGGCGTTGTGAACCTCATGCGGTATTCGGTATCTGGCGATTAGGTCTAGGTGAACTTAAACCTACCAATCACCTCTCATTGGCCGATAGATCGGTAGAAAATCCTAAGGGGATAGTTGAGGATGTGTCTTAGTAAGAAGATAGACAAATTCTACTACCCAGTAGATTTTTGTAGTGCTCGACACCGAGCCATTTGCAAATGAACCCAATCATGTGCGATCATCCACGGGAAGACCATTTTACAGCCCACTTTGCCAATGCAATCATCAATTCTTAGAAATGGAAGTCATGCAACCGTTTGGTAACATGACATTGGAGTTAGACATATTTCACTTGAACCGCGAGGCACAAATTAATGGGCGAAATCGAGTGATAATGATGTGTGTGCTCGGTGTGTCGGGATCGCCGGGAAATTTGAATGACCCGAGAACTACAGGATATAGCCAACCCAGGTGAAGCAGGTGTTGTGGTATTGCCATCAATAGCCACTGTAGGGCAATTGATCAATTCAGAATCCATCAGTGAGGACCAAGTCACCAATGGGAAGTCCAACACCATGGAGTCAGCTCAGGCCACTGCCGGGGTTGAGGAGATCATTCTCCTTGACCCTCCTTGAGTAATTTTGAGATGGGCCGGGTTGGTGTTTCCAAAACCGGTGCGGGTTCAACAATTTTACTTTTTGTTTTTTAATTTAGTCAATTTTAATAATTTCGGTTATTATTAGATGTGTTGGCGTGACCTCTTTGGATGTGTTGGCGGCGGCGACGCGATCACGGACGCGCCTGCGGTGGGGTGTTAGGTTTCTTTTATGATTTTGTATAGTTACCGGCTTTATCAAGCGCCTACTGATTTTTGATTAAGTTTATGTATTAGCCATAGTAGGCGGTGATATTTTGTGTTTAGCTTTATATTCTTAATGTTAGCCATTTTGGCTATATAACTATTCGGTTTATATATATATACAAACTTTGCATACCATGTTTTGTACCTTTACCATGTATATTTGTTTTTCTTTTCAATTGAACAATTGAATTGCTACAGTGGACAATTGAATTGTTGCTTTGTTGGAAAATTGAATCCTTTGTTTGTCACCTTTATGTTAGAAGCAAATTCCATGCTTGAATCAGTTTTGGTCGATTCTTGATCCAACATGCTCAACTTGAAAATTTCTCCACTTATGCTAATTCACACCTTTGCACTCAGTTATTTCAATAGGCTGTAGATTTGTTTACTTCGCTCTCTCTTTGCAAGTGGCCTTAGGTATGTTGGCAATCTAGGATAGGTTTGTATTACCCATACTTGAGACCAATGTTGTCTTCCAAAAAGAAAAAGAAAAGAAAAGCAAAAGAAAAAGAAAAGAAGAAAAAGAAAAAATAAAGTCGTGAAGTTTTGCCTTGAAACGAGCACGGTCAGGGGTGTATCGTAGCCTTTGAAGCCGTGCCCTAAACCTTAATTGGTTTAGAAGTCATCGATTTAGTGTTCGATTACATGGGTGGATGGGGTAGAGTCTAGCAGATTGTAGATTGCTTAGGATTTTTCGAAGTCGTTGGTCGGGGTGAAGCCTTTGGGTTTGTGAGTCGGTGATCCTTTTGGCTTGATGCCACTGGCGCTGGTGGTTGGGAGTCATCGGTGAATCCCGTTACGGACTTTGAGTGAAGTCGAATTTTAAGCATTGCATCCTCTGATGTAGTTGAATAAAGAAAAATCGCGCGTAACTATCCTTATCTAGGTTGTTCAACGGCTTAAGGCCATGTCGGTGCTAGGTTGGGAGACGAATTTTTGCGGGTATTGGCGTAATCACGGTTATATAAAGAACCATTAGACTTAGGTAGAAATTCAAGTTGAGAATCATGGAACGATATTGACTAAAATTGTTCTTGTATGGTTTGGCTCTTTCATGTCGGTTTTTCAAACTTGGTGTCCATTTTTCGATTTAAAGTCTTGTTTATATGTACATAAACCCTTAAAGTTTTGAAAATCACTATTGCATCTCCTTTTTGTTTTGCATTCTTGGGGTATAGCGTTTCGGTTGGGGGTGTGATTAGTGAAAAGTGCTATTACGAACCACATATTAGATAGGTTTTGAGTGCTTTTTGTGCACTAATCATGTCATTTATGCGATTGAGTGTTGAGTCTTCTTAGTATCACTTATCTTGGTTAGAGGTTATTTTTGGTTGTTTTGCGGGTTTTCGCGCTTACTTTGGGAGTTCAATATCGAGTCAAATGATGAATCACGAAGATTGATCCCGATTGTCGACCATCGGCTTGGCCCGAGAATCAATGAAAGCGAAAGCGAAAGTGATGAAAATCGATCGCGATAGAGGACGAGGGAAGCAATCTGCGGTGAAGATCGACAAATCCCGGGAATTTAAGCTGGAATTAGAAGATTTATTTGGGATTGCGAAATTTCGCAACCTTAGCGAAATTACCAATTTTAAACTAGACACGGGGTTTTTCGCTGAGCCTTGTTCTAAGCGAGAATTTCATGTTTCGCTACTCACATAAATTTCGCTAGTAGCGAGGGTGCAGAGCTGCTGCGAAATTTTCTATTTTTCTCTATGCATGGTGATTTCGCTACCTATAGCGAAATTCTTGATCCTAAGCGAAATTCTTCATCGTCATGTTTTTGTAATTAATGCCAGTAGGCTTAATTTGGTGTATTACTCTCTTGTCCTTTAACTTAGCCAAATTGTTAGGTTTTTTGGTATTTTCATGTATTGAGGTGGCCTATATAAACCCCTCTCTTTTTGTAATCAATATAGAATTTTGGTGAAACAATTTGGGGGAAGAAGAAATTTTGTAAGTTTTCATTTTTGTAAATAAAGTCTCGTATTTTAGTTAGGGTTTTGCCTTTCTCTCTTCTCTCTCCTCTTTCCCTTATTTTCTCATTTGCCAGACACCCTCTTGAGGATGACAACTCGAGATGGCAGCTAAGCCTCTTCTTTGAAGAGGAAGGGAAGGCCCCAGCTTGGTAGTGGGGCATATGCATGTTGTCCTCTTGTGTTAAAAGCTACAGTCTTGTATTTGCTGGCCCTTATCTTCTCAAATTAGGGTTGAATAGCATTTAATGTTATTGATTTGGCGATATCTCCATGCTTTAGGATCCCGAGTGCATACTTAATGCTGGATGCCTTTGTGGTTTTTCCTAGATGGTCTTCTGAACCCTTTGAGATGATATTGAATGTTAGGGTTTCAAACTGAAAAGGGTCATAGATGTATGTTACCTGTGTTAACTCAAATAGGAGTTGTTTTTAGGGTGAGGTTTGCTAGTTAAATATAGATCCGGTTATGCCTTGGACTATAGGTTGCTTGTCATAGCAGAGGATAAAACGGGGACGCCTTGTTTGCCTAACTTGCAAGTTAGTGACTAAATCTTCAAAGTTAGCTTCACACTTCATTTTTCGATTTTACAATTTCTCGACGGTTAAACTACTTTGTTTTGAAACAAAAATCCAAAAGTCGAATAGAAAGCCTTACCTTCTTGCACTTATACGAATCATTCATAGGATGAAAACCCATCCAGTGTTCGACCACTAGACCACTATCTTTGCGGTAAGCTTGACTACGGCGGTAGTAGAACAGGTGTATATAAATTTTGTTGATTTTTAGCTCGACCCTGCGTGACACGAATCGAACACCTTAACTTTATACTCGATCCTCATCCCGATGGCGACCCTAAGAAGCGGCGTGGATTGAGAATTGAGTCACAATCGGCGTCAGATATCTTTGAACACCTCCGTCTAAGGATCACGCACCATTGCTATGATGAGACAATCATCAACATTTAATTAGATGATCTATATGATTGTCTCATTATAGGTCTCCAATATACCTTAACGAAGCATCCCACGTATAACTCGATCAACTCACTTGATGCAGTTTATAAGATCTTGCTTGATCGATCAAAGAGAGTATGACATGTCTTTAGTAATACGGATCGACAATGTCAGTCTTGTTGATCCTATGGTAGAGATAATTTAGACACAAACATAATTGCACATGATAGGAATCTTATTATCATGATCCCATCATGATTTCCTTCATGCTATGTTATGTATCATGGACTTCATTAATTTGATTAAAGATCTATATCAATTCAACGTATGAATACCAAATTAACGAAGAAGCCTTTCATATTAAATAATATGTTGCGTGTAAAATAAGTGCTAATGGCGATTGCCTTTAGAGCACTTCTCTAAAAAACACGGGATCAAGATCGTTCTTCCAGACCAAGGAGAGATCTCTAATTGATTAAATTGATATATCACTCAACCCATTCTCAAACCATGAGCAAATTGAGGATTTATCTAAGTAACCTTTCAGAGCTTATTAGTTCTTTAATATTAGTCTAACATACCCCCAAGTAGCTGGTCTAAATACCCAGGAATCTCCATCCCTCTGTGTCACTCGGAGGGCCTCTTGGAAATCGAGCCAAAATGAGTCGCACTGCGAAACTGACACCATTCAAATAAATTCAAGATTCAACTCAGGAAATTTTCTTCTCATTTTGCAAAAAAGACCATAACTAACATCATATTTTTCCCATTGGAAGTTGTGTTCTTGAAAACTGGATTACATCATACACTGAAATACTAATTGGGAAAATTCATTTATGCTTGCAATCAGGCGAGCAGGGTTGACGTTTATGCAGGATTTCATTGAATTCAAGCGATGTCGTAAATGATTTTTAACATTAAATTTCAACTTCCAAAACTTACAGACAAATTCTTTGTTTGATTTAGTGAACTAATAAAAAATCCTACGCTAACTCTAATCTACAAAAGAAAGAAAATGAAAAGAAAAGAAAAGAAAAATATAATACAAAGAGTCCTCAGCTCCCCAAGTACTCTGGTTCGTTTAATGCTGACTAACTGCCTCGCTTTCCGCATTCATTTCTATTTATAGAGCTCTAAAAGTTTGGTCCCTAACTTCAATGCTTTTTTATGAATCCTTAAATTTTAGGCCCAGATTGTCTTCTTAGTTGCGACTTGAAAGTTACATCGTGGCGAGTTTGAATTTTTGCGAGGTTTTATTTGCGGCAAGTTGTATGTTGCGACACGTTTCTGTGTTCCTCCTTCGTTTCGGTCGTGACTGTCTTTTCTTAGTCGCAGCGGGATCTTCAAGCTACTTCTTCAATTGGTGTTGCGACCCGGCACTCTTGTCGTGACCAGTTCTGGTATGGTTCTTGTTGCGACGGTATCTTCATGTGTATCTATGCGTGACCAAAAAAGTCTATCGCGACCAGTTCCGCCACTTAACTGTTCCTTGTTGCAACTTCATTTTTGATGTTGCGACACACAGTTTTGTGTTGGGGGATGTTTGCATATCCACGACCTCAATATGTAATCTTGTGGCAACGCTTTTACGCGTACCCAACATATTTTCTGTTGCGACCTTGTTTCCTAAAGTCGCAACATAGCACACTACCTTATTTGTCTTCGTGTCGCGTATATTTTCTGTCACGACGAGGACTTTTCACTGTTATTCTTGTCCTTTGTCGCGACCTAGTTTGTTATGTCGCGACATGACTTCTTTGCATTTGTGTTGAAACCTCTGTCGCAACTTAGAAGTTGTGTCGCGACCTTGTTTCTCTCTGTTAAGCTTATTCCTATGTCGCAACCTGAAGATCTCTGTCGCGAAATCAAAATACCGCCATCTTGAAATATGTCCGCATTAACTCCTCATCTCGACGAGGTTAGTTCGTCCATTCGCGCACCCACTTTGTGCATGACCTGGTTTTCTTGTCGCCACTAAACTCTTCTTTAGCATCTTTTACGTCTCAACAAACTTTTCCAATGTTGTAGAAGTCGATTATCGTGACGGACAGAGTTCTTTCACCACAAATATTATTCACCTTTAGTTCGACATTATGTCATGACACAAACTATCTTGTTCCAGTGGCTTGCATATGTTTTCCATTATTCTGCGGCTGTTGTCTTTTTGTTGCGACCTAGCTCAGTATCCAACAATCAAATTATGGTGTTGCGACACGGGAAATGTTGTTGTGACACACGATTTCAACACTGGTAATTGCTTAGGATTTATCGCGACACACAAATTTCGGTAAGTGACATAGGCTGGCATAATTCTACTGTTTTTATCTTCTTTCTTGCTAGATTTTTTCTCCTTTTTGAATTAAAGCACTGCTTACAAGTTTAGTAAATATTCCATAATTTGGCATTAAATAATAATCACTAAAAACAAGCCGGAAAAATGGATTTAAAAATGGATGAGTTTAAGACTCATCAAATTCTGAACTTAAAGTTTGCTTGTCTGACAAAGAAAAGAAGATTTTGTTTGTCCTCAAATAATTTAGCTTTATTTTTAAGGAAATTTTTCTTTTTTGCATTGTAATCTTTTCTAAATCTACAAGTTGAATTGAAACTAGTCAGCTGCAGCTTAATTTCAAATTTAGTTTTTAGTTCAGACTTAAGAAAAATTTTCAATTATTGTCACAAACAAGCGGAAGTAGATTACGAGATGTAAACAATTCGGAGTCAATTAATCGATGAGTGTGTGTGATGGTTTCTTTCCACTTCCTCCTTGGCGGGATAAAGCTAAATGCAGGACTCTACGATGGCTGGTTTCTTTTAGTGAGTCCCATATGCTTGTTTTTCATATTTGTCTCCACTAATGTAGGCAAGTACCACCTTCAAGATCAATTAGGTCTTTTAGGCTTGTAGAGTTTGGCTTGGCTAATTAGGTAGATAAGTGGAGAATTTAGGGTAACAATTTACCTAGATTCCACTCTTCAACTTTGTATCTTTGCCTCTATCCTTCATCCTTTTCTTTCCTACTAATATTTGAAAAATATGTTCCCCCAAACTTGTCCTTGATGTATCATACTGCATATTCTCAGCTTGGCATCTTTTAGAGAGAAATCCCTTTTTGATTTTCTTTTACTTGTCAAATATTTTTAGGATTAGTGCAATGTCTTGTCTTCTTAGGCTTTCTACCACTCTTAGAGAACTTTGGGTTAGCAGCTCCCATACTAGTTGACATTAGGGTACTAGGTCTTGAAACACCTCTAAGAACTTAATTGTTCAAGAGAGGAAGACCACAAGACAAAACTTAATCCCATTTAACAATTTACAATTTTGACTTCTTCTTTGCATTTTGTCCATTTCTTCATTTGTTATTTTCTTTTTCCATCTTTCATTCTTGTTTCCTTTCAAATCAAAAAAACATTCCCTCAAACTTGTCATTTTCTTTGTACAAAAGTTCACAATCTGAAACTGGGCAAATAAGGGTTCTTTCTTGTAGGATTAAAATAAAGGAAAGGGTTTAAACTTCTAATTGTTGTTTTTAAATGAAGAAACTAGACAATTTAGCTCAAAATGCGGAACTAGAGTATATGCTTATGCATATTTTGAGAGTAGAGCTTGAAGGCTCAAACTGGATTGGCCCTATATCACTTCCACGGTAGTGGTATTGCCTAGGATTTCGCCTTGACTAATAATCTAACAAGGTCTAGGACCTTGGGTATTTGTTTGGCCCCCGTATTTGAACCGAGGAAGATGTCACAATCCTTCCATGATTTGTTAAGAACATTTGACCATGTGCATTGTTTTTGAACTTTCCACCTAGCATTATTGTTTATCTGTGATTTCAAAGTCTTATTTATACGATCCTATTAATACATTTTCTTAATCCCGAACCTTAAACTTCATTCTAGCTTACATACAACTTATTTTCAATTCATTTAGTCTGCACTACAATTTCAATTACACTTATTTGGTTGATACGATGTAGTTGTCATGCCAATTCCATATCATTTTATCAATACAAACAAACCGGGAATGACATCAACAACGAATTCACTTAATCCAATGTATCCGGACAATTCTACCATCATTGACCAACTCATTTTCACATTAAGATTCATTCATTTATTCAAAACAAAAATATAATCTAATAAGCAATTAACACAAGACAAAAAGAATTGTACACAGAATTATTCAGAAAATTGCTATTGATATTTTTATTAAGAGGGATGATTACAATTTTTGGTTTGGAGAGAAAGAGGCTACAGGGGTTCATCTCCTTCTTTTGTAAGATTTGGGAATTTTTAGGTTAGGAGGTTCAAGGTTGAAGCTAGCTAAAGATAGAGGAAACTTAGGTATTGAGATGTTTGGTTTCTCTTTCTCTAGAGGTTCTTCCCTGTTGAAGAGGCAATGATCATTGGTATATTCCACCTAAGTGATCAATTCATCTTGCCTCATACCTATGTTATTCATGATTCCTTCAAGTTCAGTGAGCATAGTGTGCATGTTCACTAAATTTGAATTCACCTTATCCAGACTTTCATTCCATAACTTTTGTCTATAATTGTTGTCCATCTATAGCTCCTTGTCCCTCTTCTCCACAAGCTTCCCAAATTCCTTGAACTATTCCTTGTAAAGATACTTGAACCCCTCTACCTTCTGCAGCATACTTCCTTCCAACTTTTCTTCTCTTTTTTCTAAAAAGGTCAATACATCTTCATCCATTTTTAGCTGCTCATTGTAGAAGGACTGTATTTTTGAGTCCAATCTTTGCATAAGTACTCTTTCTCTCCTTTCCATTTCTTCCTTCCATTCCTCTTCCCTCAACTTGAGAAGTTGTTCCCATCTTTGCTCTCTTCTTCTAAATTCAGTTTCCAGAAATTCTTCTCTTATTCTACATTTGTTTGTTTCTCCTTCTGCTTCTCTCTCCTCCATTTCTTTTTCATAGAAACCAACATCTCCATGATTTCTTTTATTTCTTGTTTGCCAGCGGGCTCTCTTTAGTTCGAGAGAAAAGTTTTCCCTTATATGAGGCGAAATACTCGACTTATTGTGCTTGAACCTCATTCCCAGCGCGAGATGGGCCTCCTTTGGAATTTGTTCCATCAGTATTCTTAACTTCTTCTTCCGAGGCTCTTATGCCATAAACTCCATTTCTTTTCTTTTTCTGCTCTTCGGGCCCTTGATTACCCCAGTCAAGGTTAAAGGAGAAACCTTGGGACGGAGTCTCCTCCCTACATCCATATCCCTTTACTCGACCCGAGAATCTGAGTATGTGATTATTCTTTGGATGAGGGATCAGTCCCCTTTTTACAATATTATGGAAGGTTTTGATAGATGTTTCAATTATTTTCCCCACGTCAAACTTATAACCCTTCAATAAGGCATATAAGATGATGGATTCATTCTCCCTTATTATGTAAAGATGCTTTGTAGGAATTATAACAGAAGATATAAAATAAAACCAGACCTTGGCTTCTTCTGTTAAGGAACCCCTGGGGATGGATTCATGTGGAATTTTCTTCGTCGAGTTCCATTTCCGTTCCCACCATTAAGGAAATCCACTATTTTTTCATGGTTGGGATATTTGATCAGCTTTTTGTATTTAGACCCATTTTTAGGATCCCTGATTTGCAGAACCTCGTTAATCCTTTCATGACCCATGGGGACCCATGCTCCTCTGACATACACTGCATCTTCCTTCATACATCATATTAGAGAGTAGAACTCACGGCCGCTCTGACATAACCGGGTTGCTTGTGCTTGCGAGAACGGGTTCCGACCCTCTTTTCGATAGTAGTCTCTCTACAAACGGTGAGATGAGAAATCTTTGAACCCCCTTTCTCCAATAAAACCTTTATCACTCAGATTCTTTTCCCATAAGGAGTAGGCTTCATCTGAAATGAAAGCTTCTTTGTCTTCCGCATCTTTAGCTAGCTCAACTCTGTTTTTTTCATCTTTTTTCCTTTATGAGCAGAGTTTTGTGCCTTTTACTTAGGTTACGCTACTAGAGTTGTCTCCGATCCCGAGGGTTCAGAGTTGAACCTCCTCTTCACTAATTGTACACTCTTCCATTCTCATTCGGTTGCACTAGGCTGCAAGGTTACGCCATCGATGAGATGCAGGTTTGGAGTTTAAGATGCTCTAAAGTCTGAAAGTTTTTAGAGTAGAAGCGAAATTAGGATTTGCAAATGCAGTGATATGAGCAATAGGAAGGGATGGCTTCAGGTTTTTGGAGAGCTTCTTCAATTTATGGCTCAATAAATGAATGTCTCTCTTTGTGCGATTGTAACAGTGTAGTTAAGGTCACAAAAATATCTTTTGAATTCACTTGTGGAATTTATTGTGTGACCCAAAAAAATTAAGGCCACTATATTCTTTATTATTTAAAATCATGTCACGACATACTTTGAGTTTTGTCACAACAATGAATAGCCTTGACATTAGAAAATTTTTGTAGTGACACATGTCATTGGACTTCGACAATTGCCTCAGTTTACCAATCGTGCATGATAAGAAAATTCCACATCACGGCGGTGGTTTTACATAAGCGAAAAGTGGGTTGCGATAGTGTTTAAATGGTGGTCATGACACTGTTTCTATTGCCATTTACTTTAGTTTAAAAAATTCTTGTCGTAACAGGAAAAACAATGTCACGACATCATATTTCAGTGAGTTCTGTCACGACCGAACTTTTAATGTCGCGACCTAATCTTCTTATAAATTGTCTTGACCATTAAATTTCTTGTTGTGGCAACCCTTTTTCCTCACTTATAAAACAATGTCACGACTAAGGATTGTTTCCCAAAATTTCTGCAACTTAAAACTGCCTTCCAGTTCAATTAATCACCCACCACTCAGTCAATTTGTTCAATTCAAGCATTGTAAAGACATATCTAGCAACATAAAATCATTAATTCAATCTTAAACAACTATCTCATTAAAACACATCAACATAACATTCAAGGAATTGGCAGCAAACTCCCCAAAAATAAGATATGTATCTTTATCACAAATGAGTTTAGGGAATGAGAAATACTCCCCCTTGTAGTCATTTTCTATACAATTCAGCTTGAGGCAGGGTGCTTTACAATAATATCTTATTCCAGTTCATTCTTCATGTCCAAAAATAAATAAATGGGAAAATTTAACAAATTACCAGGCCTCCAAAAACTTCTAACCAAATCAAAATTTAATAATCCAAATTCACAGAAAAAATAACCAACATCAATCTAAGCAAATAAGAAAAAATAATAAAAAAATAAATTCAGCTTGGGTTGCCTCCCAAGAGCTGCTCAGTTTAATGTCCTTAGTTAGACACAAGCTATAGAGTGTCTTCATTTCAGTCATTTTCTTCTCTTTTTTCAAAATCTGGATCTACCTCCTGTATGCTTCTTCCAAGATAATGCTTTAATCTCTAACCATTTACTTTAAATTCATTTCTAGATTCAGCCTTTAGTGTTACTGCTTCAAAGGGTGTACTTGTTAACACTGTATATGAACCACTCCATCTTGATTTTAGTTTCCCTAGAAAGAGCTTGAGCCTGCAGTTGTATAAGAGAACTTGTTCTCATGCTTTGAACTCCCTCCTTAGAATTTTCTGATCATGCCACATCTTGGTCTTTTCTTTGTAGATTTTGGCATTATCATAGGCTTCATTTCTCAATTCTTCCAATTCATTCATTTGGAGTAGTCTCTTTTCCTTGGCAACTTGAAAATCACAGTTCAATTTCTTGATGGCCCACATAGCCTTGTATTCCAATTCTAAAGGGAGATGACAAGGTTTTCCATATACAATTTTGTATGGGGACATTCGATGGGAGTTTTATAAAAGCAGTTCTATAAGCGTAGTGCATGCATACAGGCACTTTATAGGCCAGGTCCTTTTCTGCTTGCATTTATTGTCTTCTCCAGAATTTTCTTTATCTTCTTATTGGAAATTTCAGCTTGCCCATTTGATTGAGGGTGATAAGCCAATCTCATCATATGTTTAATCCCATATCTACTCATGAGTTTTGCAAAGACTTTATTTGAAATAGCTACTAAATCACGATTATTGCAGGTGCCCCAAATATGCTCAAAATGTTTCTTTGTATAAACTCAACAACTGTAGTGGCATCATTTATGGGACAAGTTGTTGCCTCCACCCATTTGGATACATAATCCACAGCTAGGAGAATGTACATATTGCCAAATGATGATGGAAAATGTCCTATAAAGTTTATTCCCCATACATAAAAAATCTGCACCACCAGAATTCCCTACAGGGGCATTTAATTCCTTTTGCTTATGTTTCTCATTCTTTGACAAGCATCACAATGTTTTACCCATTCAAAACAATCTTTGAATAGAGTAGACCAATAAAATCCTAATTAGAGAATTTTCTAGGATGTCTTGTCTCCTGCAAAGTGTTCTCCATATGGTGATGCATGACATTTTTCCATAATACCACCTTGTTATGTTTTTGGGACACATCTCCTTATGATCATGTCTGCTTCTCTTCTATACAATAGTGGGTCATCCTATATATATAATCTGCAATCAGTTCTCAATTTCCTCTTTTGCAGGTAGTTGAATTCACATGGCATAATTCCAAAAGCTAAGTAATTGACAATATTAGCATACCAGGGTGTTTGTACTGACAACATCAATAGCTACTCATCAGGAAAAATTTATGTTATTTCTTCCCCTTTTTCTATTCCAGCTATTCTCTCCAATCTAGACAAGAGATCTGCTATCACATTGTCACTACCGTTCTTGTCTTTGATTTCAAGATCAAACTCTTGCGTAGTCAGCACCCATCGATCAATCTTGACACGCTCCTTCTTTGCCATTAGATATTTAATTGCAGCATGATCAGTGTGTATAACAACATGGGACCCCAATACATAAGGCTTGAATTTTTCATAAGAAAATACCATTGCTAGCATCTCCTTTTCTATGGTGGAGTAGTTCTCTTGTGCCTCATTGAAAGTTTTGCTAGCATAGTAGGTAATATGAATATCTTGTACGGTTCTGTCCCAATACGACTCCCATTTATAATCACTAGCATCACACATAATTTCAAATCATTATTCCAGTCACGGTTTTAGGCGATACTAATGGATTTAATTTCCTCGGAAATCACTGACTTTGCATGATTCATCAAATCAAATTTTGCATCTTTTTCCAACCGATGCACAGTAGTGCGGAGATTTTTGAAAAATCCTTAATGAAACTTCTATAAAATCCGGCATGTCACAAGGAAGCTACTTATGCCCTTCACTGTGGCCGTGGCATGAGAGTTTTTATAACAACAATCTTTGGTTGGTCTACTTCTAATCCAGCAGCAGAAATCTTGTGCCCCAAGACAATACCTTCAGTTACCATGAAATGACATTTTTCCCAAATTAAAGCTAGATTATTGTCTTGGCACCTACGGAAATCTTGTTTCTAAGTTTTGGACAATCTTAAAAGCCCCGGATCCATATATTGAGAAATCATCCATGAATATTTCCATAACTTCTTCCACCAAATTAGAAAATATAAACATCATACATCTTTGAAAGGTGGTAGGAGCATTACATAATTCAAATGGCATCATTCTAAAGGCAAAGGTTCCATAAGGACATGTAAATGTTGATTTCTCCTTATCCTCTGGGGCTATTGCAATTTAGTTATAACCATAATATCCATCAAGAAAACAATAATGGGAGTGCCTTGCTAACTTGTCCAACATTTGGTCAATGAAAGGTAGAGGATAATGGTCTTTTCTGGTAGTAGTGTTTAGTTTCCTATAGTCTATGCACACTCTCCATCCTGTCACAGTTCTTGTAGGAATCAATTCATTCTTCTCATTTCTGATCATTGTGAATCCTCCTTTCTTGGGAACTACATGTACTGGGCTCACCTAAGGACTGTTTGAAATTGCATATATGAAGCCTGCATTTAACCATTTCAGTACTTCTTTTCTGAATACTTCTTTCATTACTGGATTCAGCCTTCTCTGATGCTCTATAGAAGTTCTAGCATTCTCCTTTAACGAGGATATTGTGCGTACGGGCGAAGGAGTGATTCCTTCAAATCTTCTATAGACCCAGGCTATTGCTTCCTTATATTTTGAGAGTCTCGGTTTTGCTCTTCTAGCTTAGTTAATCCAGCTGAAATGATTACTGGCTTTCCCTTTTCTGGTTGTAAGAAGGCATATTTTAAATGTTCAGGCAATTCCTTTAGTACTAAACCTTCTGAACTTTTATTTTCTTTATCCACTTCTTCTTCATAAATGCTAGATCTTTCTACACTGTTCTCTCTAATACTGAATACTGAATCTTTCAGTTTGACATTGGAGTTTAGAAATTCAACTTCAAGATGCTCAAGATACTGGAAATTCATCTCATTCTGATTCATTGAATTTTGAAAATTACAATCAGTGGTCGATTCAAAGCCCGGCGAAATTTTTGTTTCTACAAATTCACGGTCGAACCACGAGTTTTGGTTGTTTCGGGTATCATTGAGATTGAATGTCTTTGCTTCATCTCAACCACGAGTCGAGTTCTCCTTTTTCACATCAATCAATCTTTTGCCTTGTTGCTAAGAAGGAGTATTCTTAATAGCAATGGAACTTGTTTGTCTTCCTCACATATTTAACCTGACTCCCCGAAGTCAGCTGGAAAGATAAATTTTCCCACCTTGATTAGCACATCTTCGAGGATACCCTCGAGATGAGCTTGATGTCACATGTGCCGCTACGTAGGATCATGGGCGAGTGGGAGTAGGCTCCCCAAACTTAGTCTTTTTAACCTTGAGACAAAGGGCATCAAGTTGATCTTGGCTCAAACATCACACAATGCTTTTCCCGTATCATTCCCGATCATGGAAGGTATAGTGAAAATTTGCACGGATCTTGCCTTTTAGAATGGACCGATTCTTGCTGCGGGGTTGCATTTAGGCTCACTATCCCTTCCTAAGTAAACTTTCTCTTTTTGCTCAATAAATCTTTCATGAATTTTGCACAATGAGGCATTTGAGTTAATGCCTCTGAGAAGAGAATGTTGATCTCTATCTTCTTAAACATGTTTAAGAATTTAGAGAACTGCTCCTCTACTTTTGCCTTTTGCAGCCTTTAAGGGAATGGAACTGGAGGATTATAATCTTTCACTCCTTCTTTCCTTGCTTGCTGCTTGGGATGCAATTCTACTGACTTTTCCTTCTCTGTAGTTGTTGAACTGTTCTGCTCATGTTCTTCTCCATTCTCAGCTTGTTTCTCTTCTTCAGTATTCTTACTTTCTACTCTCCTTTCATCTAACTCCCTACCACTTCTTAGAGTTACTGCCATACAATTCTTAGGCTCTTTCTGCATAGCTTGAGCTAGTTGCCCAATTTGTATCTCCAGATTCTTCAAAAAAGCATTGGTGTTTGCCTAAAATACTATTGTGTTTGCTTGAAAATTTTCAAGGTTAGAAAATTTGTTCTCATGCAAATTCAAAATCCTTTTGTTATCTGACATGAAATTAATCATTTGATCTTCAAAGGATGGAGTCCTTTTTTGACCCTGATAATCTGCTCTACTTTCCCTCTACTGTTGCTGTTGTTGCTGCTGCTGAAACCCAAGCTGAGTATATGCTTGATGGTAGTTCTATCCATGTCTAGGACCCTATTGTGCTCCACCATACGAAAAGCTCTCTTGGTTCTTCAGTGCTGGAGTGTAGTGTGTTGGCAAGTTGGGGTTAGGTTTGAAGTGGTAACTTCTCTACTCATTCATATACTTTGTTTCCTCAACTTAGTAGGGCTCTTCTTCTTCATACCCCTTAACACTATTTCTCCTTCCTTCTCTAATTGCTCCAACTTCATGTGCAGTGTGCATCCTCCTCTCATTGCTACTTAGCTTGTTCATTATTGCATCTAGCTTGGCTTCTATGGCAGTAGTTCTATCCAATCCAATCAGACCATTTCCCCTTATCCTGCTGCTGCTACCTGAAGATTCAGATGGAGTCTTGTAGTTGCATTTGGCAAGGTCTTTAATAAATTGCCTTGCCTCTTCTTCACTTCTTCTTTTAAAACCTCCAGAGCAGGATGCATCAATTATACCCTTGAAGGTATAATTCATGGCATGGTAGAAAATGTCCATCCGAGTTGTCAAATCTATCCCATGCATAGGGCACCTCTTCAGCAATCTCTTGAACCTCTCCCATGCAGTGTAGAGACTCTCATCCTCCCCTTGCTTGAACTGATGATTTCTCTGCCTGCCGGCGGAGTGAGTTGGAGGGAAAAATTTGCTCATGAATGCCTCTACCAGTTCTTCCCAAGAATTCATTGATCCAACTGGTAGTGAGTCAAACCATGTGGCTACCACGTCTCTCAATGAGAATGGGAAGAGTTGAAGCTTGATTACATTTGGTCTTACTTCATTCAGTTTCACAATGTTTACCATCCTCATAAATCTCCCCAAGTGCTCATTTGGATCTTCAAAAGGGTGGCTAGTGAACTGGTGTTTCTAAACCATTGTAATCAAAGCTGGCTTCAGCTCAAAATTGTTTGCTTCAATAGGGGGTTGTCTCACAACATAGTATTCTTCTTGGATGATGGGCCTCCAAAATTCCTTAATTGTATTGAAACCTCTATGGTCTCTACGCCTTCTTAACTTACGGGAATAGTTTACAATCTTTACGATTAGCCATACTTCTATCTTCATCTATGGTAACTTTTCTCATATTTTTCAGGGTTCTCTCAATTTACGTATCGAGGCGACGGTTCACGCTTCACGATTTTCCTATGCATTTATCATTACGAAATTGGAAACACCTTTGCTTGAAATCAAATAGAAGTCGATGGTAACAAAATTATATATTCATTAGACTTCCCAGATCATTAAGCTTATTTATGCTTGCTATTAAAATTGTATTTGTTTATTTTCTAAAATTTTTGTAAAACAAAGAAAAATGTCCAAATTAGCATTTCTCCCTTTTGTCAGAATATTGATTTTTAAATTCTATTGATCCCCGACAACGGTGCCAAAAACTTATTTTCAATTTCAAACAACGCTATCGGGGATAAGTAAAGTCCGTACTTGTCGCCAAAACTTGTTAAGACCCGAATGCTATATACCATTTTACCACTATTGCCAAGACTAACTAGAATCTAGGTAACGGCACCAAAAACATGATAAGACCATAAAGTTGTATGCTCTAAATACGAGAAGGAATTGTTTTGTCCAGCACGAACTCATTTAAAGATTTAGTTAGGTCTTAAAAACTGCAAGTGCACAGGTCGTACAAGTAATAAAGTGGATCTATAAATCCAGATATCGTTCCCATAGAGATTGAAAAGAATTTAAACTTCAACTACTGACTACTCAGAGTTTCTATACTATTTGAACTTCCATTTCATAGTAGATTTAGTAACCTATAAAGAATTTTAATAACTGGACTTCTACATTTAATATAAAAGAAAATGTTAAATCCTTAATGTAAACTGGACTGAACTAGATTATTCAGGAGTAAACCTTTGGGATTTCCTTTGCTTTGTGAAATTGTCAATTCCTGCATCCTAATCTCATTCTATTTTCCCCCGAGTTGGAATTTAAGTTTGTCAAGAGGCAAGGTAGTATAGTTTGAATTCCTCCTCTAACCATACTTTTCACTGAGTAGAGATTTATGTTCATTCCTGAAACATGATTCTAATCAATTACTTGTAATTAGAATATCTCTATAAGATCTGGGTATTTTTATTTTCCAATACTTCATACCTATTTCTTATGATTGCAAATTTCTTGCTTCCCAAGATAGGGCAATTGCTAGATTCCTACAAAATGAATGATGTCTCATCCTTAAGATCTGAAAGAGTTTTCTCTTTCCTTGATTGGATCTCATGCGCTTACGGGATCAAGATCGATTCTTCCCGGACGGAGAGATCTCCAATTGATTAAGAATTGATATCCACTCAACCCATTTTCAAACCATGAGCAAATTGAAGTTTATCTAAGTAACCTTCCGAGCTCATTAGTTCTTCAATGTGTCCCCAACATACCCCGAATGCTTGGTTTGAGCTCTCGGGAATCTCCATTTACGTGTCACTCGGAGGGCCTCCACGGAAATTAGAGGCCAAGCGATGAATTACTTTCATAGGTATAAGCTACTAAGGTGGGAACAATTAATTCAAGAACAACACCATTCAAATAAATTCAAGATTCAACTTCGGGGAAATTTTCTTCTCATTTTGCGAGAAAAAGAGACCATAGCTAACAGCGGATCTTTCCCATTGGAAGTTGTGTTCTCAGCGGATTACAACATACAACGAAATCTTGATCAGGAAAATTTCGCTATAACTGCAATCAATTGAAGAAATGAGTTCCAACATTTGTCTAGAGTTCAGTGAATTCAAACAGTAATCGTCAATGATTTTTAACATTAAATTTTAACTTCAAAACTTTTGAACAAATTACTGTTTCAGATCCAATGAACTAATAAAAAATCCTACGCTAACTCTAATCTACGAAAGAAAGAAAATAAAAAGAAAAGAAAAACGATATAATCTGAAGAGTATACGACTCCCCCAGTACTCTGGTTTGTTCAATGCTGATTGGCGCCTAAGCTTTGCGATCGTTTCTATTTATAGAGCCACAAAGTTTGGGCCCTAACTTCAATGCTTTTTATGAATCCACACAAATTTTACTAAGCCCAGTTGTCTTCTCGATGGCGACACGAAAGTTACGTTGTGACAGAGTTTTGAATTTTGTTGTAGGTTTCTGTTGCAGCAAGCAGTTGTATGTCATGATCTATTTCCTGTGTTCTTCCTTGGATTTCAGTCACGATAATGTTTTCATGGTGACAACAGTGATGCTAAGATGCTTCTTCAAATTGGTGTCCCGCGACCCGACTTTTTCCTTATTGCGACGGCGATTACATTAAAGTTTCTTGTTGCAGCATTGTCTTGTATTGTCATCTTGGTGGCGGCACAAAGTTTGTCGAGGCCAGGTTACGCTGCCACTTAGCTGTTGTATTCTGACTTCATTTTGTTGTTGCGACCTGGACTTTTGTGTTGGGGATGTTTTGCATGTCGTGACCCCAATATGTAATGTCGCAATGACACTTTTCTGCATGCAGCATATTTTCCTGTCGCGACCTAGTTTTTCTGGTCATGACATAACTTTGCCTTATTTGTCGCCGTGTCGCGACCCGTGGCTCTTTCATCGCGACAAGACTTTTGACTGTTCGATTGACTTGTCGTGGCGACCTAGTTTGTCTGTCGCGACGCGGCTTCTTTTGCATTTGTGTTGAAACCTCTGTCGTGACTTAGAAGTTGTGTCACAACCTCGTTTCTCTCTATTCATCTTATTCCTATGTCGCGACCTGAAGATCTTTGTCGCGACATCAAAATACCGTTTCATGTTGAAATATGTTGCAACATTAATATATATTATATGGGGTTGGATTCGTCCATTAAAAAGCGCGCTGTACACCGCTTAGTTTTCTTGTCGTGCCTTAAACTTCTTCTTCAACATCTTTTCTGTCTCAACAAACTTTTCCATATTTATGGGCGACGGTGTCGCTGACGGTGAAAGGGGTCCTGTCGCGGCCGGATATTCTACGCCAGTTGGCGTATGTGCGCAACACAAACTATCTTGTTCCCAATTACGACTTGCATATATTTTCCGTTCTTTGTTACGCTCTTGTGCCTGCCAGCGACCTAGCTCAATTCTTTATTACGGTGTTGCGACACGGTTTCTTGGGTAATTGCTTGGAAGTTTGTCGTGACACACAAATTTCAGTTGCGACATAGACTGCTGTAATTGCTGTTTTTCTCTTCTTTCTTACTGGATTTTCCCCCTTTTTAAATTAAAGCCTACAAAACACAAGTTTGGTAAATATTCCATAATTTGGCATTAAAATAGCTCTGAAAATTCTAAAAACAAGCCAGAAAAATGGACTAAAAATAGATGAGTTTAAGACTGTGGTAACTACATTCTCAACTCCATGCTGTCGTAATGGTCGGATTAAATTCTTGACATAGTAGGATCCACCTAGTCGATGAGACTTAGTATATTGTAGAGGCAGTGCTTATTGCATGATTAGTGAAAATGGTTATAGGAGACCACAATGTAAGACTAACTTTTTCTAGAGGCAAAGACTTCTGACAGAACTCTTTTACGTGGTTGTATAATTGGAGGCTTCTTGTGAGTCTAGAGTCTTCTTTGCCATAATAGATCACAAATTCTTTTTTATCTTTTCTTTGCCCTAATACAACCCCTATGGGATAATCACTCACGTCACGCATGATCTCAAAAGGAAGGTCCCAATTAGGGGATCGCATGATAGGAGGTGACACTAACATAGTTTTCAGTTTATCAAAGGCGCCTCATTCTTTGTGACCATTCAAAGTGACATCCTTAGCGAAAAATTGCACAAAGGACGTGCTATGGCACTAAAATCTCTTATGAACCTCCTATAAAATCCTCCATGACCTAAGAATGACCGTATATCCTTGACACACTTCGGAGTGGGTAAGTTAGAGGTCAACTCAACTTTTGCTTTATCTACCTCTATTCCTTCTCTCGACACTATGTGTCCTAGCACAATCCCTTGTGTCACCATGAAATGACACTTCTCCCAGTTCAGCACTAAATTCTTCTCCTGACACCTTTCCAGTACTCTCCTTAAATTTTCCTAGACATCCCTCATATGAATCTCCAAAAATAGAGAAATCATCCATGAAAATCTCCAAGATATGTTCTATCGTATCCTTTAGAATCCCGTCGTACCTTATTTGGAAAGGTCCTTGGTGCATTACATAATCTAAAGGGCATTTTCTAAAAGCCCGAATGTACGAAAGAGACAGAAGAGTGAGCGTGGTTTCTCTTGATCTTCTAAGGCTATCTCAATTTGATTGTACCACGAGTACCCATCACAGAAAGCGATAGAATTCATTGCCCTGTGACTCTGCAACATTTGATCCTTGGGTGAAATGATCTTTCTGAGTGCCCGACTTTAAGTTTCCTATAGTCATGCACACACCCTCAACTTTGTGGTGACACAGTGGGAATTAACTCATTGTGTTTGCTCCACGGTGACCCTAGATTTCTTAGGAACTGCCAGGTTGGGTGACCCATTGTTATCTGCGATGGAATTAAATACTTACTTACATCCACGGTTTTAAGACCTCTTTCTTGATAACTTCTTTCATGGTAGGTTCGGCGTGTGGTTTCTAGAGGGTTTGACATCCTCTTTCAAGTGAATCACATTGTGCAAATCAAGGGGCCTAATTCCCTTAATATGTCTACTGATGGTCCATCCTATGGCGGTTTGTGGGTTCTCAATATCTCCAAAAGTTTATTCTCCTTGATCGACTAAAGAGAGGAGGATATGATTACAGAGAAATCTTGCCCCTGGAATGCATACTTAAGATGCGATGGTAAGGGTTTCAATTCAAGCTTAGGTGGTTTCTCTTCCGAAGGTAATACTTTGTCCTCGATTGGTGGCAATTTTTCAAATATGGGTGCCCACCCATTTGCTTCCGATACGTGTGCTCAATTATGAGTGAAACTCTAATTCGGGATGTAGTTACCTTCTCAACACAACTTGGGCTTACTAAAATGAAGAGACTTGAGAGGTCGTCGTATGAACATGATCTACATGGATTAACGCAATGATTCTATCATATTTACATCATAGACGTCCTCATCATCCCTTATCTCCTTGATAACATTGAAGATATTCAGATTAACAATTGTGTTACCAAAGGTAACATCATTAGTCCCCCTCCTACGAGTGTATGATGGCATTGGCAGTGACCAAGAAAGGCCTACCAAGAATCACTGGAAACTAAGTCCCTTGATTCACCACAGATTGAGTGTCAAGAACAACAAAATCCACAGGAAAGTAGAACTTATCTACTTGCACCAATATGTCCTTCACTATACATCTAGGAATTTTCACACTACGGTCAAGCTAGGCGAGGAGTGATATTAGTCGAGTTCTAACTCTCCTATGCTAGCTCAACATATGCGATATGGAAACAAATTAGCACTTTCTCCCAGTCCTTTAGAGAGGATGTTGATTTTGGAGTTTCCCGCGCTATGGAAATGGTGGGAGGCTTCCTGGATCTACGTATTTAGGCGAGTTGTTCCTAATCAAAGAGGTGGATTGTTAGTCATAAAGGCATCTTTGTTGACATGACTTTCTTTTCCGCGATTACCTGAGTCTTCCGAGAACTTGTCATATGACGGAATTTGCTTTATGGCATCCAATAAGGGAATATTTACCTTAACCCGTTTGAACAACTCATAGATTTCAGAATGATTATTTAATTTCTTAAGGGCTCTCAACCTATGAGGGTATGGAGCAGGAGGGACATGGGAAGCTTTATCGTTTTCTGGCTCAACATCAACAACATCTGTCTTAGGAACATGAGGCTTGTCAGACAAATCATCCTTCCTTAGTGGTTCATTTTGCAAATCTTTTGTTGTTTCTTTGGAAAATTCTTTGGGCTGAATGGTTTTATCAATTGTTTTTCCACTTCGAAGAGTGGTGACAGCCTTGTAATGTTCAAAAGTTACATCGTTTGGACTTGAGATTCCAACACTATTTTGACCTTGAGGTTTTGGACGGTTTGAGAAGGAAGTTTCCCTTTTTCTTGTTGATAATTGCCCATAGAAGAGGTCAACTTAGTGATTTGGGATCTCACATCATTTAAGGCGATTCAAAGTCGGTGTTAGTGGATTATTAAGCTGGACAAAGCGTATTTACAATGTCCTCCAAACTTCTCTTATGTAGAGGTTGGTATAGCTGTTGATTTTGATTCCCTTGAGAAGAGGGGTGGAACCCTTGGTTAGGATTCACAGGGAATTCTTGAGGACCTTGATTTTGGAATTGAGGGGCTAGATTTGAAAAGCCTTGGTTTTGGAAGTTCTAGCCTTGGTTATTTGGAAAGTGGTTTTGCCTCCACTCATTCATGAAGTTCAGTGCTTACCCGCTGGATTATAAGTTTCGAGTATGGAGTTGAAGGGCTTCTTTTGGTAATTAAGAGCATTAGCTTGCTCTATTTGGATTGCTTCCTTGACTTGAGGAAGGTTAGGGCATTTAATAGTTGAATGAGTGGGGTCATCACAAATGATTCATGACTCCTCCACTTTAGATCCCATAGGCACCGAAGGTACCTTAGGTACAACAGTCACCTCATTCACTTTTTTCAATTCGATCCTCCTTTCTGGTTAAATTGGCTATATTCACTTGCGAGGTCATCGTTCTCTCTTAAGTGATGTATTCTTGCTCTGTAGGTGTATTATGCACTTTACTTGATATCTGCAAGGGAGGTATTAGTCTCCCAGTTCGAGCATTTATATTTATTGTATCAAAAAATTACCACGACCTCCTAGCGCTTTTCTCATAGAACTCTCCTGCACACATCATTTGGATGTATTGTTTGTTGTTTAGGGAAAGTCGTTGGTGAAAATATGCAACAATTTGTCCAACATCCAAACCATGATGAGGGAGAGCATGAAGGAGATCCTTATATCTTTCCCATACAATAGCAAAAGGTTCACCCGGTTTTTCAGAAAAGTTTTGGATTGCTCGCATGAGTGCATTAGTGCGTGCAGGGGGGGAAGAATTTGTTCAAAAATTCATTTCGCGTGTCTTCCTAAGTGAAAATTAAATTGTGAGCAAGAAAGTGAAACCATATTTTGGCCTTTTCCTTAAGAGATAATGGGAATAAAACCATACAAATTATATGGAGGGGCAATCCTATCGAAAGGAAAGCACTGCAAACATCGTAAAAATCTCTCATGAATGAGTAGGGGTTCTCAGAATCGACCCCATGATACACAGGGACAAGACGAATCATCTCAGGCTTCCTATGTAGGGATGGTTAGCCTCTTGGTGGGCGAGATACACACTTGGAGTTTGATGTGGTTCTTTGGATTACGGGAATCTCTCGAAGGGTTCTTTCAACATTAGGTAAAGGGGCAGGGGGAACTCGATATTGATTCTGCTGAAAATTAATATTTTCCCCTCCTGCCACTGGGGTTGCCGGCGGTGAAACACCATCTCCTTGTTGTGGAGGCTCATAGGGTCTTTGCTGGTTACTAGGTAACCCTTGGTCATTTGGATTAAAAAGATGTTCCATTTGAGGATTAGGGTCCTCTTGAAACAAACGTCTTACTGTGGACTCTTCAAGATGTCTTTGAGGTATAGCTCTTACAAGTCGACGTTGCTCGTCACGAGCCCAAACTGACATGCAGGAATATTACCGCAACTAGACATGTTTCCACTTCTATTAATACATAAAAAGAATTAAAAGAAAAGGTAGAGCGTGCGAGATTTGCAATGCAATTGCAGAATTACCACTAGCTCTCTACAGATCAATTGGAATCTTTGGCCCCTCTGATGACGGCACCAAAAATGCTTCGTCTATTTCATGTGCTAAAATTATTCCCAAGCGTAGGAACTAATGTCGTCAAGCATTATAATACTGTGGGAGTCCACAGGTCATTTCCATAGGGAGTGGTTTCCTAGATGATCCTTAGGGATTGCTATCCAATGAATGTGAATAAAAGTAAAATACGAGGGTTTTGATTGATTGATTTGTGCTTAGATTGAGCTTATTTATTTCAAAACAAGAAGGGGCGAGATTATAGGATCCTAAGGTTTTTCGCTCTCCACCAGCTAGTAACACCCACCTCACCTACAATCTCATCTAGGAGCCATTGATGAATGGTCTTCGATGGGAATATAACTTTAAAAACTCTTTGTAAAACCGAAGATAAATGAAAGATATCAAATGCTTGCTCGAGGGCAGTTTGATTGGACTCTTAGTTTGCATTTGAGATTAAGCTGCGCGTGTACGAGAATCTCTCTCATTCACACGTTGTCAAGAAGATGTCAAACTAAAGTTTATAAGAATTTTGGCAAGTGTTTAATATCATACAAATCCCATTGAAGCCTGAGAGGATTAGTGTTGTTACCTTGAAGGCGGTGAGTTTCCACCATTAGAACCCTATCATGGAGGTTTAGAACTCTATTAAAATTGAGAATTGATTCATAATTGCTGGAACACAATATTAAATGTGAATTGAGAAACAACACTTCCCGATTCTGAGAATGCAGATATAAAAGCGTAGTCCTCAACGAATGCCTAGTTATAAAACCAAGCGAAGATTCTGAGTGTTCAAAAACTTCGAGTCGAGAAGAAACTAGCTACTATACTCTAGAAAACCCTAGAAAATATGAGAAAAACTCCAAAAGTTAGAGACCCAGAACCCTAGAATCTGAACTCCCTTAATCCTGCCCTCAAGTGGGCTTAAATACAACCCACATTAGTGATCTCGAAGTGGGAATCAAAAGACGAGTGTACCCTTGTGATTAGTACCAAAAAAGTGCTATTTTGAGTCCTATTTAAAATAGGCTTTGAGTGCTTTTGGCATTATAATCTAAAAGCCCAGATTGACATGTGCAGGTCCATTAGTATTGCGATTTTTGTTTCGAGGTTGTTTTTATGGTAGTTTGCGGAGTTTTAAGTAAACCTCACTCCACGTCATATCAAGCTTGACATTGCAATTATGCTGATTTATGCTGAGTTCGTATGAATTCTCGGTGATTTCATCAAGCCTGGATGAAGATATATCAAGTTGGAAGAGGAGAGTCTTGAAATTTGGAGGATCTTGGGATGGGTGAGCAGATTTTCTATGGCATAAGCGAAATTTCGCAATGATAGAAAATTTGCGGAGTCATAGCGAAAGAACCCAAGCTATGGCGAATTTTCGCTATGATAAGCGAAAATTTAAGCTATCATAACAAAGTACTATGCATATGAATTTGAATTTTATTTATACTCATTATTTTCAAGCTATGATAGCGAAATTTCGCTATCGTAGCTAATTTTCCTCTTATCATAGCGAATTCACTTTGTGCATAGCGAAAATCTTGCTCCACTGTTTTAATGATCCAAAACGACTCCGTTTTGTTTTAATTCCTCTTTTGCCCTCAATGTAATCACATTATTTAGGTTAGTTTGGTATTTTCACATGTTTGGGAGGCTATATAAGCCATGTTATGAACATTTGTAACCTAACTTTTTATTTTCACGCAACTTTTCACACAGTCCCTGTTTTGGTTCCCATTTTCTCTCTTCTCTCTCCTCTTTCTCTCATTTTCTAGGCTGCCAAACACACCCTTTGGGGATGACAACTCAAAGGATGTTTGGCTAAGCCTCAAAACCTTGAAGAGGAGGGTTGCTAGGTTGGTTGATGTTGGTTTGCAGGTGTTCCTCTGTTTTCATGAAGCAGGTACTGCATTTTTATGTTTCAAACTTTCCAAACTAGGTTTAAATACTATTTAATGTATTTTCTTTGGTCAATACTTAGCATGCTTTAGGGTTCAATGTATTCTTAATGGTAGATACACTGACATTCATTAGATTTCATTTACGAGCCACTGAAAGTAGGTTAAATGCTGTATTTTCAACTGCTGAAACATTAAATGCTCAGTAAATGCTTTGGTTCAAATAGAAAGGTTACTAAGGGTTGGTTTTTAAAGTTAAACAAAGATCCGGTTTTGGAAATAACTATATGTCATTTGCCCTAATGCGAGAAATAACAGAGACACCTCTACAACCCTATCATATCAAACTGGTGACCCAACTTCAAGGTGTTTCTTTTCTTACATCTCATTTTAAGTGATTCACTTAGTTTAGTGACTACCAATCACACTTTTTAATGCAAAATAGAAAATCAAATGAAAGCCTCACCATTTTTTGAATCATGATCACGAGTCATTTGTAAGATGAAAACCGTCCACGAGTCCGACCACAGAATCGATCTTTGCGTTAGCTTGACTACGGCAGTAGGAGAAAATTTAGGATACAAATATTGTTGATTACGGATCACCCTATTGTGGCACGAATCAATGGCGTCGTTCGCGGGGATGGATGGTGCCAAGCTACGGATGATGAGTTGATATGTACTTGTAATCTTCATTACAAGTGTTGGTGACACCTTTAACCCTTTTGAATTTCTGTTGTTTAGAATATCAAGTTTTTCTTCGATGATCCTTTGTAGGCGGGTTTATCATTACGGTCATTTATCATTTTTGGCTAACAGCAATCTTTTGGCAGTTTTATAGTTGTTCCTTTGCTTGGTCTCTTTTTGTGTCCGCAGTGTTTATGCATCAGGATAGAGGGATATCGGAGTAAGCGCAAGAGTTAGTGCAGTGTGAAATTGTGAGAAGTCGGTGTGCACGGTGGCGAATGGATCCTCTACCTAAGGAACATCAAAGTCGACCAAGCAGCTCGATGAATCGGCGGCATATAGATCGATGAGGGACCATATACACCCTCTGAGTTAGTGCTCGCTACTGCGTCATACCACTGGCGAGGATAGCGATGAAGACCATCCGTGCCCCTTCTCCCAACTTTTCATGGTATGGAAAATGAAAATCATACACATTTTGGATTTGAGAAGTAATGCATAACTTTTAAGGAAGGTGTAACCGACTATGGATTTGTTGAAGTGAAGGCATTCCCATTAATCCTCGAGAATGAAAGCGAGAAATAGAACCGATTCGAAATTAGAAACGATTGGAAGTGGGCGATCTTATTGGTACGAAGAAGTGTGTCTGACAGACAACTGATTTGAAGAGGAAAATCTACACTTACTCGACCCATGACAATGAGAAGTTTTATCGGTGTTGAGAGGTTCGTAAGAACCATGATTGCATGTCCACGCCATGGTTTTGATACATGGATGCTAGTGAATCATTTCTATGATGGTATGTCTCGACCATGAAGCAACTCTTGCGGAAACCATGTGTAGAGGTGACTTTAAGCAAAAACCGGATGAAGCCATGGACTTTTTGAATTATGTAGTTTTACGAAACTTCCAAGGCATGGGATGAAGCCGAATCGAGGCGAGAAAGAATGGGGCCTTCGACCCTGAGACATCATGCACTTTAGAACATGGAGATGAAAGCAAAAGCGAGCCACTTTGACGTGAGAAGGTTGGAGGAGCTTGAAATGAAATCGACATGAAGTGCAGCGTGTGAATGAATTGCACGCATCTCACCCGGCTGTTTTAATTGTCAATCAAATAGCCACTATGGGGAGCAACGTCATTAATTTCTTGATAAGGGGGTGTGCGAAGAGCATGCCCGTGTCTTGAGTTAAAATAAGCCACCTATAAAATGCTCCCTTATGGTAACACCTATAACCCCGATTGGAGGAGTCATCAGAACCTATCATGGAAGCCAAAATCCCACATATGCCCCCGGGAGCACCGGCGGCAATTGGCTCCACCTCGGCTTTAACCGACGGCCGGCCGGGGGCCTCCGCCTTCTTCTCTGTTGAGCAAGCCATCTTGAATTTGAGCAAGGTGGTGGGAATTTTGTAGAGGCGAGGCCATCGATGTCCAAACCAATCAGAAAATTGAGGTAGTCGACTCACTCAACAAGTTAGGCGATATGCATTTTGAGTTGCAAAGTTCCATTACCAGGTTGTCTAACCAGCAACAGGGTCATGAAAAAGGGAAATTCCCTTCCCAGACACAGCAAAACCCTAGGGGAATACATGAGATAGGATCTATCAGTGACCCCAATGCAAGAATGGATGAAGTAAAGGCTATCATCACTTTGAGGAGTGGAAAAGAAATGTAGCACCCAATGCCCAAGATTGATGAAGAAACAAGGAAAGAAAAGGAAGCTGAACCTGAGAGAATAATAATCAGAGAAGATTCAATGAAAAAAAACATGCCTACTCACATTTCCTGAGCGCAGAGGCAAGCGAAAATCACAGACAAGGCGAAATTTGGGAGGAGGTGCTAAGGTGAAGTGAAGGTAAATATCCCTACTTGACATGATTAAGTAGATCTGGAGCATATCTGAAATTTTGAAGGACCAATGGCATTGAAAAGAAGGCCTTCCTAGCGAGCGAAGTTAGTGCCCGTCATTGAGAGTAAGACTACATGAAATCACGAGGATCTAGGATCCCCCCTGATATCGATCGACATTGGAGGAACTTGCATAGATAAAGCACTGTTGGACTTAGGGGCCAGTGTAAACCTCTTGCCATGACGATGCCTAGCGAGTTGGGTTTAGAACTTAAACCACAAACATCGCACTCTATCGTAGGCGATCGTCGATAAAAATTCATAAGGGGATAGTTGAGGATGTATTAGTAGGAGATGAATGAAAAGGTGCACTATCTAGTGGATTTTGTAGTGCGATCTTTTGAGCCGTCGGTATTGGGCTAATCATGTACCAATCGTCTGCGGGAAGGCCATTTTTGGCCGCTTCCAATGAATAATCAGCTACGCCGGGAATGAGTCATGCAACTCATTTAGCGACATGACCGCCCAGGCACCGATATTTTTCACCTGAGCAACAAGCATAAGCCAATGAAGGATGAAGGTCAGGAATTAGATGAAGCTAGCTTAATTGGTTCAGGTGCAAGGAAACCAAGTGCTCACAAATTGCAAGTAGAATTGGTGAAGAAAAATGAAGCAGATGAAGAATTGATTGCATTAGTCACTCTATGAGCTAATGATTCCGTGCCAAGCCCAGTAAAAGAAGCTCGGCTGAGGCGAGCATGAAAGGCAAACACGGCACACAACACTAGGCGTAAGGCTCCCTCCTCCTTGATCCTCCATGAATGGAACGGAAGCGGTGTGTTTGGTTTTGATCTCAATTGAGACAACTGTCAGCTCAAATTTTTGATTTTAGTTTAATTTGATCAATTTTTAGTTTATTTTATTTTTAGTAATTTTCTTTATTTTAATTTTAATTGAATATAAAAATTTTAATTTTTAGTAATTTTATTTTTACTTTTATTTTTAATTTTTATTTTATTTTAATTTATCTAAATTAAATTTTATGGATATTCTAGGGATGGAAGTTGGTGCGGGCATAAATTTATGATAATAAGCGAGAAATCCATTCACTGAGCTCTTCGACTACCTCTACAGGGACCTTTCAGTTGCCTAACAGATTTATAAAAAGGTTTTTTCCCCCCTCATTTTCATTCCATCTCCTAGGCCGCCCCAGAGCTCCATTGCTCACGAGTTTGCCTGTGCGCCAGGCGCCGGCCTGCCGTCTGGAAGCGGCCATTTGCTGACGCCTTGCCGATGCCCGCCCGCTACTTTGAGCTGGGTGAGCCCAGCGAGACCCTAGCCACTATCTGCACACGACCGAAACCGCGCACCCTCTCACCTCCCGGCCGTCATTGCCTTGCCTTATGCCCAGCGGCTACGGAGTGCTGCCGTCGCAGGCGTACCACCAGGCGGGTACACACCTGATCCCTTGCGCTCTGTAAGTCACCCGGCCGATTCCCGCATTGTGTGATTCAGCTCCCTAGCCATGGTCCGTGCAGTGGGCCCCATGAATTACGAGCCCGAGGTAGATTTAGCCCTTGAGAGGCGGTGCGAGCACGTCGGAAGCTGCGAGATGCTCACTCCCGGGACCGGAGTTATAGAGACACCACACGCATTGGCCCACACTCTTACATATCATAGGAGGCTCGGGCCGAGCCCCACCAGCGATATCGAGCTTCGGGTGGGACCTCGGGTACTTCTCCGATGCATCGAGAGACCACCACGGAGGGCCCCACGCTGACGGGCGAACATCAAGCCCGGGTGAGTCATCGCGGTTTAGGCTCGAGTCGCGCCTCACTCTGGCCCGATCAGGGTTCGCGCTCCGATTATCCCCCACGTTGAGGATCGAGGCGTAGATGTTTGGTGCGTCCGTCCCAGAGGCGATGGTCGCCGTGCGCGGGGACTTCCATATGGAGTCATGTGCGACATAGCGGCATTGGCCAGCGAGACCGGTGATTGAGGAGATTCGTCACGGTTGATCGCGTGTGTGCTCCCATTCATGACATCGAGGCAATATTTCTATCCCCGGGTGGTGCTTGAGTTTTATCACACTATGACATCCCGGGGAGTGCCTAGTCCGTTGGAGATCCGGTTTAGTATCGACGGCCGCCCTAGGGTACTCCGAGCTGCAGATATTACAACAGCGAGGCCTGCCAAGATTCCGCAAATTCCACGGACCATCTAAGCAGCTGGCCCCACCATCACAGAGGGAGATGGTTCGCTCTCTCGCTCTAGATACCACGGCCAGGCTTATACTCTTCCGCCGGCAGCTTTCCCCGCAGATGCTTCTCGTGGACCACGTACTCTGGACCAGCTTATTCCCACTTCAGCATTATGTACAGCATAGGGGAGCTATACTCGAGGCTCTGTACAAGATTTCCGAGGATTCCCGGGTTCAGTCCTCCGAGCCTGGCCATGACCACATCATATTTTTGAGGAGAAGGTCCATCGAAGGACCTGCCCACGGAGGCTTTTCCCGTTGATGATGAGGTTGGGTTGAGCCAGTCTTAGAGCATCTCTGGGGTTCCCGAGGGAGCCACTTAGAGATTGAGGCAAGGTGGAGCTGGCCCCCTGTGTTTTATCCACCAAGCGGTCTCTATATATGCCACTCTCCATTATTCTATAGCAGCAGGAGGAGGCAGCAGATGACGTTACAAAGGACTTGCCGAGGGATGAGTAGCCTGTTCCAGAGGTGGAGGTGTGGAGAGCCAATCTCAGCCTGGGCATTCATCTCCCTCCAGCCCACCTCCCGTCGCCCCAAATTCCTCCTATGACCATCGGGCCCATCCTCCACATCATGCTAGCCACTGTGAGCATATCCTCTGTCGCCTAGGAGCATCTCGTCGTTATGGATGCCTGCTCACAGACTCTGCCACTACTCAGCTTTGTTAGGATCTGTGCTGCATGGTCCGAGCGAGGTCACCGCACGTAATCACACCATGCTTCTTCAGATTATGAGCCAATTCCTGCCTCCCCACACAACAAGGCGGATGTGAGCCTACACAGCCCACTACTCGAGATCAGTCCGCTGTATCCGTAGCCGCAGCCTCCTTGGATATGCTCGCAGCCGCTGCAGCAGCTTCAGATCCACCGACATCTACACCACCACGAGAGTGAGGTGGTCGCACTCCCTTCTCTAGCTTTTCGATCCCTACCCAAGTGAGATATGCTATACTGGGTTAGAAAAGAGTTGAAGTATCTTCATCATTTTTGTTTTGTTTCAATTTTGGCTAATCGCCTACTTATTTTGTATAGGATGCATGTATTAACCGATAGTAGGCAGTGATCTTTTTATTGTGTATAGCTATGTTAAGCTTGTATTAGCCACTTTGGTTATGTCAAAAGCTTTATAGCAGTATTTACATTTTTCTACACTTTTGCAAACCATTTTCCGCGCCTATATTTTTGTGTTTTTGCTCTTACCTTGAGTTGAAAAATTGAAGCGCTGTATGCTACTATAATGCTAGAACAGTTCCATGCATGATTAAGTTTTTGGTCGATTGAAGTTCCAAAGTTCAACCTTGTCCATCCGCTCTACTTAATAACACACAAAGGCACGCTTTCATCAATAGGTTGAGAAGCTGTATACCTCTTTTTACTTTGCAAAACCGGCCTTAGATTAGTTGACGACCCATAATAGGTTTTTGTTACCCGCAAAAGAAGACCAATGAAGTCTTCCCAATGAAAAAGAAAAAGCAAAAAGAAAAAGAAAGAAGAAAAAGAGAATTGAAAGCCGTGACACTTTGCCTTGAAACCCGAACACAGTTCGAGGGGTATATGGCGAAAGCCTTTAAAGCCCGGTGCCCTAAACCTTCACTGGTTGGGAGTCACCGACTTTGTGTTCGCTACATGGGTGGATGGGTAGGGTTTAGCGAGTTGTAGGAGCTGAATTTTCGAAATCATTCGAAGTCCGAGGGGAAGCCCAAGAGTTAGTGGTCGGCGCATCTCTGACTTGATGCCCTAAACTCCGACCGTCAGAGTCATTGGTGGACCTCACGACTTTAGTGAAGTCGAAGCCAATATTGCACCCTACAATACAATCGAAGTAAGAAATAAGAGTATAGCTGAATCTATTTAGGTTGGTCATCAATTTAAGGTCCCGCGCAGCTGTCATAGTGGAGGGAATAAATTGAACTTATTGGTTCAAATCAAGCTACCTTAAAAAACACTTAGATTTTCGGGGTGAAGTTCGTGCACTTCCTGGATTTGATGTCACCAAACTTGTTCCTGTATGGTTACTGTTCTCTCATGATGGTTTTTGTACAAAGTCTAAATTTTTCATACTGAAGGTAAAGCCTTACTTGTACACACACTTTTTGAATAGAATACTCTTTTTGCAAAAGCATAGCCTGCATACCCTTTTTGATTTTTAGCATTACTAAGGGACTAGCAATGTGTCGGTTGGGGTGATTAGTACCCAAAGTGTTATTTTGAACCCTATTTAAGATAGGTTTGAGTGCTTTTGCGCATTCAATCATATTATTTAAGCCGACATTGACACATGCAAGTGTGTCCATTAGTATTATCGATTTGTTTCGAGGTTGTTTTTGGTGTTTTGCGTGCTCTCAGAAGCTTCCACCATCATATCATCAAGCTTGGCATCGTAATCAGGCTGATTTATGATGAGTTCGTATGAATTCTCGCATTTCCACTGCTTGGGATGAAGAAATATCGTTGGAAGAGAAAATGCAGCTCTGAGATGGTGGAAGTTGCTTGAAATTTGCTTATGGCATAGCTGTACTCAGAATCATAGCGAAGTTTCAAGTAGCTCATAGCGAAAATTTCGCTATGGCCAAATTTTTGCTATGATAGCGAAATTTCGCTATCATAGCAAAAATTCGCTATCATAGCGAAAATTACTGTGCATAGCCACCTCGGTCTCCCCGTCAACAACAAGTGATGAAAGCCTACACAACCACTACTGAGATCGGGCCCATCAGATCCGTGAGTCGCAGCCTCCTTGGATATGCTTGCAGCAGCTTCAGATCCACCAACGTCTGCACCACCACGAGAGTGAGGTGGTCGCACTCTCTCTAGCCTCTCGATCCCTATCCAAAGGAGACATGGTTATACTTTGGTCGGGGAAAAGCAGAGCCTGGAAGTCTTCTATCTTTTTATTGTTTTGTTTCAGTTTTATTAACTGCCTACTTATTTTGTATAGATTGTATAGGATGCATGTATTAGCCGATAGTAGGTAGTGATCTTTTTATTGTGTTTAGCTATGTTAAGCTTGTATTAGCCACTTTGGTTATATCAAAAGCTTTACAACATCATTTACATTTTTCTAAACTTTTGCAAACCATTTTTTTTGCGCCTATATTTTTGTGTTTCTGCTCTTATCTTGAGTTGAAAAATTGAAGCTCTTTATGCTACCATAATCTTTAGAAACGATTCCATTACATGATTAAGTTTTAATTAATTCCAAAGTTTTCAATATATCGTCCGCCTTTAGCTAATCACACACAGCGCACATCAATTTTCATCAATAGGTTGAGAAGCTGTATACCTCCTTTTACTTTGCAAAACCGGCCTTAGATTAGTTGACGACCCATAATAGGTTTTTGTTACCCGCAAAAGAAGACCAATGAAGTCGTCCCAATGAAAAGAAAAAGCAAAAATAAAAAGAAAGAAGAAAAAGAGAATTGAAAGCCGTGACACTTTGCCTTGAAACCCGAGCACAGTCCAAGGGGTATATGGCGAAAGCCTTTAAAGCCAGTGCCTAAACACGCGCTTCGGATTTGGGGAGTCATGAGCTTTGTGTTCGCCCCTACGTGGGTGGGTGGGTAGAGTTTAGCGAGTTGCTTAGGAGCTGAATTTTCCGAAATCGTTGGTCGAGGTGAAACTGAAGAGTTAGTGGTGGGCGGATCCTTTTGACTTGATGCCTAAACCTTGATTGGTTGGAGTCATCGGTGGACCCACCGTACGGACTTTGGTGAAGTCGAGTCTTGACATTGCACCTGATACAATGAAGTAAGAAATAAGGTGTAACTAAGTCTAATTTAGGTTGGTCATCAATTTAAAAGGTCCTTAGCGAGTAGCTTGGTTGGGAGAATAGCTTTGCAACTTATTGGTTCAAAGCGGTTTCCTTAAAACCACATAGATTTTGTTGAAGTTCAAAGTTGACTTCCTTGGAATTGTCTTGGAAACTTGATCCTATATGCTTGGTGTGCTCTTATGATGGTTTAATACGAGTCTAACTTTCATCACGAAGGTAAAGCCTCACTTGTACACACACTTTTTGAATAGAATACTCTTTCTGCAAAGCATAGCCTGCATACCCTTTATTATTTTTAGCATTGCTAAGGGACTAGCAACGTGTCGGTTGGGGGTGTGATTAGTACCAAAAAAGTGTTCATTTTGGGTCCTCTTTAAATATAGGTTTGAATTAACGCATTGCTAATCATATTAATTAAACCGATTGACATGTGCGGGTCCATTCAGTATTGCAGTTTTGTTTCGAGGTTGTTTTGGTAGTTTGCGGTTTCGTAAACCTCCTCCGTCATATCGAGCTTGACATTGCAGATTATGCTGATTTATCTCTTTGGAGTTGGTATGAATTCTCGGTGATTTCATCAAGCACGGATGAGAATATATCAAGGCCCGGAAGAGGAGAAGTGCGAGTACCGGAGGGGATGCGGGGATGGGTGAGCAATTTATATGGCATAGCGAAAATTTTGCAATGATAGCGAAAATTTCGCAATCATAGCGAAATTTTAGCAGTCATAGCGAAAATTTCGCTATGGCGAGGCCCAAGTATGATGCAGGCCGTATCACTTAGCGAAAATTCGCTATCATAGCGAAAATTCTCTATGCATAGCGAAAATTTGAATTTTCGCTATGCTTGTATTTTTCGCTATCATAGCGAAATTTTGTTATCATAGCGAAATTTCGCTATCATGGAAATGAAATTCCTTTGTGCATAGTGAAATCTTGTCTAACGTGTTCAAACGACTCCGTTTTGTTTAATTCCTCTTTTGCCCTCAATGTAAATACATTATTAGGTTAGTTTTGTATTTTCACATGTTTGAGGAGGCTATATAAGCCATGTTATGAACATTTGTAACCTTTTTATTTTCCACTTGACACTCACAGGTCCTTTGTTTTGGTTCCCATTTCTCTCTTCTCTCTCCTCTTTCTCTCATTTTCTAGGCTGCCAAACACACCCTTTAGGGATGACAACTCAAAGGATGTTTGGCTAAGCCTCAAAACCTTGAAGAGGAGGGTTGCTAGGTTGGTTGATGTTGGTTTGCAGGTGTTCCTCTGTTTTCATGAAGCAGGTATTGCATTTTTGTGTTTCAAACTTTCCAAACTAGGTTTAAATGCTATTTAATGTATTTTCTTTGGTCAATACTTGGCATGCTTTAGGGTTCGAGTGTGTTCTTAATGGTAGATGTGACATTCATTCAGATGTCATTCACGAGCCAGCGAGTAGGTTAAATGTTGTATTTTCAACTACTGAAACATTAAATGCTCAGTAAATGCTTTGGTTCAAATAGGAAGGTTACTAAAGGTTGGTTTTTAAAGGTAAACAAAGATCCGGTTTGGAAATGACTATATGTCATTGCCTAATGCGAGAAATAACCCGAGGACACCTCTCTGACCCCGTCATATCAAACTAGTGACCCAAAAACTTCAAGGTGTTTCTTTTCTTACATCTCATTTTAAACTGCTTCACTTAGTTTAGTGACACCACCAATCACACTTTTTAATGCAAAATTCGAAAATCCAAATGAAAGCCTCACCATTTTGAATCATGATACGAGTCATTTGTAAGATGAAAACCCATCCACCGCAGTTCGACCTAGAAGGCAGCTTTGCGCAGTAGCTTGACTACGCGGTAGGAGAAATTTAGGATACAAATATTGTTGATTCCGGATCCACCCCTCTTTTGTGTACGAATCACCTTGCTCCAAGATAAAAATCCTCTTAAATCCTGCAAAAATGCATCTTTGAAGTGCAGTGCCGGTTAATGTGAAATCTGGTACCCAGAAAGTCCACTAGTTCTCTGGTACTTGGAGTGGGGTACCCTCTAATTTGATGCTAGGTACCATGGCTCCGCCATCTCACTTGCATGTGGTACCGATATAATGTCTCCACGATTGCCCCACTTCCTTTGAGCTGCCGGGGCCAGGCAATGTTTGGAGATCGACGGCGATGATCTGCGAGTGTCTTTTGGAATAAGCTTAGCCTTCTGATGTACCTTGGGACATCGAACGGCCTGCTACGCATAAAAAACGGTAGAAAAGGTCAAAAGCACCTATTCTACACAAAATGAAAGCAAAACATGAGCTGAGGGGATTAGAACCCTATATAATTGTCGCACTTTTATGTATCCAACAATGACTCCAAATGATCGGGCTTTGATACATGAGCAACAGTTAGAGAAAACCTCTAGATGGGTCGCGGGGGGTGCAGTTGGCTGAGGATTTGCACTCCAGGTTCAGTCAGATGAACTGGAAGAGAAGATCGAACCTTGCGGTTGTGAAGGAGGAGGAATGACAAAGGAATTGTGCCCTAATTGTGCAGTAGAGATGCCATTGGCAAATTCTAGCCCACTATAACACGGCTTGCGTTTGAGATTGTGCAGAAGCGATTGAAGAGGAATATCATCATCGAAAACCTTTGTCATTGTCTTGGTCGAGGAGACTGGTGAATCGAACAAAGAAAGGGGTGAAGAGCTAGACGGTAGTGGAATTGCTGAAGAAGGTGATGGAACAGTCTCAACGGAGATGGAGGACCCTTTCTTCTTTTTAAATGCAATAGGATCCTCACAGCTAGCCCTAATTGCTCCCGAACCGTCAAAGAGGATTAGAGTGGTTGGAGGCATTGAGGCGAGGAAGGTAACAATGAGGGCTCTTGATGAAATGTTCCAGCGAATAGGGTTATCTTGAGGAAGCCCTTGATCATAAGGAGAGAGGGTCGTCAGAGATCTTCGTCAACCCCTGTTTGTCTGAAGAATTTGGCTCATAGTCGGGTGACATTATAAAGATCAGTGAAGACTAAGGCAATCGTCCTCGAGGAAGGTTGCCAACACAATATAAAGGTTCCCAAATACACCCAAGGAAAATTGTTCCACTCAAAAGGCTAGGGAATCATGAGTAAATGCTACCTATCGACATAATGCGCCATTGTCCCTACTGCTTTCAAGGGATTGTCTTCAAGGCTGTAATGATAAGAGAGGTAAAGACAACTGTTGTCCCGATTTTTTTGTTTGTTTATATGTGCTATTCTGAGAATACCTGACTAGAGAGAGGTATGAAGAGTTTCAAATCATGAATCATCTAGTCCACTGGTGAAGATATCAGCGAGTTGGTGCTCTGTGGGAACATGCTTGAGCTCAATGATTTTGTCTTTGACGAGACTTCAAATAAAATGATGTCAAATGTCGATGTGCTTGGTGCGTGAGTGTTGCACAGGATTCTTGGAGATGTTGATGGCAATGAGATTATCATAATATAGTGTCATACCAGATCCTGTAGTATCCTTTATGACATCGTAATCTTGCAGCATGCTTTTCATCCAGGTAAGTTACGAACAGTTACTCCCTTCTGCAATGTATTCTGCCTCCGCTATAGATAGAGATATGCTATTCTGTTTTTCACTAAACCATGAAACCAAGTTGTTTCCAAGAAAAAAAACCCACTCGAGGTACTTTTTTGATCATCAAAGTTGCCAGCCCAGTCAACATTACAATATCCCATCATAGCTGGAGTAGAGTCACGAGAGTACCATAGTCTAAACTCAGTAGTTTCATTGACATATTTGATAATTTTCTTAACGATAGTTAGATGACTCTCCTTGGGGCAAGCCTGATAGTTAGCACATATTCCGACATTATAGCATAAAAATGGTATGCTTGTTGTGAGGTAGAGTAAGCTCCCAATCATGGTTCTATATAGTGTTTGATCGACTTTTTTTCCTCTTTTGTCTTGGGAAATTTTTATATGAGTCCCAACAGGTGTGCAACAATGAGTGGTTGATTCTAATCTAAACATCTTGATCAGGTTCTTGGCATATTTGGTTTGGGAAATAAAAGTTACATTACTTGTTTGTTTGACCTGCATGCCTAGAAAGTAGGTCAGTTCACCCACAAGGCTCATTTCAAATTCAAAGCTCATGTGATCCACAAAATGATCCACCATTCGGTGTGACGTTGCGTCAAACACTATGTTGTCAACATAAATCTATGCCACAATTACATCATTATTGCTTCGTTTTATGAAGAATGTTCGATTGGCTCTCCCTTTAGAGTATCCCTTCTTGACGAGGTAGTCGAAGAGTCATTCGTACTAAGCCCTAAGTGCTTATTTGAGCCCATATAGGGCCTTATTTAGCTTGTACACGTAATTAGGGCGAGTGGGATCTTCGAAGTCTTTTGGTTGTTCCATAAACACTTCTTCATTTAAATACCCATTTAGAAAGGCACTTTTGACATTCATCTGATAGAGTCTAAAGCAAAGGGTGCATGTAATTGCCATGAGGAGTCAAATTGATTCTAGGTGAGCTACAGGAGTGAATGTTTCATCTAAGTAGATTCCTTCCACCTGAGTGTATCCTTGAGCAACTAATCGGGCCTTGTTTATGGAGATATTCCCGTTTTCATCCAACTTTTTCTTGAAGATCCATTTTGTTCCTATAATGTTAACGCCATGCAATCGAGGTGCTAGATCTCATACCTCATTCCTTGCGAATTGATTCAACTCTTCTTGCATTGCAGTTAGCCAGTATTCTTCTTCTAGAGCTTCCTTGATGTTTTTGGGTTCAATGGATGAGGTGTAACACGTGTTTCCCACCATTTCCCTATAATTCACTTTAGGCTTTCATGTTGTTCGAACTCATGCCTTTAGATCTCTAATAATGTTTGTTGCAGAGTGGTCCTTTTGAACTTGTCTAGATGCTTCTCGATTGGGCTCTGCAAAGCTTATAGGTTGGGAGAGTGATTCAGCAAACAGTGAGGCATCTTATGTGTCATGACTGGAACTATTCCCTAGTGTTGCATCATTTGTTGAGGCATCGTCTGTGGATGCATGTAGTAGGCCTTTAGTCTCACTTTCATCTGACCTTGGAGCTGTAGAGATGGTTCCCTGATCATCAACGACAACATTAGTTGATTTCATAACTGTTTTTAGTGCTTGTTGTACACCCAGTAGGCTGTACTGTTCGGGGAGTATCCAAGGAACATACCCTCATCACTCTTTGGATCAAATTTTCTTCTATTTTCCTTGTCCTTTAACACAAAGCACATGCTTCCAAACTCATGTAAATGTTTCAGGTTAGGCTTCTTATCTCTCTGGTATTAGAGCTTGGCCTTTTATTTTCAAGACTTAATCATCTAAGAGGAAAATGACTAGCACTAAAACTAAAACTAACTCAAGCATTTTTCAAGCTGAAAGTTTTCTTATCAACAAACCCCCCTTCTTTGCAAGGTCTGATTTTCAATTTTGGAAAAACAAAATGACTTGGTATTTGCAATCTCTTTATTTGGAAGTTTGGAAAACAATCTTATGTGGTTATACCTTTCCTACAAAAGTTGTTGATGGGAATAAAATCCAAAAACCTCTTCGAATATGATGAAGAAGAAAATAAAGAATTTCAATTAAACTCAAAAGCTATTTATATTCTTGTATGTTCTATGGATAGAATTGAATATAATAGAATTTTCAATGCAAAACAACTAAGGTTTGGAGGATACTAGAAATTACCTATGAAGGAACCAACCAAGTCAAAGATTCTAAAGTTAGAATTCTTGCTAATGATTATGAAATGTTCAAAATGAAACCTAATGAATCTATTGTTGAGATGTTTACTAGGTTCACAGATGTTGTCAACGGACTTGATTATTTGGGAAATAGGGTAAGTAAAGAAGACGAGGTATCTAAAATTCTAAGATGCTTACCTTTAAAATGGAATTCCAAAACGGAAGCTATTGAGGAAGCAAAGAATTTGAAAGAGCTACCTCTTGAGGAACTTATCAGTTCCTTGATTACCTATGAAATGAAGATTATAAGACAAGAAGAAGGTAAAAAGAAAAGTATTGCACTCAAAGCTCAAGAAGAGAAAGTCGTTGAGGAAACAAAGATCAATGATATGGAAGATGATATCACCCTCATCACAAAGAGAGTGCAAAAACTAATGCTAAAGGATAAATTTAGTGGAAGGACCTACAATAAAAGAAGTAACTATAAGAAGGAAGGTTCTTCAAGATAAGAAAAAGAAAAGAGAGAAGGAGCTAGAGAAGTGATTTTCTACAAGTGCAAGAAGTCGGGTCATATAAAATATGATTGTCCTCTCTATAGAGACAAGAGAGAAAAGAGAAGAGTTATGATGGCAACATGGATTCAAAGCGAAGATTCATCCGATGATGAAAAAAAGGAATAAGTTACCAACATGTGCTTCATGGCTTTTGAGGATCAAGATGAGGTAAATTCTAACTTTGATGGTGATGAATTTATTATTGAATATGAGGAATTGTTTAAAGACATCAACAAGCTTGATGAAAAGAATATCTCACTTAAGAAGAAAGTTTTTGAACTTCAAAAAGAAATTTTTTGAAATCAAAGAAATTTTTTCAAAAGTTTAAGTTTAAAAAATTTCTCTTGAGAAGGTAAATGAGGAACTACTAAAAAATGAATGAATGGTAGATCTCTTCATTTTCAAAATTCTCTTGTGGACAAAAAGCTTTTAACATGATCCTAGTTAGCTAAAAAGTGTTTTTGATAAAAAGGGGAGAGGATACAAGTCTTAAAATAATAAAAAATATTTAAAAAAAACTACTTTGTCAAGGAGTCCACAAATGAAAGTCCATTAACAATTTTCAACTTTTGTGGTAGAGGAGGACACATTAGTAGTACTTTTCCTCTTAGGAATGGATCCCAAAAGGTCTCAACCTCTAAGTCAAAGAAGGCTTGGGTTGAAAAATCACAGGTCACTAACCACCAAGGACCCAAAAATATTTGGGTACCTAAAGCTTCTTGATTTTCTCTTGTAAAGATCAAAGAAGGAGAAATAGTTCTTGGATAGTGGTTGCACAAGACACATGACCGAATATGAGTCAAAGTTTACCTTCCTCGCAAGGAGAAAAAGAGGGTACATGACCTTTGGAGACAACTGGAAAGGTAGAATCATTAGACATGGTTCTATAGGTAACAATTCTTTATCTCTTATTGAAAATGTTTTGCTTGTTGACGGTTTGAAACATAATCTTTTGAGCATTAGTCAAATTTGTGACCAAGGTTTTAAAGTGATTTTTGAGTCTTCTCATTGCATCATCAAGGATTCTCAAAATGATAAAATCATTTTCATGGGCCATAGAAATGAAAATGTTTATACAATTGATATTTCAAAAATATGAAGGCCATGATAAATGTTTTTCTAGCATGTGATGAGAGTTGTTTGTGGCATAAGAGATTAGGACATGTGAACATGAATCTCATTACACAACTCAACAAAAATGAACTTGTTAGAGGCCTTCCCAAAATATCTTTTGAAAAAGATACAGTTTGTGAAGCATGCCAAATGGGAAAGAAAATAAAAATATCTTTTAAAAAAAAAAATTTCATTTCTACCTCAAGACCTCTTAAGCTTCTTCACATTGATTTGTTTGGACCCTTAAGAACTACTAGTCTTGAAGGTAAATCATATGCATTTATGATTGTGGATGATTTCTCTAGATATACATGAGTTTTGTTCTTAGCTCACAAAAATGATGTCTTTTGTGAGTTTTCAAAGCTTTGTAGAAAAATTCAAAATGAAAAAGGTTTTAACATCTCTTGCATAATAAGTGCCCATGGAAGGGAATTTGAAAATACTGATTTTGAAAGCTTCTGTGATAAACATGGAATTGAACATACCTTTTGGGCTCTTAGAACTCCCCAACAAAATGGGATTGTTGAAAGGAAAAATAGAACATTGCAAGAAATTACAAGAACCATGCTTCATGAAAACAATTTGTCAACTTATTTTTGGGCCTAAGCGGTCAATACTTCATGTTACATATTGAATAGAGTTTTGATAAGACTCTCTTTAGAAAAAACCCCATATGAACTTTGGAAGAACAAGAAACCTAACATTAGTTATTTCAAACTATTTTGAAGAAATGCTTTATTTTAAACACCAAGGACAACCTTGGAAATTTTGATGCAAAATCTAATGTTGGGATATTTCTTGGCTATTCTTCATCAAGTAAACCTTATAGAGTTTTCAACAAAAAGAGCATGGTAGTAGAGGAATCCATCCATGTAGTCTTTGATGAATCTAACGATTCTCTTGAAAGAAGAGAAAGTGTTGATGATGATTTAGATTTTCATTTCTCCATGGGAAGATTACGAATTGAAGATAGGGTTCATCAACAAGAATAGATGATTCATTCAAAGAAGGAAGAGGAATCACCTTTGGCCTTCTCCACCTCCTCAACTTGAGCAAGGAGAATATAGTCAAGGACTTCTAAGAGAGTCGAAATTTTTCACAAACCATCCACAAGATCAAATTATAGGTAATCCATCCATTGGGGTAAGGACTAGATCCTCTCTTAGAAATATTTGCAATAACCTTGCTTTTATCTCTTAAATTGAACCCAAGAATTTAAATGATTCTATAGTAGATGAGAATTGGGTAATAGCCATGCAAGAAGAAATCAATCAATTTGAAAGAAATGAAGTTTGGGAGTTAGCTCCTAGGCCAAATGATCAACGTGTTATTGGTACTAAATGGGTGTTTAGGAACAAAATGGATGAAAATGGCATAATAGTTAGAAACAAAGCAAGATTAGTGGCCCAAGGATATAATCAACAAGAGGGAATTGACTATGAAGAGACCTTTGCTCTCGTAACTAGATTAGAATCCATAAGAATGTTGCTTGCTTTTGCTTGTTACAAAAACTTCATTTTATATCAAATGGATGTGAAAATTGTTTTTTAAATGGTTTCATAAATGAGAAAGTGTATGTTGCATAACCACCTGGGTTTGAAAATTTTAATTTCCCTAACCATGTTTTCAAACTCAAAAAAGGCACTTTATGGCTTGAAACAAGCTCTTAGAGCTTGGTATGAAAGGCTAAGAAAAGTTCTTATTTTTAGTGGTTTCAAAATGGGCAAATTTGATACAACTCTCTTCATTAAGTCAAAGGATAATGACATGCTTATTGTTTAAATCTATGTTGATGATATTATATTTGGTGTTACTAACGTTTCACTTTGTGAAGAGTTTGCCAAGTCTATGCATAGTGAATTTGAGATAAGCATGGCCAGGCTTCGACTTCTTCACTTAGTCTTCAAAATCAAACGAATTTTAAGGAGGGGGCACCTACATAAAACAAGCAAAAGTACGTAAGAGACCTCCTCAAGAAGTAATTTGGAAAGGAAGTAAAGGCGAGCACCATGGGCTCATCCATCAAGCTTGACATGGATGAGAAAGGTAAACTCGTTGACCAAACTAAATATAGAGGCATGATTGGTTCTTTGTTATACTTAACGGCTAGTAGACTCAATATCATGTATAGTGTATGCTTATGTGCTAGATTTCAAGCATGTCCTAAATAATCCCATTTGAATGCGATTAAAAGAATATTTAGATATTTGAAAGGCACTATTGATATTGGTCTTTGGTATCCAAAATGTCATAATTTTGAATTGATATGTTATTCGAATGCGGGCTTTGGAGGTTGTAAGATTGATAGAAAAAGCACTAGCGGAACATGTCATTTCTTAGGTCATTCACTTGTGTCTTAGCGTAGCAAGAAACAAATTTCGGTTGCCTTGTCAATGGCGGAAGTCGAATACATAGCCGTCAGGTTAGGATGTGCACAAGTCCTTTGGATGAAACAAACACTTAGTGACTTTGGCTTGACATTTTCTCATGTTCCTATAAAATGTGACAACACAAGTGCCATTAGCATATCAAAGAACCCCATGCAACACTCTAGAACCAAGCATATAGAGATTAGACATCATTTCCTTAGAGATCATGCATAAAAAGGGGATATTACACTTGAATTTGTTAGAACCGAAGACCAACTTGCAGATATTTTCACCAAACCCCTTAATGAGAATCAATTTGTTAACATTAGAAGACAATTAGGGGCAGTGTTGGAAATGTTGCGATATATCGTCGACATTTCGGGTGTCGGGCCATCCTGACATGATATCGACATACAATAGTCAGATGAAAGAAAAATCGAGAAAAATCAAGAAAAATTAGCCAAAATCGTTGTTATATTGGCACATAAGCGATATAACAACGACAATATCGAAGGGAACCAGCGCATGGAACAAACACGCGTGTCATTTTTTTTTTTTTTTTTTGCATTTTATCGATATATCGGTCATTACCACTGATATATCGGCGAAGATCCAAGGGTTGATATTATATGACACGTGGAAAGCTGAGATTTAGTTCAAAACCTCCAACAACTACTTGGGAATTTGACGACCATAATTCAATATGTGTTGATCCAATGACCAGAATTCAATCCCTTTGGTTTCAATGGTCGTATTTTTTATATGACAGTGGATTTTGAATATTTGACTTGATCTAATGACCATAATTAATTTTTAAAGGCTAGATCAAGATCTAACGGCCAGATCAAGATCTAACGACCAGATCAAGATTTAACGGTTAGATTTGATCCAAAATCAAATCCAATGGCTAGAATTCCTTTTTAAAGGGTTTTTGACAAAAAAAAAAAAGAAGGGCTAGTTTGACTCCAAAAAATCTATAAATAGCCCTAAAATCATTATTTTTTCATTAGTTTTTCATATCAAACTCATCCATTCTCTCTCAAACAATTCTTGATTCGTACAAGTCTTGGAGAATAATTTTTTAGTCAATTCTTGGTGTTCAAGTCTTCCATTCAATACATAATTTGTGCAATTTAAGGTATGTTTCCATGTTAATTAATTATTATTTTTACATTTGTGCAATTTAGTAATTAATTTAAGTTTATATTTAGATTAAGATTTAATTTAAGTTTATATTTAGATTAAGATTATGAATATGAAATATGAACATATATTATGAATATTTATTTAATTAATGTAAAACACATTTTTCTCTTTAACTTATAATCATTAAAGAAATAACTTTATATTTAGATTGATATTATGAATATGAAATATAAAAATTTGTTAATTAATGTATGAAATATGAATATATATTATGTATATTTAGATATTTAATGTCACTTTAGACTTAAATTATGATTATGATTATGAATATGAAATATAATAAATTGTTAATTAATGTAAAAACACATTTTTCTTTAACTTATGATAGTAATGCAACATTTTACTTTAGATTAAAGATTATGAATATGAAACATATAAAAATTTGTTAATTAATGTATGAAATATGAACATATATTATGTATATTTGGATATTTAATATAACTTGGAGCTTAGATTATGATTATGAATATGAAATATAATAAATTGTTAATTAATGTAAAAACACATTTTTACCTTATGATAATTAATGTAACTTTATATTTAGATTGAGATTACTGAATATAAAATATATAAAAATTTATTAGTAATGTATCAAACATGAACATATATTATGTATATTTAGATATTTGTATAACTTAAACTTAGATTATATTATAATGTAAATATAATAAATTGTTAATTAATGTAAAAACACATTTTCTTTAGCATTATAATTATTGCAACTTTTGTAACACCGAAATATACCTAATTGGGTTTCGACATGTTTAAGGTATTTGTAGGCATAAATTGAATTTTCATAAATTTAAATGAAAAATGGAAATTGAGAAACCGGAAATTGTACAATGCCAGAACAAAATTGTAATTTGTAAAAAATGGCCTAAAATTCATGAGATTTAGAGTAAGATGAGAGAGCTAGTGGAAATAATATAAATGGTGGTCTGGCTTGATGTAGAGTGAGGAGGGTAATAAGGAAATAAAAGAAGTTTAATTATAAAAGGAAAGGGAGATAAAATAACTCATTTTGTCTCAAACAAAACTCCAACGTGAAGGCCAAGAAGAGAGGAGAAGGAGAAGAAGAAGGAGAAGTTTGCAAAAGGTATGGAAATTCTAAAGTTTTGTATGGATTCTAGTAAGGATTTCTATGATTTTTGACTTTGAATATGGAATCATGTGTATTTTGGACTTTGGTAGGGATTTTTATGGGTTCCAAACCTAGGGTTTAGTTAGGAATTGATCACAACCTAGATTTGAATTAAATTGAGTTGAAAACTCTAGCCCCAGTGAATATAAGCATGGAATCCCTTAATTACATATTTTGTATAAAGATGATATGGACTTTGGTATGGGTTCTTGGACTTTTACCTAGGGTTTGGGTATGTGAAGTTCTAAACCACCAATACAAGATGAATAGGGAGTGGTTTTGATGTATGTATTGAGTATTGGATTGGTTTGAGTGGAACTATATGGAAAAGGAAGAAAAACACACATTACAGGCAATTTTAGAGGCTGATCTAGGTACGAATAGAGAGAATGCGGTACCATAAGTGTTTAGTTTTTCTATTTTGACCAACGTTCGTATTTTGGCCATAACTTGGTCATTTCTTATCCAATTTTAGTGATTCAAGTTTCTGGTTAAACTACACTTCAAGGAGAATAAAGCACCCTGAAATAGCTACCTTCGAATTCGGACTCTATGTAGCCCAACTATTCACTCAAAGAGGGGCTATGTTCAAGCAAATTTCTGCTTCAGTTTTGATCATAGAGTAGTCCGGGTTATTTAGGACATAACTCAAGTTTCGGTGCTCCGATTTGGGTGATTCCAGTTGGAGAAGAACCCTTAGCACCTTAGCTTCAAATGAATAAAAAGAATCAGTGTCAGGTATGGAGCTAAGACCCCGGAAAAATGAGTATTACAAACTATCCCTAGTGTAATATTGGTAAATTGACTAGTTTGGCATGAAAATGTCATAACTTTAGTTTGGATAATTCAATTGGAATGATTCCAATTTCTAAGTAAAGTAGATTCATAGAGGAACAAGAAAACATGAATGAGGTGTAGATACATAGGTATCATACGTATATGAAGTAATATGTATAGATGTGTTCTTGAAACATGAATATGATATAAAATATGAAAACGGCTGAAACATGAACATGAACGTTGAAAAGCAATATGTCATGAACACGAGAATGTGATAAGGATAGGTTATGAGTTACGAAGACACATGATGGTATGACTACCTAGGACGAGAATGAATGAGTGGACGTTGTTCGGTGCCGGCGCTCTGTAATCTTCTGACCTTCTAATACGATGAAAGCGAGCATGTTACGATTGGTGCCCGACACTTGCTAGTCTTCACGACACTTCTAATACGTGGCGGGCCGCGTTTTGTTTAGCAACTACTTGATCCTCACGATTAGTGCTATGACGCATACCCTGTTCGGTGTTTCGACCTCACGCTGTCTTTCTGGCACTTGATCTTGTCTGATGCAGTTCGGGTATATTGTCTTCGCGTCTACTCATTTCTTATGATTAGTTTAGGTAGTCAAATAGATATGTAAGACTTTGAATAAAGAATAAGAGTAAAGAATGAATATGAGTAAAGATACGAATGTACCTCACGGGTACCTCTGTGCTCTGATACCATGAAGTACCTATGGGCCACTTTGTCTGAGTAAAATCCTCTGTAGTACCTACGGTACTTGTATCATTAAAATAAATTATAAGTTCTATAATAATATAAGTATAAGTCCGAATTAGTACCTCACAGATTACCTCGATTATAATGGTCTGTGTAGTATCTACGGTACTTTTGTCTGAATAAGCTCAGAGTATAAGATCCAGGAAGTATAAGAATAATAACAAAGTAACACAGAGTATAAGATCCTAAGTACAAGAATATGCTACATGTGCAAGTATAAGATCAAAATACAAAGAATAGCTGCAGCTAACACAAGTATAAGTTCATTAAGAACAAGTATAAGTTCCGTGTACGTATAAGATCGAAATACAGAATAAGCTCCATATCTGAGTATAAGATCGTAAGACAAGTATATGCTCAGTAATACAAGAGTAAGATCAAATACATGAATAAGTATAAAAGTTCTATAGTACCTCACAAGATTTTCCTCTGTATCTGATTAATTTCTATAGTACCTACGGGTACCTCCGTATAAGCTCCGAATCAGGATAAACTCAGTAGTACCTACGGGTATCCTCGTATGAATATAAGTTAGTAGTACCTATGGGTACTTTTAATTAAATATAAGTTTGATATAAGCACAAGTATGTGTGTTTTGGGACATCTGAACAAGTAGTAATTACGAGTACTTCCGTATAAGAATAAGTTCCGCAATATCAGTATACGTTCCATAATATCTACCTACATGGTACCTCTGGTACCTCAGAGCAGTGAAACTCTAGTGAAGTATAAGTCACCTGAGCCCTATGGGTATAAATATAAGCCTTGTGGTACCTAAGAATTTGCCTCTGTATAAGCATAAGCTCTACGTAACTCCCTACGGGAGATATGAACAAGTATAAGAGAGATAGAAGTATGAGTATGTGGATAAGTACCTCCGTATAAGTATATGTATAAGTTCAGTACCGTATACGAGGAATCTGAATAAGTATGTGTCCTACGGGAGATCGGAATAAGAATAAGTCTGCTATAAGTGTAAGTTCTAAGTAAGTATAAGATAAGAAGTATCAGTATAAGCTTTGTAGTACGTACGGGTAATAAGCTCTGTAACTCCGATGGGAGATCCGAATAAGCATAAGTCTGTTATAAGCATAAGTAATGGTATAAGTTCATTATATGAATGCATAGAAAGATTCGATATACATTATTGTTTTATGCTTTAAATATGTATATGCATAAGACATATGTTTCCTACTAAAGCGCAAAGCTTAGCACGGGTTTATCCGTGTAGGTACAAGAGAAGGCACGTCGAAAGCTTCCCGCGTCTGGTAGGTGACACCGCTAGTAGGGGTTCATCCGCAAATATGTCTTTGTGCTTTCACGATTTGTAAATGTAAAGAGAATACAGTTTTTGTATATGTAAATGGGACTAAATTATATGTGTATAGATTTTTGATGGACACCTGCGGTGGTAGTTCTTTTTAATATATAAATGATTTTTTTGTTATTCTGAGGAAATTGTTTATACCACAGTCTGAGTTAATCTCGGGAAAAAAAAAAAAACAAGTAAATAGTCCCAGTATACATAGCCTCGGAACCCACACCCGATTCGAATCCGCCATTCGGGTCGGACCGGGAATCGGGGCGTGACACTTTTTATTTAGATTGAGATTATAGATATGAAATATAAAAATTTGTTAATTAATGTATGAAATATGAACATATATTATGTATATTTAGATATTTAATATAACTTTAGACTAAGATTATGATTATAAATATGAAATATAATAAATTGTTAATTTGTAAAACTCGAGAAAATTCGAATTTTCTGAAAAATGGTAAAATGGTCATTTTGGAAAAAATCCGAAAATTTTCTAGATCTCGGATGATGAAACAAACTTCACCGTTGGAATTGTCTCATGAAATCTAGCTACCACGCCGAATTTCATTGAATTCTGAGATAGTCGAAATTTCACGTTTTTCGAGACACCGGGTGTCGGGTGCTGTAAAACGGCTTATGAGATACATGTGATGTGACAAAAGTCACATAGTACATGTACCCATGTGACACATGTTGCATGATTAGAGAGATGGTGGAGATGAATGACTTAGATTAAGCCATGTGTCAAAAGTCACTTAAAAGGGACATGGATGGAATTAATGGAAATGTTTAAATGAATAAAGACAAAAGAGAAAATAGTTTTCTTCTCCAAAAGAAAGAAGAAAACGTGCAGAGGGGTTGTGATCTAGATTCTAGAGAGAGAGTGTGACTTCTCTCTAGATTTCCCGCTGTTCAGACCGTCGGTTCGCTTCGGGCCAAGAAGTAAAGTTGTTCTACGCGGCGAGGGCTACGCGTGGACACCGATTTGGTGGAGTTTCAACAACTCCAAGAGGTAGGGGTCTTCTCCTACTTGTGTTATTCTTTGGCTAAGAGCCATGTGAATGGTTAGGGATATTCTGAGGCTTGATTTAGTCGTAATTTCGGTCTCAAAACATTTGAACCGAGTGGAGAAAATCTCTAAATTGTGTGGCCGTGAGCGATTGCCAACACGGGGTTTCAGCACATTCCGCGTGATTTTAATTAATGATTTTGTGTTGTTGAGTGATTCAAAATGAATTTGCTTGTATTTTCTAATTAGTCCATGCGAGCTAATTTTGGGTGCCTTGATGTAGATTTAATAACATGAATTGTGTGAATTAATTATATTAATATATACATGTTTTATATATTAGCATGAGTTGTTGGGATTGACATAATGCATTCCATATGCACTGGAGCACCCTAGAATATTAGGAGTGAGTGCATGACATGAAAGAAAACAAAAATGGTAATTGTTTTTGAAAGGAATTTTGACGGAAGATTTTTCGGAGAATTGTGTTGGGAGATTGTCCAACAATTCACGTCGGAGGGGCCCATGAATTGTTTGGGAAGGTTATCCAACAGATCGCCTCGGAGGGTAGTCCAATATGTTTACCGAATCTCAGTAGTAAGTTTTCGAGAACAAAAAGCTTTTGTTTTGAAAATTGTGATTTTACTTGCATTTGGCTTAGGCATGTGTAAGGGAGTCGGTGAGGACTCGAGACATGGGATTGGGCATGTAGACATTCAAGTAGGATCATGTATTTACTTGAGTGTGATTGTTTGCCATGGCATGTGCACTTAGGTGGGGAGTAACCCATGTAGGAAATTATCACTACTGGGCATTGCTCACCATATCGAGGGATCACTATTTCAGGTACAGGGAGTGATTAGGAAGGTGGCACTCATTAGAGGCCGTTTTGAGAAGAAAGCCGACATGTGGCTTTGACATGGATTATGTGAAACATGTATTAAATTCTTAATTTTAATATATGTTTGTATTAAGAGTGATGTATCAACTCTTGAACTATTAGTATATGATTATATTAGTAATTTAGCCAGTATTGATGCATGGGCCCAAGTGGCCATTTTTACTCATTTTAAATTGTATATGGACCCGGTATGATCGTTGTGAAAATTTAGGACAAGTTGTACCTTGGGTAGGGCTCCCCGTACAAAAAAGACTCTGTCTAATTTTCGTGAGTGGTGTCGGGTTGCCCGACATTCACGAGTATTCAGCGGGTTGACGAGTTGACAACGGACCCCCGAGAAATGGGGTGTCACAGCTTGGTATCAGAACTTAGGTAAACAATTACCTAGGGAGCTTGGGTTTGGGTACCCATAAGTTTAGTCCTGATACCAACTTCACAGTTTGGTATCAAATCATAGGTATACGAATACCTAGGGCTTGGGGGACTTGGGCTTAAGCCATGGTCGTAAGTTATGAGAACACCACAATTTGGTGTGGCTCGATGTTAGAGTTTAGGTATGTGATTGCCTAGGCAGTCATAGGACAGGATTAGAACACTACATGCATTGTGTTTTATGTGTGAACATGAATTGTTGTGGTTGGATTGTGAATTATGTGTAGTAAATAGCCACGCTAGGAAAAAAATGTTTAACACTAGGGTTAGTGTGAGGAACAAGTTGTTTGAGGAATTTGGGCAAAATAGTCCGAATTAAATGAAAAAATGTGTTGAAGAATTTTTTGAGGTTCTGATTATGTATAAAACTGAAAAAAAAATTAAATTAAATAAATTTTATAATTTATTTTATCTACTAAATGAATATATATATATATATATATATATATATATATATATATATATATATATATATATATTTTAATGATACTCAGTAGATGGAAAAAATGAAAAAAATGATGCTGAAAAAAGAAGTTGTAGGAGCTGGAATGGGCTCTTTACTTGATTCCTAGGCTTGGTCGCGATCCTGACTGTTTGTATCATTGACATATATAGCGGAACATTAGAGCGCAACCAGAGGGCCATGATACGGCCAGGCCACGCCCACGGCAAGACCACAACTCGGTCACGATACGGTTGAGAGGCCCACGATCTGGCCAGCTGTGCGTAAAGGCGGCGGTCTTGGCGAGAACTGCCGCTGAAATTGAAGTGTCGCGTCTGAAGTTTTGTATCATGACAGGAGGAAGGCTTGGCCACTGGGGTGTGTCGCGATGCGCCGGCGATCTGGCGGTGACGTAAAACGCGTCTTCAGCGTGAGGGCGCCCGCGATGTGGCTGGGCGCTCGACATGAAACCTGCTTGCGACGATACGGTCGCGGCGACCTGACGGAGGTAGCACCGCGACTGCGACCTGGCGCAATGCGAGTGTGGGCGACCGCGAAGTGCTGCGACACGGTAGGGCGTGCGGCTGCGACTATGTTTATGTGGGCCTACGACATAGGCGTAGTGAACACCACGATGTGCGCCTGAAATTTGGGCTAAGGGTGGAATTTGCATGCACTGTTCAGTTTTGACTCGATTACAACTGTGAGTCCTTTGTTTGGGACACTGTTCATGAGCAATGTTCACGAGGTTTTCAAAAAATAAAAATAAAAAATAAAATCAAATAAAGTCAAATCAAATAAAATCAAATCGAATAAATTTTTTTTTTAAATAAAATAGAATTTTTTGTTGAATAAATATGATTTAGAATATAGAATTATTGCCTTGCATTACCTATGAATGTATGGACATTGTGTATGAAATGTTTTTCGGTATGTGAATAGTGTCTGAAGAATTTTAATGTATACACCTTAGAGATCTTTGCATCGGTTGTGATAGAGTTGGGCTTAGAGGTTGTGGGCTTAGAGGTGTGAGTTCTCCCCAGTGATCGGGGACGATGACAGGATGATATGTCTTGGCTGCGAGTTAGAGATCTCGTGGATTTACTCACGCTGGACCTGAAAATGCACAAGTCAAAGTCTCATCGCCATTCTGATGACCGGGCCGACAAATACAGAGTCGCGCATCGATTGCGGAGCACTGAGGGTTACTCGCCACACGCAGATCTGCACTGTGTTGTATTTCAAGGACAAGCATGATATTTTGCCCTGCATGTTGCACGAAACTACGTGTCATGAGGCAATGGCGGTCATAACAGCCCACTCCTGCAGGACGAGGTGAGACCGACTTAGATCTACCAGTAGTTTGAGCATGAGGATATTTTCCTGGACGAGCCGACCGATCGCTCCGCAGGTCAGACTTCTGTATTCGTAGTTACACTGGTACTTCGCCTATCTCTATGACTCCGCAGACAGATGGCACCGCTGAGTCATAGGAACCTCGTGAGTCCACGAGGTGGGAGCTACCGGACAAGGGGGTACATTAAACCAGCACTTCACCACGGGAGCTTCTTGCTCTATTTGTGAAGCATGTAAGTGACAAGACCCTTCGATTGCAGTATGATTACGCATAATAACAGGTTACGATCAAGAATCTGCACTCCATCGCCGAGGATTGATGACTCGTTTGATCAACTCGAGGAGTTTCACAGTCTACTCCAAAATAGACCTTCACATCGTTACCATCAAATAAGGGTTAGGAGACAGACATCCTAAGACAACATTCAGGATACGCTTACGGACACTTGAAGCCATTGCGGATGCCTTTGGGATTAACGAACGCGCCAAAGAACATTCATGGACTCATGCATAGGGTATTCCAACACTACGGATCATTTTATCGTGGTCTTTTATGATGACATTTTCGATCTACCCACGAGTGGGAGCATGAGTATCACTTGAGGATTGTTTTACGCTTCGCTTCAGAAGTCATCGCCATACGCCAAGTATAGTAAGTGCGAAGCTGGGCATCGAGGTGAGATTTTCGGGGATACGTGGGTGCCAGCATCAGCGTATCGCTGACCTAGAGAAGGTCGAGGCCGTGATGAGTCAGGAGAGGCCAAATTCAGTCTTCGAGATACGTAGTTTCCTCGGGATTGGCGAATTACAGAGATTCATTGAGGATTTCTCCCGATTAGCGGCACCTATGACGAGATTGACCCGGAGGAGGTCAAGTTTGATTGGGATTACCGATGCGAGAAGGCATTCCAGGAGTTAAAGAGGAGGGTTTAGCCATACTCCTATCTTGATAGTCCCCACAGCACACAAAGGTACTATGATGTTACGAAATAACTAGGATGTGTTTTGATGCAATGAGGGTAAGATCATGTTCCCACAGTTGAAGAATAATGAGCAAAATTACCCCACACACGACATGGAGTTAGCGGCAATAGTCTTCGCCTTGAAGATTTTGTGCCACTACTTATATGGTGAGCAATTCGAGGTATACTCAGACCATAAAAGGCTGAAGTATATTTTCACGCAGTGGGACCTCAACATGAGGCAACGCAGATGGATGGAGTTCCTAGAGGATTATGACTTCACTATGCATTACAACCCTGGTAAGGAAAATGTGGTGGCTGATGCACTCAATCGGAAGTCACGAGCAGCATTGGCTAGCATACCTTCCCGGGAGTGGCGGATGCTCGAGACTATGGGATAGTTTGGGTTACAGACGGGTGAGCGTGCCTGGTAATGCTTGGGAGTTTAGCTGGCTACACCGCTCGTTAAGCAAAGTGATTGAGTCCTAGGGGTAGGACGCTGAGATTCATCAGTGACTCCGGTACAACAGTGTACAGTGATCAGGCTGTAATCGTCCACGCATAATGGTAGTCTTCAGATAGTGGGACTCGCAATGCCCCCGCCTGACCGATTCCGAGATAGGAGATTCTCAAATGTAGCTTCACCGCCTTTGATTTGTTGTGCATCCAGGTGACACGAAGATGTACCAGGATCTTCGTCGCTAGTACTACTGGAGCGGGATGAAGAGACACTAGGTGGGGACTTTTGCTCGGCTGATGTCTCATGTGTCGCAGGTTAAGGCCGAGCACCCGAGGCCACCGTATTACTTCATCCATCGAGGTGGCTGGAGCGAGTTCGGGAGCACATCACGATGGATTTTAGACCCACTTCCACAAACACCGCAGAGACATGATGCTGCAGGCATAGTGGATCGACCACGGTCGGGCACACTTTCTAGCCGCGCGACTTAATCTTCACATTAGAGAGATTCACGGGTCAGAGCATCCGAGAGATCATCTCACACATGGAGCACTAGTATCCATAGTGCCTGACAGAGACCCGAGGTTTACACTTTGAGGAGTTTCCAAAAGGCTATGGGCACACGACCGACCATGAGTACTAACTTTCTACCCTCGCATGCATGGTCACGTGAGAGGACCATACGGTGTTGGGAGGACATGCCGCAGTTAATCCGTCCTGCATCATAAGGGTACTGGAAGAGCATTCGCTCTGCTGGAATTCGCCTCACAACAAATGCTTATCATGAAAGCATACGATGGCACAATATGAGGCATTATATGGGAGGCCATGTAGATCACCGATATGTTGGACCAAGGTAGGAGAGAGCTCCATCACTAGTCTTGATCTGATTAGAGACACCTCCAAGAAGGTGAGCTTGATACGACAATGTGCCTCTCTCTCACGGCCGAGCCTGGGTAGAAGAGCTTGCGCGATGGATGACGCCGACCCTTAGAGTTCAAGGTTGTGGATCACGCCTTCTCAAGGCATGCCTAAGAGAGAAGTGGTTAGGTTCTATAAGCGCGAAGCTATCGCGAGGTTCATAGACCCTTTCGAGATGCTCGCAGAGGGTAGGCATCAGAAGGCATCGATTGGCTTTACCGCCCATCATGTCGTGTCCACGAGGTATTTCACGCCTCCATGCTCCGGGCGGTACACTTCGATCCGGCAAACATGTGGATTCGGGAGAGATTGAGGTCGACACTCTGATGGGACCTTCGAGGAGGACCAACAGGTATTTTGATAAATGATCAGGTTTTGCGCAAGAAGACCGTGAGGCTAGTGAGGGTGCAATGGCAGCACCGTGGAGTGGAAGAGTCAACGTGGGAACGCGAGGACACGATGCATGCCATCTATCCCTTCTTGTTTAGGGATGAAGGTACGTGGTTTAGTCGTTATCACTTAAATGACTAGTTTACATGCATGGTATACAGACGCTGCATGCATGATTATGATTGTCCGTAATTTCGGGATCTAAATTCCTTTGGCGAGGGAGAATGTCAAACACGAGAAAATTCGAATTTTCTAAAAAAGGGTAAAATGGTTATTACTGAGGGGAAGAGGTAAAACACAAGGTACTCCCCTCCTTTCCTCAGGCACTTTGAAAAAGGAAAAGTCAATAACCAAACTTGAAATTTTAGAAGTACTACGTGCAGGTGAAGGTTAACATCCTCTTCGATATGATCAAGCAAGTCCCCACGTACGCAATGTTTTCAAGGATTCCATGCGATGTGGTAAAAAGAGGCCTTAATGTTAATAAAAAGGCCTTTTTGACTGAGCAAGGAGTGCACCATTATGCAAGACTTTCCAGAAGTATAAAGATCCGGGTAACCACAATCTCCTCGCACATAGCAGAGACTTGTCCGGAAAAGGCATTGCTAGACTGGGGCAAGGTTAATCTACCGCCTTTTCCATGTATAAGTTGCTTGGGCTAGGCGAACTTAAGCCAACCACTATCACTTTGTCTCTAGCCGATAGGTCCATCAAAATACCAAAGGGGACAGTTGAGGATGTTTTGATTCAGGTGGACAAATTCTACTATCCAGTGGATTTTGTAGTGCTTGATACCGAACCGGTCGCAGTAGGGGCTAACCATGTGCCCATCATCCTAGGAAGGCCATTTTTGGCCACTTCCAATGTGCGACCATTAATTGCCTGAATGGGGTGATGCAAATTTAACCTTTGAAATATGACCCTAAAGCTCGCCAATATCTTCCATCTCGAGCAAAAAGCACATGCACCAACAAGAGGATGACAGTGAAGAGGTTTATGCGATAGAGGCCATCCTTGAAGAATAAGAAAATGAGCTGCTTGTGCAAGATGTATTAACTAGGGAGTTGGTTGACAGTAATGAAGACCAACAGGAGCTTCAGAAAGTGAGCCTACTGCATGGACAATGGAGAAGAAAGGTTGAAGTTTTACCTCTACTTACTGGAAGGAATACTACCAACGCTAGGGATCCTAAGCCCCTACCTATTGAATTGAAATATGCATTCTTGGGAGGAAAAATGCATTGTCCAGTAGTGATTTCTTCACTATTGAGCAATCCACAGTAGGTTATTTTGCTTCAAATCCTCCACAGGAACAAGAAAGCAATCGGATGGAAGATCTCCGATTTGAAAGGCATCAGCCCGACCCTATGCACCCATCATATCTACTTAGAAGAGGAATCGAAAGCTGTTCGACAACCACAGAGGAGATTGAATCCGCATATGCAAGAGGTGGTACGAGTGGAAGTGTTGAAATTGCTACAAGCCGGAATCATATACCCCATATCTGATAGCTCTTAGGTAAGTCTAACCAAAGTAGTACCCAAGAAATCAGGGGTTACTACGTTGCTCAATGAGAAAGAAGAGGAAATGCCCACCCGACTTACTACAGGCTGGAGGGTATGTATCGACTACAAAAGGCTGAATGAGGTGACGCGAAAGGATCACTTTCCCTTACCTTTCATGGACCAGCTCCTAGAGAGAGTATCAGGTCATCCCTTCTACTGCTTTTTATATGGGTATTTCTGCTACTTCCAGATCCAAATCGCTGCCGATGATCAGGAAAAGACCACTTTCCCTTGTCCTTTTGGTACATATGCCTATAGAAGGATGCCCTTCGGTCTATGCAATGCCCTGACCACTTTTCAGGGTTTTATGCTTAGTATTTTCAAAGGATATGGTGGAGCCGTGATATGGTTTATACGATGACATAATGGGGCTTACGAGGAAAGCTTCGATGAATGCCTAGTCCATTTGGAAACTGTCCTCCACAGATGCATCGAAAAGAACCTAGTACTAAAATGGGAAAAATGCCATTTTATGGTAAATCAAGGCATAGTGTTGGGGCACATCATTTCCGAGAGAGGAATTGAAGTGGATAAAGCCAAGGTAGAATTGATCTCAAAATTGCCATCTCCTACTAATGTGAAGATAGTGCGGCAATTCTTGGGACATGCAAGCTTCTATTGCAGGTTCATCTGAGACTTCTCGAAAATTTCTAAGCCGCTCTACACGCTCCTTGAAAAGGATGCAAAGTTTGAATGGGATGCAGAATGCCAAGAGAAGTTCGAGGACCTTAAGTCATATTTGACTACAGCACCCATTGTGAGAGCCCCTGACTGCACTCGTCTGAGGTAATGTGCATGCTAGTGACTCACTGTCAAGCTGTCGAATAGAGAGTAGAGGGAAAGCCGTATGTGGTGTATTATGTGAGCAAAACGTTAAATGAAGCTCAGAGAAACTACACTACTACAAAGAAAGAATTGCTAGTGGTGGTCTATGCTTTATATAAGTTCCGATCTTATTTGATTGGGTCAGATATTGTAATCTTCACAGATCATTCAGAATTGAAATATCTACTCGCAAAATAGAATTCCAAGGCTCGGCTTATTAGATGGGTTCTAGTGCTATAAGAGTTCAACATCCAGATTAGAGATAAGAAGGGTGTGGAGAACGCTATCGCGATCATCTTCCGTATTAACCATAGCACACATTCCTCAACCCTCCCATAATTGATGAATTTCCTCGAGGAGTCTCTGATCACAAGGAGTATAGCACCATGGTATGCTCACATTGCCAATCTGCAATGTGAGAGTTACCAAAGGGAGTGGACAACACAGACAAGAAGTTCATCCATGCAAGGGTTCATTCTGCATCTATTGGGAGGAGCCGTGATTTGTTCAAGCATTGTTGATAAGATAATAAGGAAATGTGTGTGCCTAAGAAGAACAGAAGGAATTCTCAGCCATCGTCATGATCGTAAGGTGGTGAGGGCATTTCGCTTCACAGAAAACAACCATGAAAGTGCTGCATTAAGGCTTTATCACGGTCATTGTTTAAGAATGCTCATACCATCTCATGAAGGGGCAGATATGCTAAAGACTTGAAAGATTTCCCTACACATGATGCCCTTGAACCCCATTTTAGTAGCGTCGAATTGCTTGATGTACGGGGCATCGACTCTACAGACCATTCCCTACTTCCTTCACATGCCTACATCTCATGGGGCGGACTACGTGTCCAAGTGGGTTGGAAGCATGCAGGCGCCTGACCATAAAGTCGTGCTAAAATTCTAAAGGAGAACATTTTCTAGATCCGAGTTCCCAAAGCAATTATGTCATGACGGAGGTTCTCACTTTTGTAACAAACCCTTTGAGAACCTCTTATCCAAATATGGTGTTAAGAACAAGGTAGCCACCCCGTATCATCCTCAAACCAATGGTCAAGTGGAGCTCACCAACTGAGAAATAAAGACCATCCTGATGAAAGTCGCACCCTAACAGAAGAACCGGGTTCCTCGCTTCCAGACTATCAGGGCATATTGCACAAAGATACAAGACCATCCTCGGCATGTCCCCATATCGCTTAGTTTATGGCAAGGCTTGCCATTTACCAATAGAAATTGAATACAAGGCGTGGTGGGCAATACAAAATTTGAACATGGATATGAACCGAGCTGGCCTAAAAAGAATGCTTGAGATTGATGAGTTAGAAGAGCTGAGAAACGACGCCTACTTCAATTCTAAAATTGCAAAGGGTAGGCAGAAGAAGTGGCATGATCAGCTCATAACCCAGAAAGCTTTCAATAAGGGGGATCAAGTCCTCTTGTATGATTCCAAGCTTCATCTATTTCAAGGCAAACTCAAATATCGATGGACGGGCCCATTTATCATCCATCAAGCATATCTGAATGGTTCGGTTGACCTTCTCAACCCAAAAGACAAGAAAGTATTCAAGGTTAACGAGCAACGAGTGAAGCCCTAAGGTCAAGCTGGCCACTCTACGAAGAGGAGTGAGATATCCCTCCTCGATCCTCCATGACCGACATTCGAGCCATCGGAGTTGGTTCGTCTCCTACGAGACCAAACTGGTACCTCAAATTTTGTTTTCCTTATTGGTCAATTTCTAATTTATTTTATTTTTAGTATTTTTATTTTATCTTATTTTTTAATTAAAACCTTCTTTGATATCATTAGCTTAATGTTTTTTTATTATTTTATTTTATTTTATTTATTTTGTTTTTGTTTTTATTTTGCAGGAGAAATGCTAGAGTAAGGACAAAATTTTTGCTACAGTTGCGAAAATTCGCCCCCTGTAGCGAACATTTTTCTGGGCGTGAATGACCCTTCAACTTCCTTGCAAGGCGGCTCTTTGGCTTCCGGGGGTCCTTTCATTTATCCATAAGCACCATAAAAAGGAGCCCCCCCCCCCAGCACAAGCCCTGCACTTCACCCTAGCCGCACGCCTTGCATCTCTCCCAGCTGCACCTCCCCATTTGGTTCCACACCCTTTTCTCGTTGGTTTACCTAAGCCTCCCGCTCATGGTTCACACGCGTGAGTGACATCGATATAGGTCCAGTGGTTCGTAATCCGCTCTCCTTCCGTAGATACCGTGGGCACTTCCAAGGCCTGTATCCACTCTCTCGCCTCAAGGTGCCGAGGCACCTCCGCTTGTCTCCCTGTTACTACCCATGATGCAGTCCAAATTTCAACATCCCGCAGGAGACTCAAGGTGCCGAGCCCCATCCATACGACAACGGCAGACTCCGCCCCTCCTCAGGCACCCACCCGCTCCACCCGAGGCAATCACGCGCTCCAAGCCGGGCCCGACATCCGGCCCGGATCTTCACATTCTAGGCCCGAGCCTTCACGGGCCTCCACCGCTTAGAGTCCCGCACCTGGCCATCGCCCGCTTATCCCCTACTCGAGGATTAGGGCGTCCACCATTTCACCGTGACCCGACACCTAGGAATGTGGATCACGTGCCAAGGACTCTCACGGAGAGTCCTATTATGATATACCGGGCAAAGCACTAATTCGCCCGAGATCTCTACGCGGCTGGTCCACTGCGTATCTCACTACTCCGCTTATGACCTCGGAGGCAATTTTTTCTATCCTCGAGTGGTTATCGGTTTTACTCATACCATGACATCCCGGGAGGTCCAATCCGCATGCACTTCATTTCAAGATAGACGGCTGCCTTAGATACCGAGAGCTTCGACATCACCGCCGCCCAGCCCGGCGTAGTTCTGGCTAACTCGACAGATTATCGGCAGTGGCCTCACCCCTCACCTAGAGAGATGGTTCGCTCTCTCTCTCTCACTCTCGATACAGCAGTCGGGTCTATCCTTATTCGGAGGCAACTTCCTCCGCATATGCTCCTCGCTGCACTAATGATTTCGGTCTAATCGGGCCTCGCTGCTTCAACACTATTTACAAATGAAAGGAGCTATTCTGTGAGGCTCTTATCTGATATCCGAGGGGTTCCGGTTCAACTGCAGCTTATCATGACCGCCTTACTTCATTTTGAAGAAAAGGTCCACCGCAAGGGCCTGGCTCGTGCAGAGGCTATTCCCCTTTTGATGCCGAGATTGTTATGCCATGTGTTAGAGCACCTTGGGTTCCTGGAGGAACCACGTATTGCGCCCAGAGTCAGGCTATGATCAGATCCCATGAGCTTAATCTCTATCTATGCCACTCTCTTTCTTTACACCCGAGGATGTCGGATGATTATGCTGAGGACCCGCCTATGGATGAGCAAATTTATCTCAATGGTGAGGTAGAGGGAGCCTCGTCCGGATTCATCCCCGCTCCGCCTCCTATCGCCCCAAATTCCTAAGATCGCAGCCCATCCTCCAGTCACGCAGCCATCCGAGCACACATCCATGTCACTTCCAAGGATTTCGCTATTATGGATGCCGCCCGCATTTGTCGCCACTTCTCGCATCTTTAGCGGCTTCTCGTGACAGCATCGCCGAGCCGGATGGCTCCTCGAGGTTACTTCCCAAAGACGTAATCAGGGCCATTCTCTCGCATACTGCAGCCACCCGTCTCACACCAGCTTACCGTGACAAAGACTCATACCGCCCCACCACTCATGGCAGTCCACCGCACGCCTTCCATCCGCTTGATGTGCTTGCGTCAATCGCAAGAGCCTTCGATTCAAAGAGCTTCTTGGCACCTCACTGGAAGTAATTAGGGGGAGGTCGCACTTCCTCCTCTAGCTTTCTCGATCCCTACCCAGTTGATCGACAATGCTGATGCTTCGTCAGGGGAGAGTTAGCGCTCTAAGTGGCATTTATCATACTTATGTTTTGTTTTGTTTTATACTTGTGTTGTTTTAGTTTTATCAACTGCCTACTAGCCTTTTTAGGATTATTTGTTAGTATGTATTAGCCAATAGTAGGTAGTGGTTTATTTTGCTTAGCTCAAAGGTTGTGTCAATCTATTATGTTGCATTAGCCTTTTTGGTTATAATAAAAACTATATAGCAGTATTTGCATTTTCTATTTTTCCCCCACAATTTTTTTTTATTTTAATTAACTTTTGTATATGCATAATGATTAGCCTAGCAATGTGATGAACTTAAGCCTTTCCTAATGGTGTCGGTGTTAGAAAGGTCCTATGCCAAGTTAGAGTTGATGACTAGTGAAATTCTTATTGTATTTACCTTGTTTCTTCCACCTTTAGCTAACCACACACCGAGCAATGCCAAAGTTCCACATAGGGGGCTAAGAAACAAAGACAAACCCTCTCTTACGATGCAAATCCTTTCCTAGTGTCGTTTACTCCCTTGAATAGGTTATGGACCCCCATGCAAAGAAGGCCAATGTGCCTCACATTAAAGAATAGAAAAGAAAAGAAAAGAATAGAATAGTTTTGTTGGCTGAACCCAGTACGGGGTCCGAGGGGCATAGCGGCTTAAAGCCTTTAAAGCTCGGGTGCCCTAAGCCAATCAAGCACCACGTTTTCTGGTCATCGGCCTAGTGTTCGCTACACAGGTGGATGGGTGGAGTTTAGCGAGTTGTAGGTGCTGGAGGCTCAAAATCATTCGAAGTTCGGGGTGAAACCTATAGAATTTGTGGTTGAAAGATCCTCATGGCTTGGTGCCCTAAACCTTCACTGGTTGGGAGTCATCGGCGAATCCCCGTTACACGGACTTTGGTGAAGTCGAACCCTCAGCATTGCACCTTACAACGCAAAAAGAAATGTGTAATAAGGGGTAGGTCCTTATCTATTTAGGTTGGTTAACATACAAGGTTATATGATTAGCCTTGGCCGGAGAGCGCATAGCTTCATTGTTTATGATTGAGACTCCGATCAAACAAACCCGTAGCTTTTTGTAGAAGAGCCTCGGTTCATGCCTCGAGGAGGGAGCTTGTCAGTCACCAACGCAGTGATAGTTTTCATTCTTTCGAGATGGTTATTAGCTTAGGTTTTTGTGATTCTCATCGCAGGCTATGCATTAGTTGTACAAACCTTTTTGACCTCCTATGTTTTTGTTCTCTACTTGTTGATTACTTCTGGCATTGCTACGAGACTAGCAATGTGTCGGTTGAGGGTGTGATTAGTACCCAAAAAGTGCTATTTTTAACCCTATTTAAGATAGGTTCTAATTACTTTTTGTGTACTAATCATATTAGTTAAGCCGATTGACACGTGTAGGTCCCTTTGGTACTAATGATTGTATTTCGAGGCTTTTTGTGGTAGTTTTTACAGGTTTCAGAACCTATTCTATCATATCAAGCTAGGCATATCGAAGTTGAGCTGATTTATATCGAGTTCGTATGATTTATCTTTGATCGTACTGCTTAGGAATGAAGAAATTGATCTATGCTAGAGCAGGCAGAAATTTCGCTATAGTAGCGGGGTTTGCTACAATAGCTAAATTTTCACATTATAAAGTACTGCTACATAGCGAATTTTCGCTACAATAGCGAATTTTCGCTATGTAGTGAAAATTTCACCTGTAACGAAATTCTCTGCTCCCTATTTTTGTGTACAAATGACCCCGTTTTTGGTTAATTTCATTTCTACCCTCATTGTAATTATACTTGTTAGGTTAGATTCGTATTTTCACCTGTTTGTAAGGCTATATAAGCCATTTTCTGAACAATTTGTAAAAAAAAAAAACTTTTCATAAAAGGCATTTCCATTACGGGCCCTTGTTTTTGGCCCTCATTTTCTCTCTTCTCTCTTTCTCACTTTAGTAAACTAAACACACTTGAGGATGACAACTCAAAGGATGTTTAGCTAAAGCCTCTAAACCTTGAAGAGGAGGGTTGCTAGGTAGGTTGATAAGGTTCGCAGTGTTCCTCTCGTATTTCACGGTTAAAAATCGCGATTTATGTTTCAAACTTTCAAACTAGGTTTAAAAGCTATTCATGTACTTTTATCGTCAATACTTTGCAAGCTTTTAGTGGTTCAAAGGTATTTAGTGGTAGATACACTGACATCCATTAGTTGTCATTTACGAGCCACCTGGAGAGGTAGGTTAAATGCTAGATTTCAACTTCAGGAACATTTAATGTTCAGTAAATGCTATGTTTCAAAGAGAAATGGTATTGAGGGTTAGTCTTTAAAGTTAAACAAAGATCCGGTTTTGGAAATGACTATAGGTCATCTTCCCTAATTCAAGGAAATTACCCGAGGACACCTTTGCAACCCTATCATACCAAACTAGTGGCCCAAAACTTCAAGGACTTCTTTTTACATCTTATTTCAAATTGCCTTCAGTTAGTATAGTGAAAACAACCACTATTTTTATACAAATCCAAAATCCAAACAAAAGCCTCACCACTCAATTAATACAAAATCATTCAGAAGACTCCAAAACCCATCCCTGTGTTCGATCCTAGAGCCGCTATACTGCAAAGAGCTATGCTACCCAAGCAAAGAGGAGTAATTTAGGTTATAAATTTTGTTGATTCATAACACCTACTGTGGCACGAATCAACTGGCCAATGCTCCTTGTGACTTCCGACTGAGTGCATCAGCCACCACATTTGCCTTACCAGGATGGTACTGCAAAGTGAAGTCATAATCCTAGAATCCCATCCATCTCGCTGCCCCATATCAGGTCTCCACAAGGTGAAAGATATACTTCGCACTTTGGTCTGAGTACACCTCGAACTAATCATCATATAAGTAGTGGTGCCAAATCTTCAAGGTGAAGACCATGGTCGCCAACTCCATGTCGTGTGTGGGGTAATTCTGCTCATGATTCTTCAACTGGCGAGAACCATAAGATACTACCCTCTTAGGATCGAATCAAAACACACATCCCGCCCCGCCTCAGGCATCACAATACAATCAGGTACCCACATGTCCCTTTGTCCGGGACTATCAAGATAGGAGCTGTAGTGAGCCTCCTTATCAACTCCTGGAATGCCTTCTCGCATCGATCATCCCAATAAAACTTGACCTTCTTCCGAGTCAATCTCGTCATAGGGGTTGCCAATCGAGAGAAATCCTCAATGAATCTCCTATAATACCAAGCCAATCCCAAGAAACTACATATCTCGAAGACTGACTTTGGTCTCTCCCAACTCATCACGTCCTTGACCTTCTCGGGGTCCACTAACACGCCAGAAGCTGACACCACGTGTCCCAAAAATCTCACCTCAATAAGCCAAAACTTGCACTTACTAAACTTGGCGTACAACTGATGGTCTCTCAGCAACTGTAAAACAATCCTCAGATGATCCTCATGCTCCCTCTCTGACTGGGAGTAGATCAAAATTCCATCCACGAAGACCATGACAAACTGATCCAAATAGGGTTGGAATACCCTATGCATGAGGTCCATGATTGCTGCTGGCGCTGTCGTCCATCCAAAGGGCATCACCATAAACTCAAGTGCCCATAACGCATCTTGAACGCTGTCTTAGGGATATCTGTCTCCCTAACCCTAAACTAATGGTAACCAGTGTGAAGGTCTATCTTAGAGTAGACTCGCGCTCCTCTCAACTGATCAAACGTCATCAACTGATACCGGTACCGACTCGACCGTGAACTCCTATTCAATCGCTTGTAATCAATCCACAAATAAGGGTCTGGCCCTTCTTCTTCTAAACGTGACTCGAGCTCCCCATGCAGAAGTGCCTGCCATCGAACCCCTCATTCAATAACTCTCAGAGCGACCTTGAGCCTCGCACCTCAACTCAGCCATCCTATGTGGAGTCATAGAGATTGGCGAAGTACCAAGGTGTAAATCAATACAGAAGCCTACAACCCTCTACGGAGGCAATCCCGGTGGCTCATCTGAAAAAAAACATCCTCATACTCACATACTACTCGAGGTAGATCTAAGTCCGGTCTCACCTCGTCCTCCAGGGTAAGGCTTGCTAGCCAACCCGCCAACTATCTGTGATACTTGGACTCATACACAATCTGGGGTAAAACAATCATGTCAGTCTCAAACGTAACCCGAGTACCGTCTCAGGCGTAGGGCTATTTCGCAACTCTCCTACGCTTAAAATCGATGACGAATCTGTATGCCGTTAACCAATCCATCCCAAGGATGACGTCGAACTCTGACATGTCCATGACTCTCAGGTCCACTATGAGTAGAATCCCGGAGATCTCTAACTCTCATTCTCGACATATCATCCCTATTCTCGCCCTAGTCCCTAGGGGAGAACTCACATACATGGGCTCCTCCAAGGCCTCAACCTCCATGCCTAACTCTACCACAATTGATGCAGCAATGAATGAATGCGATGCACTAGAGTCAAATAATACTCTTGCCCATAGGCGAGATAGCAAGAACGTACCTTGTATAACTGGCTGATCTACTGACTTAGCCGGTGGTGTGATGGCGTAGACACGCCCCCGAACTCGACGTCCCTACCCGTGCCTGGTCCTCCGCTCGAATCTACACTCCGGGGCCTCTAGCCTGCTTGTGTAACGGGAGGTGCCCATGCAACTCCTTGAGACTGATATTGCCTCCTCTTACCCATACTAGGGTGTGGAGGATTAAACTGTATTCGCTCCTATCCCACGGCTAATTGGGACTGCCCTGCCCTTAAACCCTGGGGTCCTTGTCTCTGAGGGAAATCCCTCCTCATATGTCTGGGCTGCTGGCAATGGAAACATATCATCTGTCCTACCTGAGTGATAACCCTGATCTGCCCATAGCCCGGAGTGTCAAGCCCCGATTCCCGGCCCTACCCAATTGGCGGATCCGAACCGAGTTCGGGGTGCGAGACCGAACTGGGACTCTTTACCTGATTTTTTTTTTCTAAAGTCGAACTTATACCTGTGGGTATGGCCCATCTTATAATGCACTCGTAAATATTATATACAAATCAAAAGAACTACCATTGTGAGTGGTGTCCATCAAAATCTAGACACATATAACAAAAAGTCCCATTTACTTATACATACAAAACAACTTTACATTCCAATTACATATCTCGTGAGCGCAGACCTACTATGATGAACCCCCACGGTGTGTCGGGCCCGCCTATATACGGATATCTTCAGATGTCTTCCCGTACCTACGTATTAAACTCGTGCTAAGCTTTACGCTTAGTGGGAAACATATCTTATACAGAAACACAAATAACAGATAACAATAACAGATATCAGAATCTTCTTGAATTCATATAATCCAAATGTATAACAGGTCAGATCATATTCATAACAAACTTAGACATATACAATGACAAGGCATCCAATTCGTCTCTTATACATGTATCATGACTTTCTCAAGTTTTCAGGTCGTTTTCCTATTCATGTCATTGACATAATTCCCATCTACTGCACTCCTGCGACCTTTAACAATTCTTACATTCCCATGTGAGCATGTAGTCTACTATACTGAACTTATACTTAGAGCAACTTATACTTACTCAAATCTTACACTTATGGCAGACTTATTCTTATTCGGAACTTATACTTATAACATTATGATCTTATACTTACTTAGATCTTACACTCATAGCGGACTTATACTGTTACTTGTCTCGGACTTATAATTATTCAGATCTCCCAAAGGACATCTATTGGAACTTCTGTCAGATTGATACTTATCCAAATCTCTCGTAGGAGTTACAGAACTTATGCTTATACTACGGAATTTACATATGTTCGGAGGTACCCGTAGGTATCATGCAGATTACTGAACGATAACGTATTACGTAATTTATCCTTATACGAAATTACTCGTAGGTATTACTGAGTTTAATCAGGTACAGAGGTACCCGTAGGTACTACAGAACTTATTTTAGTACTTCGTATCTTATACTTGTACTACAGAGCCTATCCTTGTCTTACGTATCTTCTACTTGTACTACAAAGTTTATTCTGATATTGCGGATCTTATCCTGATATTACGGAGCATATATATGTATTTCGGATTTTATACATATATTACAGAACTTATACATGTATTTCAGATCTTATACATGTCTACGTAGTATATACTTGTCTTAATGGATCTTATTCGTATGAAGGTATCTGCAGTACGATGAATCTGAACGTATCGTGGATCATATCACATACAAGGTCGATCGACTTCTACAGATACTTTATTATTACCTTTCGTAGTACGCATCACGTATTCATTATACTCTTAAGTAACCGTAGTTAAGACTGGACTTATACTTATTTTACAGAACTTGTACTTATTTTAACGATACGAGTACCCGTAGGTACTACCGAGCTTATACTTATTTTACTGATACGAGATACCCTTAGAAAACCACTGACTTATACTTGTTTTACCAATACTCGAGTACCAGTACTACTGATTCTTATACTTATCTTCGATCCCCGTAGGAGTTGGCGCAGTTTCTTCTTATGTATAACTTATACTTATAACAGACGTATGTTCATTCGGGACTCCCGTAGGAGTTACAGAACTTATTCTTATGCAGGACTTATACTTATTTTACTGATACGAGTGTACCCGTGGGTACTACAAAACTTATACTCTAAGATCACAGAGATTAATCGATACGTGTGAGCAACCCCCTAGGTTACAGAACTTATCTGACATAGAGTACCCGTAGGTACTCGTAACTTAATCGCATACGTGAGTACCCGTAGGTACTACGTGTAACTTCTTAATCAAATACGTGGAGTACCCGAGGTACTACGTAACTTATACAAAAATACATTCAGATTTTGCTTTATTCTTTATTTGTGAGTCTTATCATATAACTGCTTGATTTCCCTAGATCGCGAATACCTGACGAGTGAGGACACAAAGACAATAAGTAAATTCAAGATACTATAGCATCGATGGAAGTGCCGTAGCACAAACAGATCGTCGAGTACCGAATCAGAGGTCGTAGCACTAATCGTAACAAGAGTGTCGCGGCACCATCAGACGTGGAGTGTCGTAATTAACAGGACAGAGTGCCGCAAGACTCCTAATGTGAGTACCGGCGATAATCAGAGTGCCGAGTACTAATCGTGAGTACCGGGCACTAATCGAGTGTCGTGAGCACTAATCGTGAATGTCAGTATTACGAATAACCGTCTTAGGCGCTTTACAATTATATGAGTTCGCAATTTACTATCTTATAATAGCATTCTAGCCACATTATGTATTCATGACATATTGTATTTCACGTTCATGGTCACGTGTCAGTTCGTTTTCATATTTCATATCATATTTATGTTTCATGAACACAACTATACATTTTGCATTTTCTATATTTTTCATGTTACTATAACATATGGCATTTCATATACTTATACAGTATAATGCCTATGTATTCACACATCATTCATGTATTCTAGTCCCTCTATGAATCTATTTTACTTAGGAATTGAAATCAATCAAATCGGATCATCCAAACTCAAGTTATGGCATTTTCATGCCAACTAGTCAGTTTACCGAATTTACCGAGAGACAGTTTGAAATATTCATTTTCCAGTGCCTTGTCTCCATATTTGACACTGGTTCTTTGTACTCCTTTAAAGCTAAGGTTCTAAGGGTTCTCCTCCAACTGGAATCACCCAAATCGGAGTACCGGAACTCAAGATACATCCGAAACAATCCGGACTACTCTATGATTCAAAACTCGATAATAGAACTGGCTTGCACATACTTCACTCGGGAGTGGATTTCCGTCACTTAGAATAATTGACGATTCCTATTCGAGGATTCGTTCCCATGAGTTTTACTTAATTAAATACTCAATCACTCAAATCGGATGTTAAACGGTAGTTATAGCCTAAAATACGAAAAACCTGGCCAAAACAGAAAACATAATAGTGTACCCAGATATGCTCCATCATACCGCATACGCCGTCGAAACGACTGTAACTCCAAAAGGTACTGCAGACATGTTCAAGGTGTACCAGTACATGTTACCCGAAAATGGCCAGAATGTGTATTTTCTCCCATTTTTCATGCATTTTCATCCATAGATCACTCCTAATGCATCCTTCATCAAAAACTAACATGGAATCCCTCCCAACAACTCCACAAACACTTTTAATTTGCAAAAGAATCCTAGGATTCATACCAAAACTTCACCCAATTCTACAAATCCTTGGAATTGTAAAGGATTCCATATCTACTCATTATCAATTAGGCTTTTTTTTCAGCAACCAAACTCTCTTTAAATCTAGAGTTAGAATGTTTGCCTAGCAAAACCCTAGAGAAGGGAACCAAATTAATATCCAAATGAAACCCTAGCAATCCATACCCAAGTAATTCTTATACCAAAATCATGCTAAAATCCATAATTTCCATACACAATTCATACCAAAGTCAAGCATCCATACCTTTTTGGCTCCTCCCTCTTCTTCCTCTTCTTCTCTCTTCTTCCCTTTGGCCTTCACCGTTTGAGCTCTCAAATGTGAGACCAAAAATGAGACATTTTTGATCTCATTTTCTTTTATACTTAATTTTTCCTTTTATTGCAAAAAGGTCCTCCAACTCTTGACCATTTGCATCTCAATTTCCCTTTATTTCATTTTGGCCTCAATCTTGTTAACTTATGACTTTTAAGCCCCTTTTTGGACAAATTACACTTTTGTCCTTGTGTCTTGAAAATTTTCGGGTCTCTCGTTTCCATGTTTCGCATTTAAATCACGAAACATTCAAATTATGTGCTACAAAATACCCTAAACATGTCGAAAACTCGAAGTATATTTTCAAAGATGATCGAGGACCGTGGCTCTAAAACCCACGTGAACTAGAAGCCCTTTGCTTCTTTCCCAAATTGGAAGAAGACTGACTCTCCTTCCTCTTGCCACTGGCACCCACATCCAGAGTGCTCTGTGCATCCTCCATATCCCTCTTTATGGTCATGGCCGTCCCAACCATAAAGTCCATGTCCTCGTAGGCAAGAGTCCCAGCTGGTCCCCGCTCCGAATGGACAATCTTAGTCCATTCCTCAAATCTCTGACTCGTCGCACTGTACACATAATCATCAGCAAAGCGGGCTAACTCTATGAATCTAGCCACATACTTCATCACTGTCATAGCTCCCTACTTCACTTCAGAACTCTCGCCACGCATGTCTAGCAAAGGGTTCAAAATACTTGCCCATGAAGAGCCTACGGAACTCGCCCCATGTCACGTCTCAGTTCTACAGTCTTAACCTGCCCCACCATATTCGAGACTCACCCTTCTAGCCGGGAATGCAGCCTAATATGATCTCGCCGCACGTGAGGTAATATCCATGGCCTCTAATCCTCTTTATCTTCCGTAATCAATGATCACCACATCGGATCCCTCCCCCGTAAATGTCGAGGATGATGTGCCCTGAATCTCTGAGGTTACCCGACCACCTCGCTACATGCACTAGCTCGTGCAATGGTAGCAACCAACTTTACCCTCAAGAAAGGCTTCACGGTTAAATATAAGTGGTGCCTGACTAGCACCTCGTGGACGATCTCTACGTCCCCGTCCTCGACTAGCCATCTACACATGTGAAATGGAAAGTTGAGTTTTAATGAAGTATCTCTAAGGGTGTAAATAGTACCGAGACACTATTCACGTTAATCGAAAAAAAAAAATTTCACACACCACGTCACTGCATTCATAGGTAATGCAAGGTAAACATTCCATATATTAAATCATACACATACAAATTTTTTTTTTTAAACCCTATGAACAGTGTCCATAAACAGTAACCCAAACAGTGACCCTAAACAATAGACTATCTCAAAAATGGGTCGTGTGCATAGTGCGCACACCCAAAACCCAAGTCGCGCGCACAGCGCCTAGGTCGCGCTGCGACACCGCTGTTGTCGCGCGTGTTGTCGCGGCGCGGCGCCGGCTTGCAATAACTCGCTTCAGGCGCATGCATGCTATCGCTACAAGGTTCGCGGTTTTTGGTCAATGCACGCTCGCCGTAAGTAATAAGCACCGGTCGCGGACACACCTAGGCAATTCGCTCTGTCGCGACGCCAAAACCAGGTCGCGACACTAATAAGGCCAGACCATGTCGCGACATCAAATCCATGTCGCGACACCAATTTCTCCCAACAGTGTTGCGACACCACTTCAGCCTCCTTTGTCGCGACACCAAAAATGATGTCAGGACACCAAACATGACAAACCAGGTCGCGACCTCAAAATGGGGTCACAACACCAAACTTCCTAGCAGCTTAGCCCCCTTGTCGTGACCCAAAAATGGTGTCGCGACACCGAACTCCCCCACAGTCAATGGCCCATGTCGTGACATCAAAACCACTTCACAACACCCTTAAGGCCAAACCAGGTCGTGACCTCAAAACTGGGTCGCGACACCAAAACCATCTACGCGCGCGGCTGCTTTGTCGCGCGTGCACAAGCTCAGCCATGCACCTATCTTGCGCGCACCACGCCGCCCCCTGTCGCAACATAAAAATCATGTCACGACCCAAAACTTGCCTGCCCCAACGCAGCCATGTCACGACCTCGAATTGATGTCGCAACCTGGGGCCAAGGATTCATGTCGCGCGCACGTCGGAGGTCGCGGTGTGCGCTGCGCCGCCGCAGGTCAGCCGTACGCCACTATGCGCCGCATGTGCAAGATTTCGCGGCATACCACGCCCCATGACACCACTGGCCGTGTCACGACACCAGAACCAAAACGGGCAAGTAGCTCTCCATTTCTCCCCGCACATTTTTTTTCCCGCTTTACATACTCGTAAAACCAATGTAGTGGGCTCTCAATATATATATATATATATATATATATTATTTTATTTTCCCCTCCAGTAGCCTCCTGCTACTTCCAAGATGTAGTAGCCTAAACAACTGCTATTTATACAATTCACAAATTTAAGAGTTTAATTACAACCTTTTTTTTCACTTAATTCTGGACTATTTTGCCCAAAATTCCTCAAACCTCAAACCTTTTCTCAAGCTAAACCCCTAAGTTTATATTTTCTCAACCCTATTGTTAACCAGACCAAAACACATATACAAATTTATGACGTTATTACCAAGGACTATTTGCTTAACCCTAGAATCTAGCATTCATAAAACTCTCAACTGCACTGTACATCTCCTAGATTAAATCATTTTCAATATTGGTTTTGGCCTAACATAATCGTTGAAGTGCACAGTCGACAAGTAATAAATTGATTTAAGTCCAGATATCGATCCCACGTAGATCTCAAGAATTCTAGATCAACTACCCTGACTACTCAAGCTCCATACTATTTGGACTATAAAATGACATTGTGTTCCAGCTTAAGAAGCTGTAAATTATACAAGTATATAATAAAAGAATGAACAATCGAATAAACTGAATCTAAAGAATAATGAAGCACGAATAGTTAAGAAAATAAATGGAAACTGAGTAATTATCGCTTAGAGTACACATTAAGATCAATGCTATTGCGGCGTCAATTCCCTCGTTGTTAACACCGGCACTCTTACTTGTGTATTTCAGATTTTGTGAATCATTCAAGGCGTTTAGTAGTACAGCTGGATCTCTCCACACTCCACATTTCATTATCTAATTTTTACCCGATCCTCTCGAATACAGGGAATGAGATAACTACTTTTTAACAGGGACTTCCTAATTCTGGGTATTTTTCTTTTGCAATACTTCATACCCATTTTACGGATCAGAAACCTTAGCTCCTGCTATCGGGTCAAGGCGATATACAACTTCCAAGTTACTTCCTCAAAATTAGAATATATCACCTCTCGATTAGATCTCGCCTAACACAGGATTGGCTTCACACCACCGAGGTGAATCCTCGCTTATTTAAACTGATAACTCACTCAACTCATTCTTGATTTCAAGTGAGAAGAGGATTTATCAAGCAAACTTTCATACAGCTCAATAGGATCTCTAATAACAGTTAATATACCTTCAAAGAAATGTTCATAACTCCTGTGATTGTCATCTCCGTGTCACCAAAGGACCTCCTTGGAAATCGAGCAATGAAAACAATTTTAATTCCGTATAAGAACCGATATTCGATCAAAAACATTAAACCCATACCCGAAAGTAAATTCATAAACTGAATTCGCAATTTGCTGGAAACAACTACAGGAAGGATAATTTCTGACAATAGCATTCACTTAATGGAAGCTGGGTTCCCACCATCGAATTACACACTACAAAGATTCTCCGTCATAAGGAATAATCGTATTATGAAACCTGAGGAGCCGACCTTAAATTTGTCCAATCTCAAACATTCTGTGTAGTAATTTGAAAAGAAATTGAATTTTGCATTCAGCTTCTACTCAAACGATACAAATCCGGGCCTTAAAATAAAACGAAAAACCAAAACGACAACTAATCTAATCTCTAACTATCAACTCCAAAGAAAAGAAAGAAAAGAAAACTAAAAGAAAAATAAAGAAAAATGAGCCTTCGCCTACCCGCACTCTTCGTCTATCTCGCGCCAAGCCACCTTTATGAGTCGGGTAGTCACAGATTTATGTGGTTTCGCCGCCCTAATCCCAATGCGCTTTTTGTGGATTTCCAAGCGGGTCGCCCATGTCAAGGTTCAGTCGCGACTTCAACCCCCTTGTCGCGATTATCATCCATGTCGCGACATCGACCACGCCGCGATCTCGCCTTATGCTTTGCAGTTTCAATTGTCTTCCATGTCGCGACATCATATCTTTTCACGACCTCGGGGCTCAATATTCTGCAGCCTTCAACTGGTATTCCTGATGTCGCGAAATCAATCTCACGCCGCGACCTCAGCTCAAGTCTTCGCAAAGATTCAACTTGTGCCGTGTCGCGACATCAACTTCGTCGCGACATCGCCTTAAGGATCCGCAGTTTCAACTGGTTTCTCATGATGCCGCGACATCAATCTGTGGTCGCGACAACAACTCTATTCTGTAAATTTCAACTGAGTTTTCTTATGTCGCAACAACAACCTATTGTCGTGACATCAACTTATCACTGCATGCTTCAATCTTGTCGCCACTGTATCTTTCAACCGGTTGCTCTTGTTGTCGCTGTAATATCGCCTACTAACTTACAAGCTTCCATTGACGCTTCTTGATGTCGCGACATCAATCTCTTTGCCTGACATCGCCTTATTGCTCAAGTAGCTTTCACTTGATGGTTCTCGCTTGGCTGCGGACATCGATCCTCGGTCGCGACATCGCCTACGACTCCAATGTCTCAATCGTTTGTTCTCGATGTCGCGACATCAATATCTTGTCGCGACATCACTTCATGGCTCGCAGCCTTGAACCGGGTCGCTCAGAGGCGTCGCGACATCGATCTCTTGTCGTGACATCGCCTTTAGTCTCCTGAGGCTTCAACTGTTCCCGATGTCGCGACATCAACTTCACGTCGCGACAATGGGGCTCACCCTTGCGCCTCAACTCAGCAGTCCCATGCCGCGAATTCGATCTCTTGTCGCTGACATCAGCTTATGTCTGAGGCCTTCACTTGTCGCTCGGCGGTCGCGACTTCAAATTCCTCTCGTCACACAATACTTCCTGGGCTTAACTCACCTCATCCTTCCAAACATGTCATACTCAAGTCGACTTCTCATTACTGACTCTCTGATCCCCTTGTCGCGATGATCAACCTTGTCGCGACATCATCACTTATGTTTCTCGCTCAACTCACCGCCTATCTTGTGGATCCCCTGTCACCCGCATCAAATTTCCTTCAATTTTCCCGATGTCACGACCTCATAACCGATCTGGTGGTAAACCCCAAAACTGCAACATTAGTTAGCCATTTGCTTTCACTTCTGCCCTGCTATTTTCTGCATTTTTACTCCACCAAGCACGTGATTTTTTTCCCCCGCATTTTCTCTTTTATACTTCCCGCAAATAACAAATTCCGTGAGTTTCTTCATATTCCGCATTCTTAATTATTATTCCTTACATTAAAATCACCGTAAAAATGGACTAAAAATGTGATGACTTTTTAAGCTCATCAAACTCCCCTAAACTTAAAGTTTTGCTTGTCCTCAAGCAAAGAAAAAGAAAGAATTGTTTGGTCTCAAACAAAATAAAAGAAAATTTTACTTGATATTTTTTTTTTCGATTTGTTTCAGCTGGCATTCTATTTTAATTGAAATACAAGGTATGCATTATTTTCTCGTACATCTAGCTTCAAGTCCAGCTCAAGGCTGGTTTCTACTTTATACTATACAAAAACTAAATCAAGTGAAATTGTTTTACAAACAACATAATCATTGGATCCTGTTGAATAATAGATTATTTTCCTTTCTCATTTCCATACTGAGTCAATTAACTCCCTAAAGTCCTTCACAGTTTTGATTGTTTCTACATTTCCAAATCCCATAAGTTTTTTTTTCATATTGATCTCCACTAATGTAGGTGATTTCACCTTCCGCATCAATCGTGCCCGGGCTTGTATTGTTGTAAGGCTTGGGTACGGGTAGGATGGAAGGAATTTACAAAGCTAAGATTACCCCGAACCTTTCTCTCCTCTCCTTCCCTTTCTTCTTATAGTTTAATAAAACTCCCTAAACTTCATAAGCTTAGATTATCCTTTGATTTCTTCAATCTCGTAACCGTATGCCTCCTATTTCACTTGTAATTCCACCGAAAATTTCCTTTGTTTGTCATCATTCAGTGATAGTGCAATGTTTTAACTTTTAGGCTTAACACTCTTAGCGAACTTTGGGTTAGCTCCCATACCGTATGGCATTAGGGTACTAGTGCTGAACACCCCTAAGAACTTAATTGTTCAAGAGAGTTAGGCCACAAGATAAAACTTATCCCTATGTTTCCTTCTTTTCATTGCATTTTCTCGCTTCTTGCCTTTTCTTTTCATTCCTTTGAGTCTTCAAAATATATATTTCAAACTTCATTTCTTTCTTCCTCCTTGAATTCCTGGTAATCATAGGTTCTTTACTCAAGGATTGATTTCTTAGAATGGGTCAGGGCTTCATTGGTTATTTTTGGAAAAATAAGCTTGTCGCTCAATTTCGAACTAAGGTATATGCATCAAGATATGAATGTGGATGGCTAGAATGACCTAAACTATCCAAGAATGGCCTCGCATCATCTCGTTTCAGCCGTATCACCTAGATTTCGCTCAATCAATAATCTAACAAATTTGTGAATTTGGATTGAACAGCTTGTGACTAACCATAAGGAGTAAATTTCGACTCATTTTTGTTGATGAGTATTTAAATTAATTGATATTCAATGCAAAGTTCCTCGACTTATCGTCTATACCATAAACTCAAAAATATGTTTTGTTCCTTCTATTGTATTACTTTTCCTCTATTCTCGACTTATCAATTAGACTTTAGTAACTTTTGCACCTCAGGTTCAATTAAACTGTATTCATTTCGCTCTTATTCCCGCAATTTTTTTGCATTTCAAATTATTCCTAATCTAGTCGCTTCATTCAATTCAAATTCACGCATATCTCTAGCTTTTATTCTCGAACTAATTCCTACTTTGACTTTAATCATACAACCTCAAAGCAACACAATATTGAACAAACAAATTCAAAATAGCCACACAATTCAATTTAAATTTCTCATTTTATTTTGATTCATTTGTACGCTTGGATACTACAAAGATGGGATAAGGAGGGTAAGAAAGGTCTGGCAGAGAGAAGGTCTATTTTTTCTTTGAAATAGCCAGAGCAAAGATGTTGGGGGATCTAGGTCCAAGCAGGCCTAAATGAGCTGGGAATCTGCCCTTTCACTCTTCTTTCCTTTCTTCTCGGGTTTCTCTCCATTTGTTCTTCTGAATGAAAATCTCATTAGAGAGATCAACCTTTTTGTTCAACTCCATCCCGCCTTCCCAAGCCATTCATTGTATTCTCCATTTCGGTCATGACTCTACAAATTTGGAAAGAGAGTTAATCGACCTAAGTTTCCACCCATTCTTAGCCATGTGGATTCGTATCTTCGCTTCTCTCGCTCCTATCATCCAATTTCTCAAAATCCTTCCAGGACTTGTATAAAACTTGAACTTTGATTTGCTCCCAAATTTGGCTTCTTGCTCTGTAATTCTTTTCTTTAATGCTGTTGGGTGAGTTGAGAATCACGCTCAAACTGGCTATTATAAAAGCTTCATGACTCCAGTTTGAGTTTCGTAACAGATTGTGATCTCTTCTTCATTTCTTTCTTAAACTCTTCCTTGCTACTTCAAAATTTTTCCCATCTCTGCCTCTTCTGCTCGCTCTTCTTTCCAATCGTTGTTCTCTCTTCTTCAGAAGTTCCACCTCATGCTCCTTTCTTCTCGTTTAGCCTCTTCCTCCCACCGCTGGTCTCTTCTTTCAATTCTTTTTCATACATGCCTTCTCCTCGAATTCCTCGCTCAGTTCCACTCCTTTCTTTCATCTATTCTCTTTGCATAGCATTGAGAGCTTCCCAAGATCAAACTATTCTCAGGCTCCTCAGCTTTCTCCATGTTGGAAATTTCTGTCGCACAAGTGAGAGGAGAACTCCGCTAAGGGATGGAGAAGTCTTACTGGGCTTCGCTTCGATCCACTTCACTGTCTGCAAACATGTAATCATCATGTCGTGAGTTTTCCGGGTGCTCGCTTCTTGATCGCAATCCTCCGAGTCTCCTTTTCTCGTCTTTCCGCTGGCTTCATCTCTCTTCTACCAAGACCCCTTTTTCTTCTCGGTTTCGTCCTTTGCTAACTCCGTCGTAAGGAGTGGTGAAGCTCGGGTACTTCTTTTTCTCGATTCCCATATTCTTTCACCCTACCTTCCAAACACGTAATGCTGATTGTTGCCGGGTGAGGAATAAGACCTCTTTGTTCCCTTCATGATACCTCATGATAGAATTCTCACGACAACTCCTATATCGATCTTGTATCCTTTGTAGATGGCATACAAGAACACAACTTTGCTCTTCACCGTGCACACATGTTTGTTGGAACCAAAACGTAATGAAGTAAAACCATACCTTCGTCTCGCTAGGGCTTCCCTCGCTCACCTGCTCGCCTTCATTCTTCTCGGGTTTAATGCACCTACCACAGCGAGCTTCTTCGCTAGAACCTTCCAAAATCAGGTTTTCCCAAAAGTTTTCTAAATTGAACCATGCTTCAGGTAATCACATGCCATAGCCTGATGGCCTTAGCTTCATATGAAACCTGCACTTCAACGAAAACCGCTCCATCCTTTCTCTCTTTCCTACCAAATTTTGAATAAAACTCTTACCAAAGGCTGTATAAATTCCCGATTTTTGGTGTGCGCAAAGACTCTCCCATCCTCTCTGCTCTATCATCTCCTTGAAAGGCGTAACAGGATTTTTGAATCTCCTCTCTGCGACAAACCCCTTGTTAGCATAATATTTCTTCCACTGGGAGTAAGCTTCGTCTGACACGAAATCTTCTACTTCTTCTTCTTCTCTCATCTTTCCCTTTCCCTTTTCTGCTCTTTCGAAGTCACTGAGCGGTGTTTCACGGCACCTTCCCAGCTCTTCCCGACGAATCTCATCTAACCGCTCTTCTTGGCGAAGCTCTTCCTATGAACTATGTTCCTCATAATCTCGTCTAGGTGAGTGGATTGGGGGTGGGAATTTCAGCCATTGGAACCCAAGACAAGCTTTTCTAAGGTTTGGAAAGCTAGAGGTTTTCGGTGGGTCGAGATTCATGAGGAAGAAGGTGAATAGCTATGTGGGCCAGATGAATATAAGTTTCCAACATTTAATTCAATCAAGGTTGTGGCTTAATTATCGCTTCATTAAAACACAGTCGCTGACTTAATTTCGCTATTTTTTATTTGAGATCATTGAATTTGTGGCTTTAAAGAGTAGTTGGCACTGTCAAGTATGTCGACATACTTAGGATGTCGCGACAATACAAGGTTTGCTAAGAATTGTTTGATGTTGCGACATCCTTTTCATTTTGAAACTTAATTCTCTGTCGCGACTTCATAGTGGTGTCACAACATATACCTTCTTCCTTCAATACTCACAAGATGCCCTTTCAGAACAGGTCACGACATCAATGTTTTGTCGCGACATCACTTATGTCGCGACATAACCTTTCTGTCGCGCCCTAAGCCCTTAACTCAATGATCTCAAAAACTTTTTTCTCTCTTATTGTTCCTAACCCTTTTAGACATTTCTTCAGGCATCTCCAAGCAAAGATTTAACAAGCAATAAAGTGATATCTGTAGCTGCACTGGGTTGTGGATTAAGTTACTCCCTTTTCTCATGTATGACTCTTTCTCAAGCCGGAATTGTTCCCGTAGTTGCTCTATTACCCACATAGTTCTGAACCCGTAAGATCACTGCATATCAAGAAAAAAAATCTAATTAAACTACACCGATTTCTAAAATTAAATCTATCCTTATAAAAATAAATCTGACTTGATTTCTAAGCAACTAAAAGAAAAATATTTCAAAACTTAAAACCAGAAATTAAATCCTTAAGGGGTTGCCTCCCATTAGCCGCTTCGCTGAGTCCCTAGCCGGACTTGTCAGTTGCGGTGTACTTCTTCTTCTTTTTCCTCAAGAACCGCTGAGTTCTTTCATTTTCCTCTTCCTCGCTTAGATAAGGTTTTTAACCTCTGTCCATCGACCTTGAATTCTTCACAAGATCACCCTCACACACTGCTCTAAATGTAGTACTTGACAATCACGTTGTACGGCTCCACTCCAATTGGATTTCAACTTTCCGAAACAATTTCATTTATAATTAAACAAAGAGAATCCGTTCTTCTTGAACTCTCTTTCAAAATTCTCTGATCATGCCATTTTCGCTCGTTTCAGATATTCTAGCATTATCACAGTTTCATTTCTTCGCTTCAAATTCAGATAAATGGAGCAATCTTTCTTCCTTGCACTTTAAATCGAAGTTTAACTTGATGGCCCACATTGCCTCAGATTCTAATTCAAGAGGTAGATGACATGGTTCGCCAAAAACAACCCAGATGGGACATTCCAACGGGGGTTTTGTATGTACCTGTAGTTCCCAAAGTGCATCATCAAGCTTAAGACCAATCCTTCCCGCTTGAGCTCACGCCTTTCAAGTATTCTTTTGATCTCCCCGTTGAAATTTCGCTTGTCCATTGGTCTGGGATGATAAGCTAAACTCATTACATGCTTGATCCCATACTCAAGCCATGAGTTTCGCAGCATTTTGTTTGCAAGTGGGCTCCCCATCACTAATGATAGTCTCCGGTGTTCCAAATCCAGCCAAAATATTCTTTCGCAAGAAACTCACAACTCGTATTAGTATCATTCGGGACGTTAATGTTTCCACCCATTTGAAACGTAATTCCATCACAGTATGTATAGGTTTCAAATGATGGTGGAAGGGTCCCATAAAATCTATTCCCATACATCAAAAAATTTGTATCACCATAATACCTTTAGGGGCATTTCATTCCCCACTGATATTTCCAATCCTTTGGCATCTATCACACAATTTAACCTTAATTCTGAAGACAAACTTCAAGATGGCAATAACAAAATCCCGACTGGAGTATCTCGTGAGCTGCTCTTTCTCCGGTAAAAATATCCTATATGGTGATGCATGGTATTCATTTAAAATGTTGCCTTGTTCACTTTCCGCACACATCTTCTTATTATCATGTCAAGACTCTCTTGAATAATAGCAGGTCATCCCAAATATAATACCGCTGTTAGTTCAGTTTTCTTCGTTGGTAGTCACTCAAGGCATTACTCCACAAGCCAGATAATTCACAATATCAGCATACCATGGAAGTTGGAAGGAAACCTTAAACAATTGCTCATCTGGGAAGTTCTCTGTTAACATCACATTTTCTTCTTCATCATCTGCTTCTTTCTACTCTTTATTGATCAGCCTATCATGATTGCCACATCTTTTATCCTTGATTCCAACCAAACTCAGAACAAAGAGCACTCCACCTTATCAATTCGCTTAGCGTTTCCTTTTACGCATCAAGTATTTGATCGCCGCATGATCGCGTGAATTACCACATGGGATCCTAAAATGTGGTCATTTAAATTTTTCTCACAAGAAAATACTATGGCTAGCATCTCCTTTCTGCTTGTCGAAAGTAGCTTTCAGGCTTCATTGAAGGTCTTACTAGCATAGTATATAGCCCTGAATACTTTCTCTTTTCTTTGCCCCAACACAGCTCCCATAGCAAAATCACTGGCATCACACATTATTTCAAATCCCTGATCCCATTCTGGTGCAGCCATTATAGGTGCTTGTACCAATTTGCTCTTGATTTCGTCAAAGCATCCTCAAGTAGAGTCATCAAAATTGAACCTTGTATTTTTTCCGCACTGCATAGTGGTCTCAAGTATTTGAAAAGTCTTTATGAATCTCTCAGAAATCCAAGATGCCCCAAGAAGCTCTTACTCTTTACCGTAAGAGGGCTACAAGAGTTTTGGATAATGACACTGGATCGGTCAACTTCTAGTCCAAGAGCGTAAATTTTATGCCCAAGAACAATACCTTCGGCCACCATAAAATGGCATTTTTCCCAATTCAAGCAATTGCTTGTCTTCAGATTCAAGCATCGCTTCCGCATTGTTTAAGCATCGATCAAAGTCGATCCATACACAAAGCAAAGTCATCCAAGAAAATTTCCATCACTTCTTCAACCAAATCCGAGAATGTAGACATCATACACCTCCTCGGGATGTAGTCGAGTGATTACATAGCCCAAATGGCATCCTTCTTCAAGGCAAAGGTACCATAAGGGCATGAATGTGGTCTTCGATCCCCTGCAATGAAGCAACTGACAGATCCTTCACAAACGCATCCAAAACAAAAGTGAGGGTGTCCCGCAACTCCGTCCAAACATCCGATCAACGAAAAGGCAAAGCGGAAATGATCTTTTCGGGCTGATTCAACTTTCTCGTGAATCACGCATACCTCCATCCTGGCCACCGTTCGTTGGAATCAATTCGCTTTTTTCTATTTCTCATCACCGTGAACTCCCTCTTTGAACCACATGGACTGGCTCACCTACACTATTTGAAATAGCATGCATAAAACCAACATTTAACACCTGAAAGTACCTCCTTTCTCGAATTCTACTTCCCTTCATCAATGGATTCGCCTCCTCCGTGTTCTACGATGGTTTGAAGTCTCTTCAGCGTAATCTTATGCATAATTGATGACCATACCTTCATTTCAATGACCAAGCTAGCGATTCCTTATGCTTCCTTAATATTTTCAGCAATCTTTGTTCTTCAGCCTCACTTAGTCTGGCTGAAATGATCACTGGTTTTTTCTTTGGTAATTCTAAGTAAGCATACTTTAAATGACATGACAACTCTTTCAAAACTAGCGCTTCGTGACCGTTTCTCGACATGAATCTCCTCTTTCACTATTTTCCCCCATTGTCGCTTCGTTGCTGTGCTCAAATACGCTCTATAGAATGAAAACTAACAGATGGAAATTCGAATAGACATCTTCAAGATATCGGGAATTCATCTCTTTTTCATTGATAAAACCGGAGTATTACAATCATTGTTAACATCAGAGCTGAAGAATAGACAAAATCGCCTACATTGCAACTTTCCTTGTCCTCGTCTATATTTTGCATACTTTTGATCAAGTTAAAACAACCGCTTTTCTCCAACCTCAAGGTGCACCTCGCATGTCAATCGTGGCAAACGTAGCCAGGAATGGTCTTCCCAATAGCAGGTATTTCTGAGAATCTTCTTCCATGTCCGTAATGATTTAAGCCCATCGGGAAAACAAACTTCCCAACAAAGGACCAAGACATCTTCAATGACTCCTTCCTGTGCTTTACCACGGATCCGCGCCCGCCATTCAAGAGCAACGTCGCAGGAGTAAGCTCCCAAACTTAGTTTCTTCGGGCAATGCAAAGAGGCATCAAATTGATACTAGCTCCCCGAGTCACGTAGAAGCTTCCTGAATTCCAATTCTCCAATTATCACATAAGAACTGTGAAACTCCCGGGTCCTTCATCTTACCGGTAGTCTTTTCTCGACACGACCGCAAGTGGCAGTGAGATTCACTATTCCTTCCTCTACTATTTTTCTTTTCTTGCTTAGTATGTCCTTCAGAAATTTTGCATAGAGTGGCATCTGAGTCACCACTTCAGTAAATGGCATACTGATCTCCAGCTTCTGGAAAGTTTTCAAGAACCTTGCAAACTGCTCCTCCATCCCGACTTCTCAGCCTTGTGGAAATGGACTGGGTGTGCTTTAACTCTTGATGCTCTTTCCTTTCGTACCTCTTCTTTTCATCTCCAGCACTCTTCCTTTCGGCTTTCTTCACGCCATTTTTCTTTCCATCTCTTCTAACTCCTTCCCACTCCTAAGCCGCACGCCCATGCGCCTTTAGGTTCTTCCTCAGGTCACTCGGGGAAGGCATCTTCCTCCGGCTTTGTTTAAAGGCGCCGCCCTCCTACTTGTGTCTCCTCCAGTTCTTCGTGTGATTTATCAAGGTGTTCGAAAATTGAGAATTGGTAGCAATTTGTTTCCAACTCCGCAAACTTTTGTTCATGGAGGTTAAACAGCTTCTTATTATCCCCATGAACTCCGCAAATATCTGCTTCAAAAGATTGGGCCCTCCTCCGACCCCCGATATTCATTTACGTGTTCATTTCCTCGTCAAGGCTAACCTGGGTGGCTGTTGATAACCCTGTGGAGGGTTCTATCCATGCCTTGGGCCCTGTGCTGCCCCTCCACCATATGAGAATTCTCATTCCTCAATGGCTGGGTGATAATGTGTCGTGGTGTTTAAAATAGTTTGAAATGGTAAGCTCTTGCCCACCCAAATAATTAACTCCTTCAAAGATCATAAAATTGTTCTTCGCCTGTCTCTCAAAGACTTCCCTTCAATAACTTCTTCAATTCGTTCCTATTTCATGAGCAAGTAGTGTGTCTTCTTTCTTCCGCTTTGTCCAACCCGTGCATAATGGCATCCAACTCGCTTCACGGGCTGTCATCTTGCTCAGCTCCATGATCCCCTTTCTCTCGCTTACTCTTGAAAGCCTCTAAGGAGTTTTCATATTACATTTAATGTGTCTTCTAATCAAATTTCTTTGCCTCTTCAGCACTTTTTCGTTTGAATGCTCCACAGCATGAAGCATCAATGATCCCTTTTGATATATCATTCAAGGCATGATATACAATGTCCATTTGAGTCTTCAGATCTATCCCATGCATTGGACATCTTCAAAGAACTGCTTGAATCTTTCCTTAAGCTACATACAAGCCATCTTCCCCCCCCCCATTGAACACAATGATTTCCTCCTTCTTCGTGGTGAGGGCTGGGGAAAGAATCTACCTAAGTAGCCTCTCGCTAACTCCTCCCAAGTATCAATGCAACCATACGGTAAAGATTCATACCATGTAGCTGCTGTAATTTTAGAGAGAATGGGAATAGGGTGCGCTTTATGACTTCGGTCTCACCCTATCTAACTTCAATCAGATTAGCCATCCCGAGGAATCTTCCCAAAGTTCGCTTGGATCTTCTGGATGATCTCGCAAACCTGATGTCAGCCGGACCATTGCACCGTTGCTGGCTTCAGTTCAAAATTATTAGCATCAACCGCAGTCGCCCGATTGCCGAGTATTCTTCCTCGTATAATTATTCCGTATCCTCCATTGTACCGCTTGATCGAGGCCTTCAGCCTTCTTCTATATGTACTTCAACCTCGATCCGCCTTTCATCCGCCATGGTCGAAGTTTTCGCCTTCTTTATCTTTCAAGCTCAACGTCCTCTAATTTCGTGGTTCGCTCGAATCAGATCATGTTCCGTTTCCTATGCATTAAACTTAAGTCCCTCGAAATCAAAACACACTTCACATTAATAGGATTAGTTCGTCAACAACATTTTCAATATGGTTTGTTAAAGGTTAGTGGCTAAAAATAACCACCGCCAAAACTATTTTTGTTCTTTTTCTTCAAAACGTCCAAATTAGGTATTTCTTTCTTTCAGTTCGAATATTGGATTTACTAAATTCTTTTTCTTGATCCCCTAAGAACGGCGCCATAAAACTTGTTTGAGAGACCAAAACACATATACAAATTTATGACGTTATTACCAAGGACTATTGTTTAATCCCCGGTAACGGCGCCATAAAACTTGTTAACCGGACCAAAGCATCTCCTAGATTAAATCATTTTCAATATTGGTTTTGGCCTAACATACTGCAAGTGCACAGGTCGACAAGTAATAAATTGGATTTAAGTCCAGATATCGATCTCACAGAGATCTCAAGAATTCTAGATCAACTACCCCACTACTCAAGCTCCATACTATTCGACTATAAATGACATCGTGTTCCACTTAAGAAGTCAGAATTATACAAGTATATAATAAAAGAATGAACAATCGAATAAACTGAATCTAAAGAATAATGAAGCACGAATAGTTAAGAAAATAAATGGAAATTGAGTAATTATCATTTAGAGTACACATTAAGATCAATGCTACATGGCGTCAATTCCCGCTGCTAACACTGCTTAATTTTACTTGTATTTTGCATTTTTAGAATCGCCCAAGGCGTTAGTAGTACAATGGATCTCTCCACACTCCACATTTCATTATCTAATTTTTACCCGATCCTCTCAATACAGTGGAATGAGATAACTACTTTTAACAGTGATTCTCAATCGGGTATTTTTCAATACTTCATACCCATTTTATGGACTGTAAAACCTTAGCCCCAAGTTATACAAGGCGTTGATATACAAACTTCAAAGTTACTCTTCCTCGTACTAGAATAGATCACCTCTCCTTGATTAGATCTACTAACACAGAATTGGCTTCACAATTCGAATTGAGGTGAACTCTCTGCTTATTTAAACTGATAACTCACTCAACTCATTCTTGATTTCAAGTGAGAAGAGGATTTATCAAGTAAACTTACAAAGCTCATTAGATCTATAATGGTTAATATACCTTCAAAGAAATGTTCATAACTCCCAGATTACCATCTCTGTCACTCGAGGACCTCCTTGAAATCGTAGCAATGAAAACAATTTAACTGCATAAGAAACTCGATATCTCGTATCAAAAAACATTAAACCCATACCAAAGTAAATTCATAAACCGAAATTCAATTTGGTCGAAACAACTAGCTGTGAAGGATAATTTCGACACAAGATTCACTTAATGGAAGTCGGGTTCCTCAATTATTGAATTACACACTACGCATTCCTCCGTCATAAGAATAATCGTGATTATGAAACTGGAGGAGCCGACTCCGCAATTATTCGAACTTCAAACATTCCGTGTAGTAATTTGAAAGAAATGAATTTTGCATTCGCCTTCGCTCAAACGATAACAACCAAGCCTTAAAATAAACGAAACTAAAAATGATAAATCTAATCTAATCTCTAACTATCAACCTTCAAGAAAGAAAAGAAAGAAAACTAAAAAGAAAAAAAATAAAGAAAATGAGCCTTCAGCCTACCTGCATCTTCCGTCTGCTTCGCCGCCAAGCTGTCTTTATGAGCTGGGTAGCCGCGTATTTATAGGGTTTCGCCGGGCCCTAATCCCAATGCGCTTGTGGATTTCAAGTGGTCAGCTCCATGTCAATGTTCAGGTCGCACTTCATCCCCCTGTCGCGACATCGATCTCACGCCGCTGACTTCACTTACGCCAGCAGTTTCACTGGTCTCTTCCGATGTCGCATCGCTATCTTTTCGACCGCCTGAACATCTCCGCAGCCTCTTCAACCGGTTTCCTGATGTCGCCAAATCAATCTCACGCCGCTACCCGCCTTCAAGTCTTCGCAGATCTAAATTTCGTTCAAGTCGCGACATCAATCTTCGTCGCGACACGCCTTAAGGATCTGCAGGTTTCAACTGGTTTCTCATGATGTCGCGACATCAATCTGTGGTCGCGACAACAGCTCCTATTCTTGTAAATTTCAACTGAGTTTTCTTATGTCGCAACAACAACCTATTGTCGTGACATCAACTGATCACTGCATGCTTCAATCTTGTCGCCACTTGTATCTTTCAACTGGTTGCTCTTGTTGTCGCGACATCAGTCTACGAACTTACAAGCTTCCATTGATTGCTCTTGATGTCGCGACATCAATCTCTTACTTCCGGGACATCACCCATTGCTCAGCTTTCACTTGATGGCTCTTGCTGTCGCGGACATCGATCCCCTTGCTCGACATCGCCATGACTCCACAGGTCTCAATCGTTGCCCTATGTCGCGACACATCAATATCTTGTCGCTGACATCTCATGGCTCTGTAGCTTTGAACTGGTCCTTCGGAGTGTCGCTGACATCGATCTCTTTGTCAGACACACTTTTAGTCTCTGAGGCTTCAATCGTTCCTAATTGATTCGTACTACAAGAGGGTTGAGCTAAAATCAACAAAATTTATATACACCTAAGTTCCATTATCGCCCGTGAAATAAGCTTATCGAGTATAGTGGTCTAGGTCGAACACGGGATGGGTTTTCATCCTAAGAATGATACGCATGAGTGTAAAAAGGTAAGGCTTCTATTTGGAATTTTTGACGGCTTCAAAATGCTGGAAGTAGGTTGAAAACCGAGAAATTGTAAAAACCGAAAGTGAAGTGTGAAAAAAGTTAACTTTGAAGATTTAGGGTCACTAACTTGGTAAATTAGTAGCAAACAAGGTCCTCGGGTTTTATCCTCGCTATGACAAGCAACCTTATCAGTCCCGGCATAACCGGATCTATGCTTAACTAGCAAACCTCACCCTAACAACAACTCCTATTTGAGTCAACACAGAGCATTGCAAATGGCTGCCTTCTACGCTTTGAAACCCTAACATTAAACATCATTTCTGGCTCAGAAGACCATCTATGAACCACAGTGCATCTAAAGCACAAGTATGCACCGTATCCTAAAGCATGGAGAGTATTGGCCAACCAATAACATTCAAAGCTATTCAACCCTAATTTGAGAAGATGAGACCATAAATATAGTAATTGGTGGACTTTCAAGACAAGAGGACAACATGCATATGCCCCACTACCAAGCTAGCTTCCTTCATCTTCAAAGAAAAGAGGCTTAGCCAAGCATCTCTTGAGTTGTCATCCTCAAGAGGGGTGTTTGGCAGCCGAGAAAATAAGGGAAAGAGGAGAGAGAAGAGAGAAAAGCAAAACCCTAACTAAAATACGAGACTTTATTTACAAAAATGAAAACTTACAAATTCTTCTCTCCCCAAATTGTTGCTTCCCCCAAAATTCTATCTTGATTACAAAAGGAGAGGGGGTTTATATAGGCCACCTCAAATACGCTGAAAATACCAAGCCTACAAATTTGGCTAAGTTAAAAGAGAAGAGAGTAATAACCAAATTTAGATTGATTGTAGCATTAAATGCAAAAACATGAAGCGATATAAATTCTCGCTAGGACTGAAGGAATTTGTAATTAAGCGAAATCCTGAGGCATAGCGAAAATAGAAGACCTGCTAAGGCTTGGCAATTTCGTAGCTAAGCGAGAGAAATTTGGCTAACAGCGAAAATTTACGTGAGTGCTTGAAATCATGAAATTTAAGCTAAACTGAGTGCTGAAAACCACAGTGTCTAGCGAAAATCCCGCGATTTATTGAACTTGCGAAATTTAGTAAACTGCGAGAATTTTAGCAATCCAGCAAATTACCTTGAGCTTAAGCGAGTCTTCGGTTCTTGTGATTTTTCCAGCGCTTTGCCTCTGTCTTCCTCTTGTCGATTTTTCTTCACTTTGCCTTGATTTTCATTGATTCTTGGGCTGGTTGATGGGCGACACTTGAGTTCAAACTTCATGATTCATCATACATCCGATATTGAACTTAAAGTCTTGCGAAAACACAAGCTTGGCCAAAAATGCTCTAAATGGCATAAGTGCTCACTAGAAGACTTGAACACTTGATTGGTATAAATGACGCATGAGTAGTGTCGCAGCACTCAAAACCTATCCCCAATATAGGTTCAAAATTGCACTTTTGAGTCTTATCCACCCCCATTAAAACGTTGCTAGTCCCTTAGCGATGCAAAAACAAAAAGGAGATGCATGTATTGATTTCCAAAAGTTTACGGGGTTATGTACATATAAACGGTACGCTAAGGCGAAAAATGGACACAGTTTGAAAATAAACGCGAAAGAGCCAAAACCATCTGAAACGATTTTAGGTCAATATTGGTTCATGATTCTCAACTTGAATTTCTACCTAAGTCTAATGGTTCTTTATATAACCCGGATGCGCCCGATAAATTGCAAAATTTGTTCCACCACTGACTAACATTGACATGGCAAAGCGTTGAACAACCTAGATAGGGATAGTTACTCTTTTCTTTCTTTATTGATTACATTTGTAGGATCTTGATGCTTAAAAATTCGACTTCACGAAGTCCGTTAATAGCGGTCAGATGACTCCCTGACCACTCGAGGTTTAGGGCGTAGTGAAAGGATCGATGACCACTTAACTGCAGGGGCTTCACCGGTTTCAGAGCCTTGACGAAAATCAAGCACCTCTGATTCGTTTAGACTCTACCTATCCACCCGTGCCAGCAGACACTAAATCGATGACTCCCGACGATTAGGCTTAGGGCGTCGAACTGAGCTTTCGCCGTACCCCTCGGACCATGCTCAGGTTCAGGCAAAACTTGCGACTTTATTTTCTTTTTCTTCTTTTCTTTTTCTTTTCTTTTTGCTTTTTCTTTCTTTTTGCTTTTGGAAGACAACATTGGTCTTAGTGGGTAACAGGCTATCTAGGTTGCCCGACATATATACTAAGGCGGTATGCAAGAGCGAAGGAAGCAAATTCACTGACTATTAGGCTTGACACGGTGTCACGGTGTGTGAATTAACTTTGAGGAGAAATGTTGAGTTGAGCATGCTAGGCTTATTTGACGAATTAATTCAAACTGTAGATTCGTTCGCGTAAGATAATAAACGTTCAATTTTCCATGAAATCAATTCAATTGTCGATTTGAAGCAATTCAATTGTTCGATTGAAAAACATTTACATGGTAAAGGCCTGAAAACATGATATGTTCAAAAATTTGTATATATATAAAGCGATAGCTTTTGATATGGCCAAAATGGCTAATACATGAATATAAAGCTAAACCTGATATCACGCCTCACTATGGTATCGTAAATCTAATCAAATCGGTAGGCGGTTGATAAAGTGGTAACTATAAATCATAAAAGAGACCTAATCACCTCATGGCATGGTGGTGAGGTGGTGGAGTCTGAAGGCCTGGCTGGCTGGCTGGCACGCTTGGAACATCCCGAATAGGGGCTGTGTGTGTGGTGGGCTCCTCTCTCTGATCAGGGACACGAGGAAGACCCAGATGCGTCATGATCTGCTGAAGCATAGAGTAGCACTGGGTCAACCTCTGATCCTGGGCTGCATGCTGGGCTGCCTGTGTGGCTGCTAGTGTACAGATAGCATCCATCACACCAGCTATCTCTCTCGAGCTGGCATGACTGTACTCCGGCGAATGGTGTGCTGAATAGGATGGGCCAGGAGTATCTGCTGCAGCTGCTGATGTAGTCTGTGGAGGAGGGGATGGAGGTGACATCTGTGGAACCGGACTCTGCTGTATCTCGGGCTCAGGGGCAGGTATATCATCGTGGTGGTCCTTGGCCTCTGACCCGGTCTCCCTCCAGTCGTAGTCGTAGGTGGAAAGATACAGGCATAGTCATCACCCGCTCCACTGACATGACCAGAGGGCATCTAATCCTCATCTCTATCCTCGGCTCCTCTGGAAATCCCATATGCTCGAGAACTCGGGAGAGTAGTCTCGGCATCAGTAGTGGAATGCTCTGCTCGTGCAGGTCCTTCAGATGGACCTTCTCCACTCAAATACCAGCAGGAGGTCATCACCGGCTCGGAGGACTGAACGATATCCCTCAGAGATCCGTTAGAGCCCCTCAATATGGCTCCCCTCAGATTTACGTGTCTTTGCCAGCAGGAGATAAAGCTCGTCTGAACAAATGGTCGATCGGCGGCATATGAGCGGGCGCTCTGTAATCAGGTCGACGGTGGTGTCTCGCCAGTGCTCGAACCATCTCGCGATGAGGCGGGTGGAGCCCCGATCTACTGTAACCCTGCGTGGCGGTATACGGCGAGTGAAATATCGGCCGCTGCGAGTACTCGCTGAGCGATCATCGTCTTGAGGCCCGAAGCTCAGCGGACTAGGCGCCCTCGAGATGTCATGGGCGATAAAGCGCATCACTTTACTCGTGGGTAGTAATCACGCCTCTACAGGTCATGAAAGGTAATAGCAAATAATCCTCGATCAATCCTCGTGGACTCGATTATCTAGGATCAGTCCTCGGCCTTGGGGACGTGTCGTGGTACGACTCTGATGGGCGGTGCGATGGAGTCATACATTACGAGGAATGGGGTTCCACATGATGATGGCCTCAGAATCCTCGGGGCGGGCGACGGTGAGGAGGTGATGAAGTCGCCTCAGCGGTGGAATGTGGCGGCAGTGGCGTAGTAGGAGGATGATGACTACTTTGCTGGGCTGATGTGCGGGCCGCAGAAAGGAACTGGGCCTCGAGACTCTCCCGTGAGTGCGGTGATGGGGCCGGGGTCCCACGTCGTGTCTGATAGCATCGAGTCTGAGGCTCCTCAAGTACTGCCTCGGGGATCGGTGATGTCTTGGAGTTGAGGCCGAGTTTGGGGCCTCTCTCGGTGGCGGAATCTCCACCGTAGTAGAGATCTGGGACCCGCCCGATCTGAACCATACTAATATCGAAATAAAATCTTTGGAAGGGCTCGACTCAGAAAATGCAGGCGAGGCTGCGTATCTGGCGAGGCTCCACGAAGGCAATGAATCCTCTACGAATCAGTGATGAATCGAGACTCAGCTAAAGACGGCGAAACAACTCACAGATTTAGGTAAACAAGTCTCGATAACATGAATCTTTGAGACGAGACACGAGTTGAACGGTACGGTCTACGACGCAGCTGGAGGCTCACGAAGGCTCGGCGTGGCGACTGGTCACAGGGCGTGTCGGTGTTAGTGGGCGCGCGCGTGGTGGATGCTGTTCGGGGGCTCGATCCTTTCTTTCGGGCCCAGTGAAAGCGCTAGGGTTAAAAATTTTCTAAAATAGCAGCTATCAAAATTAACTAACTTAAGGCCCAGTGATTGTGGAAGCTGCGGTCGGGTTTGAAAACAGAACAGATTCGATCTCAAAGATTACTTTCAGGGGTTGGGGAGATGATCTCTCGACCCGTACGATGTCAGGTTGACTCCATGGTGTTTGGGACGATTGTTGACTGGGTCTCGGTGATGGCCTTTAGTTGATCAATTGGCTTGCGGTAGGTGTTGATGGCGAGGACGAATTTCTTCATCTCCTTGGTTGATTACTCCTATGATTCACGAGCACTTTGTTTTCTGCTTGACGATTGAAACAACTTCATTAGTTCTTTGATTTTTCATTTTCTAGCAACTCATGTTTGTTGTTCAAATGAAAGATGTTTAACTTTCCGAAGTCATGTTCGCAAGGTTAGTTGCATGACTCCATTAAAATGATTTATGATTGCATTTCTTTGGCTGGCAGAAATGGTCTTCCTAAGATGATTAGTGCATGATTGGGTTCCTTACTGGTGGTTGATTAATCGAAGCACCACGAAATCTTGGATAGTAGAGATTTGTACATCTTCACTAAGACATCCTCAATATCCTTAGGGATTTTCAGCGCGATCTGTCACGGCCCAGTGATAGTGTGATGTTGGTAGGTTTAAGTTACTTTGAACTGCTTGCTTGTATCACGAATCTGACATTAAATTCACATGGCTCATCCAATGATGAATTTGTCTATGCACTTCCGCGTGTGTGAGAATTGTGAGATCACGGGATCCTTGTATTTGGCAGGTACTTTGCTGGATTATAGCGACTTGTTCGGTGAAATGCCTTTTTCTGATGCACAATCCGCTTCTTGATTGTCTGAATCTTTGAAAATTTTGCATAAGCGGGGACTTGTTTAATTATGTCAGCCAGAGTATGTTAACCTTCACTTGCCTTAGGACTCTAAAATACACCTTCTTGAGATGCCTTCTTCTACCTCTGAGGTGCTTGTGGAAATGGAGTGGTATGCGGTATTTCATTGAATCCTCCTTTAAGAGAATATTCTCGGTACACCAATTCTTCTTCTCTTTACTAGGTTCTTGACGGGTTTTGCTCACAGTTGATCAACCTCTTTTCATCCTCGGGAGTAATTATAGCCTTAACTTCATCCATTCCCGAGATTGTTGGATGATCTACCTCATGAATTCCACTAGGATTTGGAAGTGTTTGTGTTAAAACCTCCCTTTCCTCTTGTACTACAGCAGCTTGTTGATCTTGGTGATTGAATCTTTGTGGGTTGTCGATTTTAAGTTGGCTGCTCTGACCCGTCTATTCTCTTATTGATTAATACTTTCTCAGTGTCGATCCTTTGTGCCGGTTGCACATTGATTCACTTTTGTTCCTCGACAAAGTTGCCTCTCTACCTTACTTCAATTCAATATGGCTTGTTCCTGCGGAGAAGAGGATGATGGTTGTTGTGAAATTGTGAGGGGAGACAGGCTATGAAGTTTTGGCACACAGGGGGTACGTAAGCGGGGGTTGGGTTTTCCATGCGAGTTAGGGTGATTCCTCGATTGGAATTGTAAGTATTGCCATATGGAGCATTGGATTATTTGTGGTTTGAATTGTCCTCTGGTGTTTGCACGTGCGACATCAAATCCTTCTTTGAGGGCCATAGGACATGGTTCTCTGCCCAGGTGCGAGGGGGATTGGAAATTAGTGCAAGTTGGTGTGTGCGGGATTTTGGAGTCCTTTGCGTGCACCTCTTGGGCTGTTTGCCGGCTCCTCCGCTTTCACTTCTTTAGGGTTGAAATCCTGGCTCGTCTATTTCTTACGCGGTGCATACATCCCACCCCTTGGGTTAGCGAGTGAGTCTCATCCTTTCAATTCTCTAGGGTTAGGCTCATCGACCCTTAGGAAGTTCGACCACGTAATTTAAAATCCGCGGCCCATTCGGGATGCTTACTCGGAAAGTCTCCTCAGCATGGTTTCAATTTGCCTCATCGCGGGAGACATACCACCATAGAAGTGGTTCACCAACATCAAGTATCAAACCCATGGTGTGGCGTGCACTTATGAATATATAAATCTCGACATTGATAAAACCTCGCCCATCTGGTACGCAAAGGTGTAATTTGTCTCTTCAAATTGTTAGTCTTATGAAGCGAAGAACTTCTTCGAGTTGCGCTGCCCCGGCTTCGACCACGATTTCTAATGGTTACAGGCCTCGATGAGTTGAGCCATATCTTGGCTGCTAATCGCTGAGTCGATGGAAATGCTTTCGACTTTAGAAAATCCATGTCATCCATTACCTTCCTTAAAGGTGAAAGTGAACCTCCTCAAAATCCACTAATATGGTATGATTTTCATTTTCCATGCATGATATGTGGGGAGTAGAGTGCAAAATAAGGCCTCTTGCTACATCTTGACGGGAGGTATGATGCGGGATTAGGCCTTGACTCTAGGAGGGTGGATGTGATCCCTCATGGTTCACATAAGCATTTGGATTCATGGGGTTCCTGGTTGACTACATTTGTTCTTCGGAGTAGTGGATCCATGGTATCGGTGTGGCCTGCGGCTTCAGCGACTAGGTCGGGTTGTGTGCGATTCTATGCGATCTTCCTAAAGTTCCTCTGTCGACCTTTGCGTACCTGACTTTTACGCAGCGGGACCGCAATGAAGACAGGCTTGACTTGCGAAAGGTTAGGGGTTAAATTAAAATAAAAAGCGGCGTATATATAAAAAAAAAACAAAAGCGGTGATTCTTTGTAAAAGTGATGAAAACTTGCGGATTCTGCTCTTTGGGTTTCAAAGAGTTAAAAAGATTACCTTCACTTGTGATGTTGATCACTGAAGTACACTTGACATCATTCATTGGTTTGTACTTGGGTCCCGGCCAGCCGGCGCCATTTGATTCACCGATGCCCTGATGGTGACTAAAATCAGCAAAATTTATATACACTAAGTTCACTGCTGCTTGAAGTAGTCGAGCTCACTGCGAGTATAGTGATTAGGGTCGGGCTGCAAGTTGAGTTTTCATCCCCCAGAATGATAAGCGTGAGTGTAAAAAAGGTAAGGCTTTCTATTTGGACTTTTTGGATTTGTAACAGTGGGAAGTAGGATTTGGCGAAATTGTAAAAGCGAAAGTGAAGTGTGAAAAAAAGTTAACTTTGAATTTAGGTCGCTAACTTGGTAAATTAGAGACCCAACCAAGTCATCTCGGGTTTTATCCTCAGCGTTATGACGAGCAACTTTATAGCCTAGCTGCTTAGGATCTATGTTTAACTAAGCGAGCCTCACCCCCAACAACAACTCCTGATTTGGTAAACCTGAGGTAGCATGCGGCTATGGCCTCTCTGGGTTGAAACCTAACATTAAACATCATTTGGTGGCTCGTAAAGACCATCCCAATGAACCCCACGGTGCATCAGCAATAAGTAATACCTTTGTATCCTAAAGCATGGAGAGTATGGCGAATCGATAACATTCAAAGCTATTGACCTAATTTGAAATAGAGGACCATAAATACAATACTGTGACTTTCTGATCTGAGAAGACTGACATGCATATGCCCCTGACAGCTAGCTTCCTTATCTTGAGGCAGCGAGCATCTCTTGAGTTGTCGTCTCGAGGGTGTTTGGCTAGTAGAAAAATAAGGAAGAGGAGAGAGAAGGAAAGCAAGCACGGCTTCTTCCAAGAGAGAGAAATAGAGTTGTTTGTTGCATAAATGAGAACTTGCAAATTCTTCTCTTCCCCAATTATTTGCTTGAAATTACATCTTGATTACAAAGGAGAGGGGTTTATAGACGCCTCGATACATGAAAATACCCAGCTTTACAAATTTGGCTAAGTTAAAGAATGAGAGTAATACACGGAATTTGGGTTGGTTAGCATTAAATCTGAAAACATGTGAGCGATAAATTTATTGGGAATTTGAAGGATTTGACAGGTAGCGAAATCCTGAGCATAAAGCGAAAATAGAAATTCATTGGGCTTGGCAGTTTATTAGTAGCGAATTTAAGCTAATAAGCGAAATTTTAGGTAATTAGCGAGAATCATGAAATTTATTAGGAGCAGTGCCTAGCTAAAACTCCCCAGTGTCGCGCGAAATCCTGATTTATTTGTTTTAAAAATTCGCTAAACCTGCGAAAATTTTAAGCAATCGATACCGAGGAGCTTAGAAAATTATTTGGTTTCAGATTTTCAACGCTGCCTCCTGTCTTCTCTTGCATCAATTTTCTTCACTTTGCCTTCGGTTTTTCATTGATTCTTGGGATTTGGTTGATGGTGACACACTTGAGTTAAACTTCATGATTCATCATACATCCGTGTGAACTTAAAAGTCTTGTAAAAACACAAAGCGACCCAAAAAAATACTCTCACAAATGGCATAAGTGCTACTAAGAGACTTGAACACTTGATTGGTATAAATGACATGATTAGTGCGCAAAGCGCTGAACTATCTAATATAGGGTTGAAATTGCCGCTTTTTGGAGTGCTTAATCAGATGTCGCGACATCAATCTCACGTTGCGACAACAGTTCAATTCTTTACAGCTTTCAACTGAGCAAGTCTCATGTTGCGACCTCGATCTCTTGTCGTGACATCAGCTTATGTCTTTGGAGGCCTCACTTATTGCTTTCGGTGTTGCGACTTGAGTCTCGTCGCGACAACGACGATTAACTTCATTTCGTCCTTCCAGACATGTCATAGCTTGAGTCGATTCTCTTGTCCGACCTCCATCCCTTGTCGCGACATCAACCTTTGTCGCGACATCACTAACTATGTTTACGCTTGATCCTGTTTGCACATCTTGTGATCCTGTCACGACCTGTCGAATTTCCTTCAATTTCACGATGTCGCGACCTCATAAGCTGGTATGTAAACCCGAAAAGCTATGACATTAGTTAGCCATTTGCTTTTCACTTCGCCTGCTATTTTGCATTTTTACTCCACCGATTCTTGCATTTTTTGCTGCGTTTTCTTGCTCTTTTATACTTCTGCCAAATAAATTTGGTGAGTTTCTTCATATTCCTGCATCTTAATTATTCCTTTTTACATTAAAATCAACAGAAAAATGGACTAAAAATAGATGACTTTTAAGCTCATCACCTATTGTTCAACATTTTCCTATATCTTTGTTACGACATACATTCACCTGACACATAATCCATAAATGATCATCGTACGTGAATGCATGATCTAACGTGCCCATCAAGTCTGATGTCGATATACTAACTTACTAATAATATTTATAACTCCTGGCATCGACATACGGCTCTAGGTATTTATAAACCTAAGCTCACGATATCAAGCTATGGCCCAATCCACAGAAGGTCAGAGTTCAGAAAGCATGTGATCGACACACGGAAGCACTATGTGTCATATCATGAGACTAATGCTGTAAATAAAATGGCCACGTCGGGCTCATACATCCATACTCACAAAAAATATAATCAACTATATTACCATAGTTTCAAGAGTTAATTACACTCTTATATAAACATATATCAAAATTAATCATTATAATACATGTTTTAACAAATTATAGATTCAAAGCTACACATCGACTTTCTTCTCAAAAGCGGCCTCTAGTGAGCGTCGTCTTCCTGAATACTTCCTGTACCTTAAAGTGGGATCCCACGATGAGGTGAGCAAAGCCCAATAGTGGAATTATCCTACATGGGTTACTCCCCACCTAAGTTCAATGCAATGGCAAACACACACTCAAGTGAATTCATGACTCTTACTCGAATGTCTACATGCCCAATCCCATGGCTCGAATCCTCACTGACTCCTCACACATGCACTTACCATGTATGAAAATCGTTTCCAACCAAAATATTTGTTTTAATTGTGGGCAACCCTCTGATATAAATACGTTGGACAATCCTCCAAGGTGAATTTGTTGGATAACTGATTCGTGCCACAGTAGGGTGATCCGGAATCAACAAATTTGTATCATAAATTTCCTCCTAACAGGTAGTCGACTCTTTGCGGTATAGCGGTTCAGGGTCGAACACGGGGATGGGTTTTAAGTGCTGATAAACTTGTATCATGATTCAAAATGGTGAGGCTTTCATTTGGATTTTCGGATTTGCATTAAAAAGTGTGGTTGTTGTTGTCACTAGGCTAACTGAAAGTAGTTTAAAATAAGATGTAAAGAGAAGACCTTGAAGGTTTGGGTCACTAGTTTGGTATGATGGGGTTGTAGAGGTGTCCTCCGGGTTATTTTCTCGCGTGGGGCAAATGAAATATAGTCTTTCAAAGCCAGGTTCTTTGTTTAACTTTAAAAACTTGACTATAGTAACATTCACTATTTGAACCGCTTAGCATTTTACTAAGCATTTTAATGTTTTAATGTGATTGAAATAAAGCATTTAACCTACTTTATTGACTTCCGTAAATGACATCTAATGGATGTCGAGTGTATACACCATTAAGAATACGCGAACCACGAAGCATGCAGTATTGACCGAGAAAATACATTAAATAGCATTTAAACTAGTTTACGGAAGATTTGCGAAACACAAATCAAGCGAATTACACGCTTCATGAAAGCGAGAGGAACACTGAGTGACATCAACTTGACCTCATGACCCTCCTCTTCCCGGGTTTTGAGGCTTAGCCCGAACATCCTTTGAGTTGTCGTCACCGAGGGTGTGTTTTGGCATCTAGGCGAGAGAAAGGAGAGAAGAGAGAAAATGGGAACTAAAACAGGGGTTGTATGTAAAGCGGCGTGAATTGAATAGTTAGGTTACAAAATATCCATAACATGGCTTATATAACCCCGTGGCTTATGCGAAAATACCGAACTAACTGGTAATATGATTACATTGAGGAATGAAAGAGGAATTAAACAAAATGGAGTCGTTTGGATCCATAACGAGAAGCGAATTTTCGTATGCACAGTGATTTACCGCTATGATAAGCGAAATTCGCTATCATAAGAAAATTCGACTATAGCGAAAATTGAAATTTTTCGCTATGGTGAAAATTTTATTTATGATGTGAAGAATCCATATCATAGAAGCAAGTATAGCAAAATTTTTTCTTATATTTGCGAAAATTTCGCTATCGTGCGAAAATTTAAGCTATGCCCGTAGAAATTGCCAACCTTATGATGCCTCATGCATCCTCGAACTTTGCATTTCGTCTTCGACTAGCCCCATTTCTTAATCCAGGGCTTGATGAAATCGATGAAAATTCATACGAACTCGGCATAAATCAGCACAATTTCGATGCCAAGCTTGATATGATGGTGGAAGTTTACAAAACCTGCAAAACTACCAAAAACAACATCGAAACAAAATCAGTAGTACTAATCGGACCTGCACATGTCAATCAGCTTAATTAATATGATTAGTACGCAAAAAGCACTCAAAACCTATCTTAAATAGGACTCAAAATAGCACTTTTTGGGTACTAATCAATAACTCTCCGAAACAATTCATGGGCCTCTCCGACATGAATTGTTAGATGATTTCCCAACACAATTCTTCGGACAACTTTCCGATAAAATTATTATTTTAGACAACCCTCTGATTTATTTCATGTCATGCACTCACTCCTACAGTCTAGGATGCCCTAGTGCATATGAAATGCAATGTGCCATTTCACCATAAATCATGTTAATATATGACAATAAATATATTTCACGAAAATCATGCGCCAAACAACATGTTATTCATTCATAACAATAATACAAATTAGCTTCGCATGGAATTTAATAAACAATGCGACACATCTTGTGGAACTACCCTGAAGCACATCACTGTAACCATGACATGTTATTCAAATATGTGATAACATATTCGGGACCTGAAGCGACTCATGCGGTCACGGTCGATTTGAATTTGTCCCGAAAACCGATATAGGAGATTTGGCCATTGGAGTCCAGTCTTTTGGGCGGCTGCGACCATTCGGCCTCGAAGCGTGCTGACCATTAACGAGGTCCTTAGCGAGGGACTAAGCGAGTAGGAGAAAACCCTACCTCTTGGGTTAGCCGAGCCCAGAAAATTGGTACCGCGGCGTGGCCCTTGCGGCGTGGGCCAGCACTTCTCCTCTTATTCCCCACGAGCCAGGCCGGTCCGATCACCGGGAATTCTAGAGAGAAGGTAGACACTCGCTCTCTAAAATATTTCCTCTTTTCTCGGTTTTCTATCCCCTCTCCCAAATTGGTTGGTCAAGCATGGGTCAAGAGAATTGTCTTTTCTCTTACCACATGTCGACCTCAATTGGTTGAGCTTAGTTTAGCCTTTATCAGCACATAAATGCAGTGGATTTTCTCGATGGCATGATGCCATGTGTCTCGTGTGAGCCTCACTTGGTTCATTGTTTTACGACCTTTCTTCCCGGGACATGGCTCTGAGCCACTCATGCAGTGCCCGAGTGTCCGCTCCTCTCCGTACCTCGAAAACATGAAATTAGACTATCTCGAGATTGACGTGGCCAACTAGATTTTGCGAGATGATCTCAGCCGATGTCCAGTTTCGTCGCTAAGTCGATAAAGTCGGGATTTTGACGAAATTGCCATTTACCCTTTTCGGAAAATTAAATTTTCTCGGGTTTCTGAATCTACTCTAAGCTATTCATGAAGTATTTGGAAAATTATCTTCTACTATTGTAGGCCTTGGTAATATTGGAAATAAGGTACATCAATAGGCTATATTTTTAGTCAGTCGTTTAATTTGGCCCGGTTGCACTTACGTATATTGATTTGACAAGTTCGTTTTGAATTTATAGCTTATAATGTGAGATGCGAAAAAAGGTTGGTGATCGAGCCAATAACATCGAGATTTAATGGTTCTGGTGAGTGTTGTTTCTCATTAAAAGTTTAAAAGTAAAATCCATTACCATGTTATTATTAGATTTTGAATGTCAGTAATTTTTATTGCAGCTGAATGGTGGTTTATGTATGGAAACCACGCTCCCACATTGAGGAATTTTGCCCTTAAGGTTCTTTCCCAAACTGCATCATCTTCAACATGTTAGATAAATTGGAGCACATTTGCTCTGACCCATAAAAAACAAAGAAATCGGCTAGCTTACCCTCGCTCTATGATTAGTTTTTGTTTTTCTGACATGAAACTAAAGATACGAGATATCTGTGATGATAAAGTGCGAAAAATATTACCTTGATTTACTCGACATTTCAGTTGAGTTTGGTGAAGAAGAAGATAATCAATTATTCTAATGGGTTAGACCTCTCCATTTAGTTGATGAAAATGGAAATCCTAAGTCACGAATTGTTGCACATGTTCAAGAAGCAGGTGTTGATGTTGAGCGAGTTTTATTTGGAGAAATTCATAGTGAAGTTCGGTCTGAACCACCCCAGAAGTTTTCATTTCGAGCGGGTTGTCACTTCTCGACCCTCTTTTGATTCAAGTGTTTGAACATAGTAGTAGACCTGGATTTTACGGTACTTCTATACGAGGCTATGATGGCTTAAGGAGAGAGGACGATGATGGTAGTGATGCTGGAAATGATGGCGCGGGGATAATCTCGAATCCTTGACAGTGAATATCCATTGAGTCCGTTCACTAGTGAAGATGATTTTACATGCTACACAGATGAAGACCACGGGTCTAGGAAATTTGGTCAGTGTGGGGCATTGGAGATGCTATATAAATTAGACAAGAAGGATGGCAATATGATGAGGATTCGTTTAATTTAGTTTTAAGTCCATGAGCATTGGCCGCTGAGATCTGATGATTCGTCGATGATGCGTATACAATGAGTTATGGTCGGTAGCCATTACGCGTCCTTCGGGTTCATTGGTGAATATGGAATGATTAACCATCCTCATGATCCACAAATTCCATTCCAAATTCCATATCAAATGCAACAAGGATTTCAAACGAGCATGTGGGTGAACCCCGAATTTCCTATCCATGGAGAGGTTGTGGGTACAAGTTAAGACATCTATGTATAACATGTTCGATCCTATCAAAATATTATGTCTTGGAATGAGTATTGTCTTCACCAAGATGGGATCCCTTCGTCAAATGTTGCAATGGAGCCATATCGATCTTCATTTTGGTTTTGAAAGACCATTGCAATGTAATATCAATTTGTATATTTGATTATTAATGTCATTTTTACACTTTTACAAAGTATTTCCATGAATTTCAAAGTATTTTTGTTAATTTTTTATATATCGATATTCTTGTAAAAATATCCACCTATATATCGATATATACATTATATCCGTAAAATCCAAATGCCGATATATCCATTGGAAACATATATTTTAACCTTGATTAGGGTGACTCTTTGTATTTGTTTAAATTACTTGTTCGTCAACGATAAACTAAAATGTTATTGCTTAAACTCTTACCCCTTAACCTTTACTTAAATGTACTTTCAAAGGAGGAGATACCTTTATGTCTAAAGGCCATGTTCTTTTTTTATGTTGCCAAAGGGGGAGAAAGATATGTATCTAGGAGTTATGTGCTAAAAGATGATGATACATTTATAATTTGGACATCATTCCTTAATGTTTGTCAAATGTGTTGAATGTTACTTGCATATGTTTGAATTGGTTAAAATTTATATTATGCAATTATTTTTAGAATATTGGTTTGAGGGGGAGATTTACTCCTCCTAGATAACCAAGGTTTGCCATTATAAAAAATGGGGAGATTTTTAGCTCGAGGGTACCTCTAATTGAGGTTTTGATGATAACAAACTATGGTTATCGGTTACTAGTGGTTAAAATTGAGTTGAGTGATAGGTTGAAATTGATCAAGCATCAAATGAAGATATTCCAAGATTTAAGATGGAAATTATGTATTTGATCAAGCTCTTGGAAGTGAAGTTCCTCCAAATCAAGAACGAGATTTCAAATCCAAAATGACAAGTAGCAGACTCTGACTGAGCGTCGAGCAGAAGATTTTGTAAGCAAGAGTCTATGTAAGATGAATGCATTGGTGTACTTTAGGGTATGTCATCTTTTACATGCATATTCTTCATAGCCGGGTACTGCGTCAAAATTGCATAACTCAAACGAAAACTCAAGTTCCAAGCATAGGCAGGCTTTATAATACTAAAACTTGCTTATTAAGCATTTAAAGGTTTATAAGTATTTTTAAAGAAAAAACACGCCGAGAGTTTGAGCATTTAGAAGGACAAGCGATTTGGTGGGCCTTAACTAGTCAACTAGTTGTGGTCTACTAATATGGGTGAATCATATTAGAATTTAGATAGTGTTTCTCGTATGTATATGCAACCTAAATGCTAGATTCACACCCTTATTTGTAAATATTACACTAATCCCTCATATGTATGATTTTTGTAGGTATTGAAAATGAATCAAGCAAAGAAAATGGCAAAAATTTAAGAAGGCATAACCTGCACCCAAAGGCACTACTTCGCAGCGACAAAGCAGTTCGTCGAGGTAAACCTTCAACATTAACCTCGGGTTCGCTAAGGGGAAGGCCAACCTTCACCTTGATAAAGGGGCTCGCAGTTGCGAAGCTACGAAGAAGACCCCTCTCTATAGTGAAGAAGGAGCATTTTGCATAATGAAGTTTTTGGTTCGCTAAGGCGAAGCAAGCCTTCGTCGCAGCGAAGGAAAATCAATCAGAAAAGAAGACACTTGTCTTCGCCAAGGCGAGGATGTCAGACCGGGACAAAAATACCCCCATTTTTAGCCCAATCTTTAGCCCATCTTCCCTATAATATAAATACCATACTTGTAACATTTCTAAGGCAACTTGGAGAGGCCTTAGAGGCTTGAACAGTTCCCAATTTCTAGGGTTTCTCTCCAAGCTCATATTTTTACCTTGTTTTTGGAGCTAAGTTGCAAGATCTAGTTGCTAGAGGACTTCTTTTGAAGTGGTGGAGCAGGGTTTTGGAGGACTTATACCTCATATTTGTTTTGTATCCCTAAACTCTTCTTTCTCTTAATCTTTTAGCATTATGTTTGGTGTAAACATGATTTTGTTGGGTTTTGAGGCTATTATGAGTGGCTAGATCCTCCTCTAGGGTTGGTTGTTGACATTGGTGTTTGGTTTATATGTTGTCTTGAATGATTTTGTGAATATAATCTTGTGTTGAGGTTTTATGAATGTGGTTTATTGAATTCCTAGGTTTTTATTTAATTGTTGCATGCTAGGTAGTGAGATTGAGACCAATAGCTCAAAGGGTTTCCAAAGTGACAGCTGGAAGTATACCCTTAAGACTTGATTTGTATTCCCTAATATCTTATAATTGATAAAATCAATTTAACTTAATTAAAGAAGTCTAGAAAATTAGGAATGCTTAGTACTAGATGGATTTTATTAGGAGGGACATCATTTAACCTCATGTGATGATCGTATGGACCGAGAGGTGATCAATTTGAGCATAACCCGGGCAATTCCATTGCATGGATCGAGAAGTGACCAATAGAATTTCCTAAGGACTGATTTACCTTAGAATAAGCATCACATTGTTTGACCAAGATGGACCAAAAGAAGAATAGGGATTCGGTGTGTGAAAATGAGGAGAGACTCGAAAGAGTAAACCTCATACAGGGTTCCTCGAGTAAGCACAAGAGTATTTTCACTTAATTAGCACTTAATGACTATAAGCCATAAATGCACCAATGGAGACAACCAACCCTAGTCACTCCTTAAAGTTTTTCTTACAACTTAATCCAATCATTTGCTAATAGTAAAATTCGCTTGAATAGTAAAATTCTTGAGTAGATTTTTTAAGTTTTACTCAGTTTCACTTTTAGTTAACAATCAATCACAATCATATATTTCGCTTGAATAGTAAAATTCTATAGTAGCCTAGGTACTTAATCCTCACTTAATCCATTTCTTCCTTATAGGTTCGATATTTAAGGTTTTTAATTTGAAAGTCACTGTATTACTTGTGACTCGTACACTCGGGTTTTGGTTAATTTTTACCAACTTTTTATATAACACGAAAACAACCAAACATCTACCAGTTGAACTGGTCGATCGGTTAGTGTAAATCGATTGGACAGTCTAACGATTTATTCAAGCATACGATGAACTAGTTGACGGTTAGGTCGACCCGATTGAAGCGGTTATTGATTCTGACGAGTTGAGGTTACGTATTGACTAGTTAGATCTAGTAGCATTCATCTAGAACTGGTCACTAAAACAGTCGACCGGTTTAGGATTCGAATGAGTTGTGAAAAACCGATTGGTTGGGCTATGATAACTCATCTAAGACCATAAAGCAAAGCAATCAATCGGTTGGTAAAAGCGGTCGACGATTAGTGAAATAGTCGGCCCGATTCATTCATGGTCAAATCCAGCGGTATAAAATGGGAACATATGGTACCTGAGTTAGTTTTTAAAAGAAACGGTTGGTAGCGTTTGGTAGCTTATTTGCTCTTTTTGAGTTCCTATATAAATGGCGTTAGGATCACTTAATGAAAATGAGACTTATTGCATTGATTTTCTCGATCACCATTTCTCTTGCTAATAAATTCTCAAATTGAGATTCTTGGTGCATTCATTTCACTTTCATATTCTAGAGTGCACCTTTGTATTCATTATAAGCTTAAGTTGTAGTTGTTCAATCTTGTGAGTTAGAGAGAATGTCTCATTGTGCTTAAGAGTGAAATATTCAAGTGTGCATAACTTGAAGGATTTGTGAAGTGCCCATTGGAACCAAAATCCAAGTGTAAAAGAAAGAAGTCCGGGTTGAAGCTTGGAAAGCTTCAAGTGTGCATAGACCCAAAATCCAAGTGTAACAAGAAAAAACTCAAGTTGGAGCTTGAAACTAGTGTAACTCTCAACGATTGAATGTTGAGGAGAGTAGGCAAGGGTGTGCCAAACCACTATAAATCCAAGTTTGCACTTTCTATCATTATCTCTTTATTTATTGTTCTTGAATTAAATTGAAGATTTCCTATTGTTTTGTGAAAAGTTTTTGAGAAATCCAATTCAACCCCCCCTTACCCCTTCTTGGTTAGGTTGTTAAGACATATTCAACTTTCACTCTCCATATTTTATACGGTTTCATGGAGGTTCCTAGTCTGAGGTACACTTGGTTTTGAATGTAGCATGCTATGTTTAGTGCTTCAGCCCAAAATTGAATTGGGACCTTCTTAGCTTTGAGCATGACACGAACCATTTCTTGTAGTGTTCTATTTTTTTGTTTCATTACTCCATTATGTTAAGGAGTCTTAAGAGCAAAGTACTCATGCCTTATGTCATGTTTATTGTAGAAGTTGCCAAAGTAGGAGTTCTCAAATTCCCTCCCATGATCACTCCTGATTCGTACAACCTTCTTACGGTGGAGGTTTGCTTCAAGCATTAGTCTTAAAATTAAAGCTTCAAATGCATTAAAGGTGTCTAATTATTCCTTGAGAAAATGTATTCATGAATATATAGAAAACACACACAAAAGCATACCTTTTCCCCCCAAGACTTTCAACCTGCATGGGTCCCATGAGGTCCATGTGAAGTAGTTCGAGGATTCTTGTGGTGGTCATGTGTTGTGTCACTTTGTGGGGCATCCGGACCTGCTTTCCCAGTTGACATGATTCACATATTTTTCCAAGGTCAACTCATATTTCAGAATTCCTAGAACAACATCTGCTGCTATGTTTTCATTTAGGCTTCTAGGACTTATGTGGCCTAGTCCTTGATGCCAAATGTCTAAATTGTTTATCAGGGTAGCGCTACAAGTCCTTGGGACCTTTAAAGAGTCGCTTCCAAGAATTGTGCCTTTACCTCCATCTCCAAAGGTTACAAATTCTAAGCTACATGGTTGCAGATTGATTAGAAATTCTATGTTACCAATCATATGTCTGAAACTACCATTATCGAAATACCATTTCTCTTATACCTTTGTTTATAGGGACGTGCATACAACCAGGCATCTTCCATCTCTTTTTATTCACCATATCTGCGTTGTTTTTTGGTGCTGCACCTGTCGTCTCATCTCTTAACGCATTGAGAAATGAGAGCACTCTTTCTTGATGTGTCCCAATTTTTTGCAATAATAGCACCTGAGTACTGGAAAGAATGTCTTTCTCCTGTGACGGCAGTCTTTACCCTTTTGAGTTTCTTCTGTTATGACGTTGTTTCTCAGGTTCTCTCCATTGAACCCGAGTCCACCAGGGTCTTTAGTCTTTTTTCCCATTTCTAGAATCTGTTCCAAGATTATAGTCCCTGAATTCAACATACATATAGAATTCTTCATCTGCTCTAGTTCACGTAGAGACTCTTCCTATTGGCATACCTTGTCTCGGAGCATATTGTTTTGTTTGACAAGATCTTCTTTCACGTTGCTCAGTAAGGAAACTTCCTTTTGTAGATCCTGATTCTCATTAAAGGCCTTCACCAATTTCTTGTACATGACCTTATAGGAATGTACCATTTCTTCATCTAAATTCTCTTCATCATCACTGCTTTCAACAACTGTCCTTGTGGATGATACAAAATTTTCCGCGACATTTGTAATAGGATCTTCTGTTGTGGCTAAGTTAACTATGACCATAACATCGCTTAAGAGTTCATTTCATTCCTCAAACTCTTCATCACTCCAGGTCACTATGTATGACTTGTTTTTCTTAGTGTTTGTGCATTTTGTCTGGATGTGACCATATCCTTCACATTCCCTACAATGAATTCCTTTTCTATTGTTTGTTGGTTCAATGTTAACTCCAAAAAACCTATTTCCCTTAAAGGGAGATGTGGAAGTATTAGAAGCAAAATTTGTGTTTTTGGTTTGATAGGTACCTTTTAGTCTCTTGTTCATTTTCCTAGCACCTTGGTTTAAGTTCTTTGTCAAGAGAGCCATGGATTCAGCTAGATCATCTCCTTCATCTTCTTCACTCTATTGTGGTTCAATCTGGAAAGCCACGGTTATCTTCCTCTGCTTCTTGTCTTCTTCAAGCTCCATTTCAAAAGTGCGAAGTGACTGATTAGTTCCTCAATCTTCATGGTTTCAAGATTCTTTGCTTCTCGATAGTGGTATTAAGAGAACCTCATAGTGAGTTCATAACACCACTTCGTCACGAGCTTTTCTTAAAGGAATTTTCTCTTCTAGAATGAACGACTCATTTTAAATATCACTTACTCTAGCATGATAGTGCCCAGTTGTCTCATTTTCTTCCATTCAAAGATTCTCTAATTTAGAGATAATCAATTATATTCTTGATTTCCGTACAACAGTAGTTCCTTCGAACTCGACTTAAAGTATATCCCATGCATCTTTGGCTATCTCAGTGGCAAAGATGCTTTTGAATAATGGGTTCCCACCATTGAAAATGGCATTGAAACCTTCAATTTTGAATATTTGTCTTCATCAGTAGTCTAGTCAAGTTCACTTTTGGGCACCTCGTTTCCTGACTCGTCTTTCTTGGTGGGAGGAGTCCAACCAATCAGGACTGCTTTCCAAGCTAGTTCGTCAATTGACTTAATGAATGCATGCATGTGAGCTTTCCAATACCCATAGTTGCTTAGCACTGAAGTCCATCGACACTTAGAAAACGGTCATAAACATTCTTGGGGATCCGTAAGTATCTTAGGTGACTTGCTACGATACTAATTTAGAAAAATATATAATTTGTTTGCCATGTGACAAAATATACCCTAGTCATTTTTAGCATGTTTAGGATATTTTGTAGGTATAATTTGAATTTTTCTTAATTTAAATGCAAAAATGAAATCTGAGAAACCCGGAAATAAGCAAGGGTAAATTTGTAATTTTCTAAAACAGGATATAAAAGTCATAAGATAATAAGATTATATGCCAAAGTGGAATAATGAGAAGTTGTGGTGCAAATAGAAGAGAATTTGAGGACCAAAGTGCAATAAAAGGAAAGTAAGGTCAAAAAGGGATAAGACCAAGTTGGTCTCTCATTTTGGGAGAGCAAAAAATGTGAAGAAGAAGAAAGGAGAAGAGAAGAAGTAGAGGAAGAAGAAGAAAAATAAGAGGAAAGGTATGGATGGCTATGATTTTGTGGAAACTATTTGTGTATGGAAACTAGGGTTTTGTATGGAATAGCAAGGATTTGTATGGAATAGTATGATTTGGTATGGATTTGTATGGAGATGTATGAATATTAGTTTGTTCCATTTCTAGGGTTTAGTTGAAATTCAAGTATTAGATTTGTTGAATTGGCAGTTAATTAAAACCTAGTTTATACAAGATGAGTATGGATTGTATGGATTTGTATGGATTTGTATGGATTCTTGGTTTATGGTGTATGGAGACATGTTTGGAGTGTTTAGAATTAACTAACTTACAAATGTTGAGTTTAGGTTTGAAGAGCTAATTCATCTCTATGGTTGGTTTGGTTGGGTTCAGACCTTGATGTTTTTCTAGAGTGTATATGAGTTTGCTTTTGTTTTTAGTTGGATTTCTGGAAAAATGGACAAAAACCAGCAAAATCTGGAAATTTTTGGGGTCCTACGCTGCGGCGTTAGGATCCCACGCAGCAGCATAGGCCCACGCCAAGGCATGGAATGTCACGCCTAGCGTGGGTGAGGGGAGTTGAATGGTACCAGTGCAGCCGCGACATATCGGTGCTCTGCCCAGTGGCACAGCCCCTCTTGTTCAGCTGGTGTAGATTTTTATGTCTTGTTTTGTTTGTTATTCCGTTATTCCGAGGAGTTGTCTATTGGACTAATAAGGACCCTATAGGTGTATGAAAGGGTCCATTCATGTTTGTAAGGTAAAGGAAAAATTAGACCGTACCTCGCCGCCTCGGCGAGTTTGATGTTGGCAAACTTAATGCCACTATGATAAGATAGTAAATTCCTAAACACATATATTTGAAAGACTACTTAAGACTGGATATTGAATGACACGACACCTCTGTTACGTGGGCAGGCACGTATAGTACTTCGATACTCTCTGATTAGTGTGACGGCACTCATTTGTGACACATTTTAGTGCCGATGCTCTACGATTAGTGCTTGACACATTTAATGCTTTGGTACTCTCGATTGAGTAGGAAGGCACTCTCTGTCGTGCTTTGGCACTCTTGCTTTGTACAACATCTCGGTATTATGCAGTACCTTCGGTACTTATTGTGTTGTATGTCCTCTCAATTTATAATTCTTTGATGCAGGTAATTGACAGTTATATGATAAGAGTCTAAATAACGAATAAGAGTAAAGTAATATACAAGTATAAGCTCTGTAGTACCTATGGGTACCTCCGTATAAGTATAAGCTCTGTAGTACCTACGGATACCTCCATAGAAGCATAAGCTCTGTAACTCCTACGGGAGATCTGAACAAGTATAAGTCTGCTATAAGTACAAGTAAGTGTATAAGTTTGATATATGAATTCATGAATAATTCTGATATCTGCTACTGTATATTTGTTACTGTTATATGCTTATTGTAAATGAGTATTAGTGCAACTGTATACGTATAGTCATATGTTTCCTACTAAGCTTAAAGCTTAGCACAGGTTTTAATCCGTGTAGGTACAGGGAGGACGTCCACGATCTTCCGCATACTGTTGGGTCAGCACGCTTGTAGGGGTCCATCACTTGTAGGTTTTGTGCTTTGATTATGTAAATGTAAATGTACAGTTAATTTTGTATATGTATATGTAAATGGGACTCGGGAATTTGTATGTATTATTACTTTCAACAACTTCTGATGGTAGTTTATTCCCTAATATATTTGTTATATGATATTTTGATTCAGTTATAAGACTTGATACCTCCAATGTCTGAAAAAAACAGGTAAAGAGTCCCAATATTGTTTTGCATGCCCGTTCGTCCGCCCAGGCGGGGGTTGGGGGCGTGACAGTTTGTTGTAATAGTGCTCCACGAGATGTTGCATTAACTAGTAAGGCATTGTCATAAGTGAGGCAGTTAACCCTTTTATGATGTGCAGTGTGAAGATTTAAGAAGTGTACTCAATAGTAAGATAAAGGATTAGGTGAAAGATTATGCACACACACACACATAGAGGGAGACAAGGATTGGTTACGCGGTTCAGCAATTACCTATGTCCGCGAGGCTGAACCCAAATATAAGGTGTTTTACTATTTATCTATCAGGTTACAAGTTGGACTTAAGTGAGACAAGGCTCCCTCTTTCTCACAATCGTCTTCTCCTAACTATACCATAGAGAAACATTGAAATAAGCTCCCCTTATTTCCCATACGCATCTGGGTTCATTGATTACCATTCACTCCTTCCCCAGTGAAGTAAGCGTACTGCTCACATCAAAGTTTCAAGTAGTACCTGCAGCTGCTATTTCTCTGAATAACAGTTCCTCCAAAAGACCTCTTTTTTGTGTGCTTAATCGATAATTTGCAAAAGTCTCTTCTTCTCATATTTAAGCAGATATGGATCTTTCACATTGAATCATAAACTTGAACATGTTACATCGGTTGGTTAGCTACCATGTGTGGGACATGGCGACGCAACATTTACCTATAGTTGAGATCTCTGATTGATATTTTCATAATCTGAATAGTCAAATTCTTCCTTTATACTTCCTTCCTCAATACGCAGTATCTGGATCTTACGATTTCTTGCTGATTCAGAGTCTTTCAATGCAGTTGATGTCTAGCTAAGGTAAGGTCTTCCTTATGTTTTGTCAGTCGAAGACATACACAACTCTAGACAAAAGTGATAGACAATTTGCTGCGACATCCACTGCGTCAATAGGTGAGGCACTTCATGATTTTATTTTTGTCAAGCACTCTGCCAATAATGATACACCAACAAAGGTATTATTTTCCTATGTTCATTTTCCTTGCATGTCATTTTTAGTTCTCAAAATTATTCAAAAATAAAAATAAAATGTAAAGAAAATCACATACACACACCATTAAATCGATCCAATTTTTCAATTTGTTTCTTAGTAAATTCCTTAAAGTCAAATGAGAGTCAATGTAATATATATATATATATATATATATATATATATATAAGGAATAATGCATTTTTAGTCTCATGCATTTTTCATATTTTTTTGGCATTTACCCATACTTTAAAATGTTCAAACTAAAACCTACACTATTCAAAATATGAAAAGTAAATCATTTTCTAACGGTTGTGGTAACTGTCATTATCTATTTTTCCATTTGACCTTATTGGGGGAGCTATTGGGAGTTGATAGTTTATTCACCCCCAATTAGCATTTGTATGGTGCTTGGTAAAGACACCTAATTAGCTTCTAATAGCTAATTAGGGGTAAAAAGCTCTTGATTTGAAAAAGCTAGAATTCATAGCTCTTTCTAAAACGCTCCTAAAATATGACATTTTCCATTTATATCTTTCTTTCCTTATTTGCCTAAATATTTTAAGAAATTGGTTATATGAAAAAAGATTCGTGAAAAAATTAATTTCACAAAATATTTTATAATTAATATTACATATTTAGTAATTATTTTGAATAATGTTTTTATTCTTAACAATAAAAATATAAAAATATTGTTTGATAATAAAATTTTTATTTTATATAAAAAAGATGTTTTTAGACTATTTTTTTAAACTTTTTAATTTTTTTATTTATGTCAAAAACTTGATTATATAAGCATAGAAAATAATTAAAATATTCAAAACAAATTAAAGCAATACACACAAATTATGCTTTTATATATATATATATATATATATATATATATATATATATATATATATATATATATATATATATGTATATATATAAACTATTTATGTTACCTAATTATTTTATAAATTTTGAGATAATATTTTTATTCAATAATTTTATTGTTAAGTTTATCTTTGAAATTTTACCCTTAATTATTTTATAAACAAATAAATATTTTAAATAAAAATTCGTTTTAATTTATTTGTGATAATTATATAGATTTAAATTTTATTTTTAATTTGATATTAATTTTTTAATTTTATTTATTTAATATGATAAAATCATAACTCAAAATAAACTCTACTTCAAAATGATTTTTTTATGACATGATTTTAAATATATTAACATAGAAATAAAAATAAATAAATAAAGAAAATGGAAAACTTAAATATTACAATTAAATTTATTTATCATAAATTATATATTTAATAAATTGTCCTTAAAAACTTGATTATTAATCTCTGTAATATTATAATAAAAATAATAATAACAAATCTATGATTATTTAAAAAAAAAAAAACAATTTGTTGGATATGTGATTAAAGTTTGTATTGTACTTTAGTTTTTATTATATGGTTTGGTGTGATGAAAATTTAAGGGAACCAAAATCTAACAAAAAGCGAACAAAGTCCGGGGTTATAGATAGAAAAGAAGGATTATTTTGACCTCTATAAGTGTGGTCTTACATTATTTTTCCACAACAAAATTCAAGAATCTCACTTTGGTCTTTGCTTGTGTATTTGCATGGTTCTGAGTGGGATTTTGACCACTTCTTAACTTCTTTTCTTGTCCATCTCTACCACTCTTACTCAAAGTCACTGCAAAAACAATACTCAGCTATCAGCACTAGCTATCACCATTATATATGTTCATTGTTTTTATATTTATCTATCATGTCTATATAGGTAAATTTACCTTCAATCAACTACTAGTTATCAGCCACTTTGCCAAGCAGTATTTTATAATCAACTACCAGTACCAGCTATTAGCTACCAGCTACAAGCTATGACCTTAACCAAACAAGGCCTTTATCTACCATTCCAACTTAAATCCATGCACTTTCACATTTACCCCTTGAAATGTTAATATTAACTTTATTTAAACATTAGATCAAAATTAAAAGATTGATTATTTTTTTTAATTAGATAGGATAATTAGTTTTATAAAACCCGAGAAAATTCTAATTTTCTAAAAAAGGTAAAATGATAATTTCGATCAAAATCTGGAAATTTTCTAGATCTCGAATGACGAAATGGATTTCACCATTGGAATCGTTTCGCAAAATCTGGCTACCACATGGTCAGGGACTGGGAATTTCATGCTTTTCTAAGGCAACGGGGTAGTTCGGGACACTTGGCACGTAGAAGTGGTTGAGGAGTCTTAATGTGCCGTGTGCGAGAATTAGTCAAGCGTGAGGCACCGAGTGTATTGGGCAGTAGGTGGACATGGCATGATGTCATTGGAGGAAAAACCCCAAAGTAGAGGGATAAGTGGATAAGGAAATCAAAGCGAACTTGATAATGGCTTGACATGGCATGAGAGGACGAAGTCAGCTGACCAAACTCTCCCCTGGCCGGTTGGGAGAAAGGAAAAGACGAGGAAGAAAGAAGGTTTTAGAGAGTGTGTCTAACTTATCTCTAGATTTCGACCCGATGGGATGGTAGATCCGTAGCGAGAGACAGTTGCTCGTGGCGAGCTGGTGGATACCATTTTTGTGGAGTTTCGACAACTCCGGAAGGTAGGGGTCTTCTCCTACTTGGTTTATTTTCGGCTTAAAAGTCATTTAAAATGGTTTGGATGGTGTGAGGTCGTGAGTGGCTGTTTGATCAGTCCCAAAACTTGGGATTTATTGCTGAAATTTTGGAGACCATTTTGGAACGGTCGGTACCTTTCAAAGCGAAAATGGTCCTTGTGTGCTTAATTGTGTGTTGTTATGATAATTGAATAACATGAAGTGTGTCTCAAACAATAACCATCCATAATTATTTTATATTGCATGTAGTTTATAAATATTCATGTGACATAAAATAAATCATTGGCATCATGCATTTGTTTATTAGCCCATATGTGAGCGATTTTAATTATTATTGCCTTGAAAAGGATAACATGTTGTTGTGTGTTAATTTACATTAATATATGCATGCTATATATATTAACAGGTGTTGTATAAAATGACATGTGCATTTCATATGCAGGGCACCTAGAATAGTAGGTGTGAGTGCATGACAAATAAGAAATTGGAGGGTTGTCAGACAATGAATTCTTTGTAAAATTATTAAATTAGAATTTTATCGGAAAGTTGTCCGAAGAATTGTGTTGGGAAATCATCTAACAGTTCAAGTCGGAGGGGCCCATGAATTGTTTCGGAGAGTTACCCAACAAATTCACCTCAGAGGATTGTCCAACGTATTTATATCGGAGGGTTGCTCACAATTAAAACAAATATTTTTGTTGAAGACGATTTTCATACATGGCATAAGCATGTGTGAGGGAGTCGGTGAGGACTCGAGACATGGGATTGGGCATGTAGATATTCAAGTAGGATCATGCATTTGCTTGAATGTGTTTGGTTGCCATTACATGTGCACTTAGGTGGGGAGTAACCCATGTAGAGGAATTCAATTACTGGGCATTGCTCACCCTATCAAGGGAAAATTATTTTAGGTATAGAGAGTGTTCGGGAAGACGGCCCTCATTAGAGGCCGCTTTTGATAAGAAAGCCAACATGTGGCTTTGATTACGTTTTTGTAAAACATGTATGAAATATTACAATTGAAACATGTTTATGGTAAAGATGTAACAACTCTTGAAACTATTATAATATAGTTGGATATATTTTGGTGAGTATGTTGTGTAGTCCAATGTGGCCATTTTTACTCATGTATGGGTCTCATGATATGAGACACACAGGTTTTCTGCAGGTTGATGATGGTCAACGGGACCCCCGGAAAATGGGGCGTCACAGCTTGGTATCAGAGCTTAGGTACACGAGTACCTAGGGCTTGAGGGACTTGGGCTTAGGCCATGGTCATTAAGGTGTAAGATCATCACAGCTTGGTATAGTTCGATGTTGGATACTAGAGTTATAGCTTAGTATCAGGAAGTTAGGTATACGATTTACCTAGGACTTGATGAGCCTGAGTTAGATCCTTCATTCATTGTGCATTCGTGATTGCTACTTGATTATGTGTTGTCTCGTGTTGTGTGTGAGAGTGTATCTTGGTGAATAGCATATAGGAAAAATGTTGAATTTTGGCTGGGGAGATGGTCGAATTAAGCGAAAAAATAAAGGAATTTCTAAACTGATGGTTCATTTTTAACATAAATAGAGGTGTTTTGTGGAATTCTAGAAGGTTATTCCAGTTTTTGCACAAGAAAAAGAGTTTTAATTAAGCTCTTTAAATTGTGAAATATATGTATAGCATGTGTTTATATATTTTACTAGTTTGGAGAGTCAAGCTACTACATCTTAGCAATAGCAGGCTTTATAGAGGCTACTGGAAGAAAAAAAAAAAAAAAAAAAAAAAAAAATATATATATATATATATATATATATATATATATATATATATAGGAAGGCCACCTGTTGGTTTTGCAGGTATGTAAGCGAGGAAATAAATAAATAAGTTTATGAGTTTCTATTGGAAGATTTGAATTTTTTTTTTTTTTTTGTGGTTTTATAGTGAGTAGAACAAATGAAAAAAAAAACATGCGGAGAAGCCCAGGATGGGCTCTTGCTATTTCGAGTCCTAGTCGCGTTCTAGTGTGTATATCGCGGCGGGTAGAACTGGCGCGCGGTTGGGTGCTCATGGCCCAAGCGCGGTAGCGCGCGCGTAAACGGCGGCTCCAGCGGTCGCGGCGTAATTTTAATATCTCGTGCGATTTTTGTGTGTGACGAACAGCGACATGGCGTAGTAGCGCTGACCTGTTGCGTCACGGCCCGGCTTCATAGCGACCGCGGCGCCCGACCTTTGTTGACTCGGTCGCGTAGCGTGGCGTAATGGCGACAAGGCTTCGTCGCGTGACGTGTCGCGCGACTAAGCGCAGGTGTGCGCTATGCACGACCCGGTTGACCGCGATTACCTTTGTTGGGGTCATCGTTTGGATCACTATTCATGGACACTGTTCATGAACACTATTCACGGGGTTTTAAAAAAAAATACAAAAAAAATAAAATTTTTGTTTGTGTATGATTTGATATATGGGATGTTTATCTTTCATTACCTATGAATGCATTGACGTTGTGTATGAATTTTTTTTTTGGTATGTGAATAGTATCTTAGGGCTATATTTGCACCCTTAAAGATACTTCATTAAAACTTAACTTGCCATTTGACATGTGTAGATGGCTAGTTGGGAGAGGACGTAGAGGTCGTCCACAAGGTGCTAGTCAGGCACCATCGGCTTTTGACCAGCAGGCCTTCGTTGAGGCCGTAGGGGTTCTTCTTTTTGCGCCCAGGCTAACGGAGTTGGGGACGAGGAGGTCGAGTCACCTTGGTCGAGTCCCATCATCCTCTTACGTTCATAAGGGGAGGAGATCCGATGGTGGCGGACCATTGGTTTATGCAGGTGGAGAATATATTAGAGGTGATGGAGATTACCTCCGATACGACCAGGATCAAACTAGCTACATTCCAGCTAGAGGGCGAGGCCCAGTGTGGTAGGCTGGCGAAGACCTGCAGGGACTAGAGAAAGCGATGACATGGGCGAGTTCCATGAGGCTGTTCCTTAGGCGAGTATTTTCCGACCCTTTGCTAGACATACGAAGGCTCGGGGAGTTCCTAAAGCCAAAAGCGAGGACTATGATTGTGATGGAGTATGTGGCTAGATTCATATAGTTAGCCCGTTTGGTAGCGACTATGTGACGCGAGATCTGTGAGGTCGGGAGAGATTTGTTGAGAATGGTGAGATTGTCCATTCGAGTAGATAAGACTCCACCTACAAGACATGGACTCTATGATTGGGATGGCCATGACCATAGAGAGAGAGATAGAGGATGCACGGAGCACTCGAGATGTGGGTGCCAGTGGCAAGAGGAAGGAGTCAATCTTCTTCCAGTTCGGGAAAGAAGCACAGGGCTTCTAGTTCACGTGGGTTCCAAAGTCGCGGCCATCCGGGCTAGGGACGGATCAGGGTTGCCAGTCAGGCTGGGCAGATGGTGTGCTACCATTGCCAGCAACCCAAACATATGAGGAGGGATTGCCCTCAGAGATAGGGATCCTAGGGTTTCGGAACGGCCGCAGTCCGGTCAGCGATTAGACGGGAGGCGAAATATAGGCATATTCCTCCGTCCCTAATATGAGTTAGAAAGCTAGTATCAATCCCGGGGAGTTGCACGGGCACCTCCGTTACGACGAGGCAGAGGCTGGTCATGGGCCGAGAAGGCGGAGGGACGAGGCCCGCGAATTAGAGATGTTAGGGTTTTAGGAGGCGTGTCTATCTTTGTCACATCATCGATTGAGCCACGGAAGCGGCTGATCCTCTGAGGTACTTTGCTATCTCGCCTATGGGCAAGAGTGTTATTTGATTCTAATTAGCCGCATTCATTTCATTATCATCGGTTAGCGTCTGATTGGGCTTAGAGGTTGAGGCCTTGGAGGAGCCCTTGTATGTGAGTTCTCCCCTAGGGATTAGGGCGAGGATAGGGATGATATGTTGATGTTGCGAGCTAGAGATATCTGGGATTCTGCTCACAGTGGACCTGAAGGTCATGGACATGTCAAAGTTTGACGTCATCCTTGGGATGGATTGGTTGACGTCATACAGAGTCGTCATCGATTGTGAGCGGAGGAGGGTTACTGCTTACACATAGAACGGTACTTGTGTTACTTTTCAAGGGGACAAGCATGATATTTTGCTTTGAGCGGTGTCACAGTCCAATTGTCATGGACCGGAGTTAGGGTTAATGTAAACCTTACCCTTGAGGGCGAGGTGAGACGGACTTAGATCTACCTCAGTAGTGCGTAGGTATGAGGATGTTTTTGGATGAAATTTATCGGGATTGCCTCAGTAGAGGGTTGTAGACCACAGCTATCGAGTTGCCACTGGTACTGCATCTTTATGACTCCGCATAGGATGGCACCAGTTGAGTTGCAGGAACTCAGAGTCCAGCTACAAGAGTTACTAGACAAGGGATTCATTAGACCTTGCACTTCACCATGGGGCGCTCCAATTCTATTTGTGAAGAAGAAAGATAGGACCCTTCGACTGTGCATTGACTCAGACGGTTAAGGCAGGGTTGCGATCAGGAAGCCGGTACCCATTGCCCGGATTGATGGCTTGTTTGTCGGTGAGAGTGCGAGTCGCCAAAATAGACCGCATTGGTACCATGACTAAGGGTTAGGAGAGACGAATATCCAGGCATTCGAGAGCGTTATGGGCATTTTGAGTTCGCGGTGATGCCCCTTAGTTGGCGAATGCGCGTGACATTTCATGGACCTCATGCATAGGGTATTCCAGCCCTATTTGGATCATGTTGTTGTGGTCGCCGTGGATGGCATTTTGATCTCAGTTGGAAGAGGGCATGAGGATCACTTGAGGATTATTTTTGATTCTTTGAGACCATCGGTGTGGCAATTCGATGAGTCTGTTTGAGCTTCTTGATAAGATTTTGGACCGTGGTGTCGGCTTGACGTGTCCAGTGGACCAGAGAAGGTCGGCTGCGATGAGTTAGGAGAGACGAAGTTGGTCTTGAGATACGTGGTTTCTTGGGATTGGCCCGGGTACTACGGAATTCATTGAGAATTTCTCCCCAATTAGCGGCACCTATGGCGAGATTGACTTGGAAAGGAGGTCAAGTTTGATTAGGATGACCGATGAGAGAGGCATTTGAGTTGAAGAAGGCTTACTTCAGCTCTGTCACGATAGTCCGGACGGGACGAAGTACCTGATGTATTGTGATGCCTCGAGAGAGTACGGTAGGATGTGTTTGATCTGCGATTTGGGAGGGTAGTAGCTTATAGTTCAGCGATTGAAGAATCATGGCGAAATTACCCACATGACATGGGTTAGGCGGCCATGATCTTTACCTTGAAGATTTGGCGCCACTGCCTGCGGCGATTCGAGGTATACTGGACCACAAAGTGCAAGTATATTTTCATGCGGCGGGACCTCCCGATATGAAGCGTCTGGATGGATGGAGTTCTAGGATTATGACTTCACTTTGAATTACCATCTGGTAAACGATATGGTGGTTGAGTACTCGGTGAGTGTGAAGTAGCTAGTATAACTTCTGGGAATGGCGGATCTTTCGAGACTATGGGACGATTTGGGGCTAACTACGTGACGAGGCTCGGGAGTACGTTGGGGAGTTCGTAGCTGCTTGTCTTTATTGAAGCTGAGTGATCGAGTCCCGAGGGACGGGACGGAGTGGGTGTCCATGGGGACGTTTGTCGAATACGGGTGGCGGTACAGTGTAACACCCGTCCCGGAAAGTGTCTGGTATGTGTAGCAGTATGTGCACGAGGCTTCCTTAATTATTTAGTGCATAATAGAATTTTTTGAAAGTTGTTTTAAAGAGAATTGTGGCACTTTGCAGATAGGAAAGTTTTGGGAGTGGAATTCCAATTATAGATTTTATGAAATTTTAAAGGATAATAATAATAATAAATTGCCAAAATAGTTCGAGGAAGCTAGAAATTCTCTAGATCTCGGATGTGAAATGGAATTTGTGCCGTTAAATTGATCTCGCGAGAATCTAGTGACTCGAGAAAAATTTAGGTCAGTCTGAGACAATCGAGTGTCTTCTGAATTCACGGGTGATCATCGTCGAGGACCCGAGGACGAATTTTACAAAAATCTCGGAAGTCGAAAAATGCCTTGAGTTAAAGTTCGATTAAAATAAGTGAGCGAAAGAAATAAAATTTTCGGGATAGAAATGGACCGAATGGAGCAATAGAAATAGTTTATCAAATAATAATAATAATAATTAAAGAAAAGATTTAAAAAAAAAAAAAAGCGAATATCAAAATGAATAAAAGAAAATTAAGCGGGACGGACGAGCGTGGGAAGAAGCTGAAGGCGATTTTTAGTTTTATTTTCTTCTTTCGTTCTTTCGAATCTACAAATCGGACCGTGGCGTTTGTCGGGCTTGAAGAGCAAAATTGGGTATCTGTGAAAGGCTACTCATGGAATTACCCGATATCTTAGCCTTTGTCAAACTTTAAAAGGTGAAGAATTTGCCTAATTGTGTTATTTCAAGCCTAAAAGGGATTTATGTAATGGCAGAAATTTTCTTAGAGGCCGTAAAAGGTCGTAAACTTTAGTTCCAAAATTTTTAGACCGAGTTTTAGGAATTTTAGGAATTTTAGGCGTGTTCGGACGGTCGGGGCTGAATTTTGGGTACATTTATGGGCTTGATTTGATTGAAAAGTCCCGGGAGTGTAGTCGGACAAATTATTGGACGAATTTTCAAAATGTTTGGTATTTTAGATTATATGGAAAGTCACTTAAGTCAAAGTTATTCGACATATAGTTTTTATAGGGCATTTAATGTGTATGGACATTTTGGTCAATTTCATCATATTATCGATGTCCATATCGAATAGGACTATACGTAAAGTTTGTTAGAGTAAGATTAGTTCGATATAGTTACTTTGAAAGCCATGTATATGTTTTATGGTTAAGACGTTAAACTGAGGGCATTTTCGTAATTTGAATGAATTATGTAGGCGATTTGAGCATCCGACGAGAATCTAGAGTGCTTAGTGAGATTGAAAGAAATTAGTCGAGAAAAGGTGAGTACTCAAAATCATTTTCTAAAGAAAGTGTTAAATTATGTTTCAAAGTGCTTGAAAATATAGATTTATAAAGTATTTTTTTACCTCCCAAATTGTTATACCTACAGTAAAAGTTCGATTTCAGTATTTAAGAAACAATTTGGCCTGGTTTAGCAAAACTCTAGATGGCACAAATTTCGCTTCCTACGATGTATTTTGACAGTATGGCAAGGTTATGGGATATTATGACTAACTATATTGCCCGGCTCAAGCAATCGGGGTTAGATCTAGTATATATTTATATAGTGAGTCGCCCTGCATACTGGGAGGTATATAGTTAGCGCGCCGACTTAGTACATAGCGAAGGAAGCCGGGTTCCGAGGTTCCATCACCGAGCATTTTGGTTCCGAGGTTCCATTATGCTATATAGATCCCGCCGTGTTCACCGGACCATCTTAGCCGGGTAGTGTTCCGAGGTTCACTACCGATGCCAGGTTCCGAGGTTCCGAGGTTCCGAGGCATCACTTCTAGGGTATTTCAGAAATGGGCCACAGTGGTTGGTACTTGATTTACAGTATAGCACTTTCAGATATTAATCCACCATCAAACAGCTACAGTTAAATAGTTTTCTTAATGATTTCAAAGAAATAATTAGTTTTCATCGCAAAGAATAAATGGGGCCAACAGTTAAATAGTTTTCAAAACAGCTTTCTTAAATGGTTTACAAGATAAACTCAGTTTTCTTACAAATGCTTTACAACCATTTCGCATGCATTTCTCATATTGGGAGGTACTAAACAGCATACAAAGATTTAGAACTTATAGTACCTCACTATCGCTTATTCACGCTTCTGCTTTTAAAATAATTTTGTGTGTAAAGGAAGACGAAGACCTTTCTGTGATCCTCGGGCCCTAGACGATGTTGTGATTATATATAAGATAAGGTAAAATTAAAATAGTAAAGTTAAAATGTGGCATTTTATATATGTAAATATCTTTTGTAAAATATGCATGCATGGTTTTGAGAAAAACAGTTGCGTATAAAATTATGTTTGGATTTATCCTATCTTATATTTCATGAGGACCAGAGGTCCTTATTGTTGTAGTCGACATTTGGGAATATCGAGTGTATTTTTTTATACAAGTGATTTTGTGGCTTTCGCATACCACCGTAAGGCCGTTATGTCACGGATTAAGTAAATCTAAAGGTGATTTAATAGAAAAGTGAAAAATTTTTATAACTCCACGCTAAATACGCCAGCAGCTTTAACTACTTAGCTTCATGGTAATCCCTGGTCACCGAGCGAGCTTATCGGGAGGTTACCGTGGAGGCGCATTTCGTCACTAGGAAGGGATTCGCCACCGACCATCCACTTATGGTAGTCTTCGGTATAGAGGACTCCAGTAGCGGTTCTCGCTTGACCGATTTGAGATATGAGATCCTCAAGGAGTTTCACTGCTCTTTGATTTGCTGTATCTAGGTGGCACAAGATGTACCAGATCTTCAAGCCTGGGGCATCATCAGGAGCGGGATGAAGAGACACGTAGGGGACTTTATTAAATGGTGTCTCACGTGTCAGCAAGTTAAGGCTGAGCACCAAAAGCCAGTAGGGCTACTTCAACCATTGGAGGTGGCTGAGTGAAAGTGGGAGCACATCACGATGGATTTTATGACCTACTTACCACGGACGCCGCGGAGGCATGACGCGGTGTGAGTGATATTAGACCGGCTCACGAAGTCGGCACATTTCCTAGCCGTGCGGATGACCTTCACATTGGAGGAATTCTGCTGTCGATTGTATATTTGAGAGATCATCCGGATACATGGAGTACCAGTATCCATAATGTCGGATAGAGACCCAAGGTTTACGACGCACTTTTGGAAAAGCTTCCAAAAGGCTATGGGCACACGGCTGACCATGAGTACAACCTTCCACCCACAGACAAATGATCAGTCATAGAGGACCATACAGGTGCTAGAGGACATGCTGCGAGCATGCATCCTGGATCATAAAGGTAGCTGGGAAGAGCATTTGCCTTTAGTGGAATTTGCCTACAACAACAGTTATCAGGCGAGTATACAAATGGCACCATATGAGGCATTGTATGGGAGGCCATGCAGATCACCAATATGTTAGACCGAGGTGGGAGAGACCTCCATCATTGGTCATGATCTGATTAGAGACACCTCCGAGATGATGAGCTTGATACGACAACATCTTCTCGTGGCTCAGAGCTAGTAGAAGAGCTATGCTGATGTACGACGTCGACCCTTAGAGTTCGAGGTTGGAGATCACGTCTTCTTGAAGGTGATGCCTAAGAGAGCAGTGGTTAGGTTCGGCAAGCCGGAAGCCATTCGTCGAGGTTCATCGACCCTTCCGCATACTGAGAGGGTAGGCACCGTAGCTGCATCAAGAACTTTACCGCCCAGCAGGTTAGGTGTCCATGAGGTATTTCACGTCTCCATGCTCCTGAGGTACACTCCAGATCCAGCTCATGTAGTGGATTAGGGAGAGATTGAGGTTGACACGGATGGGACCTTCAAGGAGGGACCAGTACGCATTATGGATAGTCGGGATCAGGTTTTGCGACACAAGACCGTGAGGCTAGTGAAAGTACTGTGGCAACACCGTGGAGTGGAGAAGGAAACATGGGAGCATGAGGACACGATGAGGGCCACCTATCCCTTCTTGTTTAGGGATGAAGGTACGTGATTTAGTCGTTTAATGCTTAAATGACTAGTTTATGTACATGGCATAGTACACGTTGCATATGCATGTGATTTTTTGTGATTGTACATAATTTCGGGACGAAATTCTTTTAAGAGGGGAAGAATGTAAAACCCGAGAAAATTATAATTTTATGAAAAAGGGTAATATGGAAATTTTGGTAAAAAACCGGAATTTTTCTAGATCTCGGATGACAAAACGGATTTCACCGTTGGAATCGTCTCGCGAAATCTAGCTACCACGTTGAATTCTGATACAGTAGGAATTTCACGTTTTTCGAGGCAACGAGAGTAGTACGGGACACTTGACACATTTTGAGTGGCTCAAGAGGCGATATGGCCATGCGTAATTAGTCAACATGTTCAAGGCATTAGCGGTGACACATGGCATGATGCTACCGAGGAAAACCAAAGCAGAGGGATAAGTGGATAAGGAAATCCAAGCAAAACCAATGATGGCTTTCATGATGTGGCATGAGAGGACAAGTCCTCTTAACCCAAGCTCTCCCAACCGAATTTGGGAGAAGGAAAAAGAGAGGGAAAAAGAAAAGAGAAGGTTTTTAGAGAGAGAGTGTCTAACTTCTCTCTAGATTTCCCGGCGATCGGACCATTGAATCCCGGTGAGCCAAGAGACAAAGTTGCTCCCCACGGCAAGAGCTACGCGTGGATACCAGTTTTGTGGAGTTTCGACAACTCCGGAAGGTAGGGGTCTTCTCCTAATTGGTTTATTTTCGGCTTAAGAGCCATTTAAAATGGTTTGGATGGTGTGAGACCGTGAGGGTTGCTCGTTGGTCCCAAACTCGGGATCGAATGCTGAAATTTTGGGACCCATTTTGGACAGCCCCGGACTGATTTCGGACTGAAAATGGTCCTTGTGTGCTTAATTTGTGTGTTGTTGCTTGATAATTGAATAACATGCAAATTGTGTGTAGGAGGTATAATCATCCGTGAATTGTTTATGTTGCATGTAGTTTATAAATATTCATGTGACATAAAATAAATGCATTGGCATCATGCATTTGTTTATTGGCCCATGTGAGCCGATTTGCATATCGCTCAAAGGATAAATATGTTGCTGTAGGTTAATTGTTAATATATGCATGCTATATATATTAACATGTGTTGTACGGAAATGACATATTGCATTTCATATGCACCGGGGCACCCTAGAATAGTAGGTGTGAGTGCATGACAAATAAAATCGGAGGGTTATCCAAACAATGAATTCTTTTGTAAAATTATTAAAATAGAATTTTATCGGAAAGTTGTCCGAAGAATTGTGTTGAGAAATCGTCCAACAATTCACGTCGGAGAGGCCCATGAATCTTTTCGGAGAGTTACCCAACAAATTCACCTCGGAGGATTGTCCAACATATTTATATCGGAGGGTTGCCCACAATTAAAATAAATATTTTTGTTGAAGAAGATTTTCATACATGGCATAAGCATGTGAGGAGTCATGACACTAAAACATGGGTCACGTAGATATTCAAGAGATCACATTTGCCAATGCTGTTGGTTGCCATCACATGCACTTAGTGGGGAGTAACCCATGTAGGAGAATTCAATTATCACATTGCCTACCCCGTCTAGGGAAAATTATTTCAAGCATAGGAGTGTTCCGGGAAGATGGCTTTCATTAGAGGCCTTCGCTTGAGAAGAAAGCCGATGTAGCTTTGATTACATTTTTTGTAAAACATGTATGAAATATTACAATTGAAACATGTTTGTATTAGATGATGTAACAACTTTGAAACTATTGTAATATAGTTGGATATATTTTTGGTGAGTATGTTGTGTATAGGCTAATGTGGCTATTTTTACTCATATATGGGTCTCATAATATGAGACAATGTGTTTTCAGAGTCGACAACAATATAGACTCCCGGGAAATGGGGCGTCACAATTTTTATTCAAAAAATAATTTTCCCAAAATTTAGATAAAAATTTATGTTTTTATAAATAATATATAAATTTATGTTATAAATTGGTTAATTGTATGTGAATGACCATAATGAGCCCATAATGAGAATCACTCATTTGATAATGAATGAAGGTACATGAACCTTCATTTATGACAATACATATGAAGGCTATAAAAAACCTCTCCCACATTTTGTAGAATAATTCCAACTTCCGAGAAGAAACAATTCCTCTCATTCTCTTTCTATATCTCTCCATCTCTTCCTCATTTCTTAGCTCTCTCTTTTTCATCTCCCTCTTTCTCATCTCCCTCTTTCTTGCTATGAATATAAAGAGAATAATATAATTCTCTAAAGTTTGCATATTATAAATTATTTTATAACACGTTTATCAGCACAAGTTTGCTCTTAAAGTAATTCCCTAACCCTATTTTGAAGTTATTTCGATTTTACATATTTATAATTATACTTGATTTTGCTTATAAGTCAAAATCTATATTGCTATTGTCGAAATCAATTCTAATACTATATCATATAACAAATGTAGTTGAAAATGTCAAATATCACAAAACTAGAGTTTGTGGCACTCAATATTACTTGAAAGAACTATTTATCTTGGATCCTCAATGTTGAAATCATCTTGATTTAATGAATCTTGAAGTTGTCATCAAAGAAGGAAATCAAGCATCCTTGCAGGATCACGCAAAAGCATTGATTGTCCTTCGGTATCATCTCCATGAGGATTTAAAAAATGAATACCTAATAGTAAAGACACCACCACCACCCCCCCCACCCCCTGACTCTATGGAATGAGTTGAAGGAAAGATATGACCGCTAGAAAACTGTGATTCTCCCCAAAGATCGATATGACTAGATTCACCTAAGGTTGCAAGATTTCAAAACAGTAAGTGAATACAACTCCGCATTATTTAAAATCAACTCCCAATTGAATCTGTGTAGAGAGAAAGTCATAGAATAAGACATGTTAGAGAAAATGTTCACCACATTTCATGCCTCGAATGTGCTCATACAGTAGTAGTATCGAGAGTGTAGATTTCCAAATACTTTGAATTGATATGTCTGTCTTCTTGTTGTTGAAAAAAATAATGACCTTTCGATGAGAAATCACTAGTCTCATCTAACTAGATCCAAACCATTCCTTGAAGTAAATGTGATATCGTCTTAAACTCGTGGATGTCCACGAGGAAGTGGTCACAGTTGTGGTTATGGAAGGAATTTCCGATACCATGGAACTCATGGTAGTGATAATTCAAAATCCTAGAAAAGAAAAACCTCATGGAACCACTAGAAGTGGAATAATACCAAGGTGAAACAAGAAAATGGGAAGTATATACAAAATACATCTTCCAATGCCCATGAGAATCATTGTCATAGATGTGGTATGAAAGGGCATTGGTCGTGTACCTGTCATACTGTGACACCCCAATTCCCGAGGGTCAATTTTTTTTTTTTTTTTTTGCTACTGATCAACTCCGTCGCGACAGTCCCCTGTCGCGCCTGCCCACGCGCACTCGGTTACGTGAGGATCCTTGTTAAGGGCGCGTGCGCACGCACGCCTGTCGTGCGCGCTGAGTACACGGTCATGCTCTCTATCGCCGCATGCCTCAGTTGTGCCCTGTCGTGACACAAGGGCTATGTCACGACATGGGAAACCCCAGGTCCAAGGATTCTCTGTCGCAACAAAGGCTTCTCTGTCACGACAGAAAACTTTGAGAAGTCAATTGTGACAAGAATTCTCTACAGCGACCCAAGTCACCCAACATGCCTGGGAACCCTATCGAGACATAGGAAAACCGTGTTGCAAAATAGAGCCAAGAGGCTCTGCCCCGCGCGCTGGTCTCCTGTCACATGCGCGTCCCATGTCATGCGTGCAACATGGGACCCAGTCGCAACACAGGAAACCCTGTCACGACATAGGGCTAGAGAAACCCTGTCACGATAGAATTTCTCTATCGCGACAGGGGACCCAAAATGGGCGGTAGCCCACTCTAGCCTCCCTTCACTTCTAGTTTCTCTTTTCCTTCTTCCTTTCCTTTCCAAAACACCCTAAATTCAATGTAAATTAGTCTTTTATTACAAAGACAACAAGAAGCGTGGAAAACTTGCCAAAATGTATTAATCAAATAAACGAGTTTAATTACAACTCATTGTTCTTTACACAATACAAAGAAAACTGGGTTTTCTACCCAGATTTTTACAAAATAAAAACAACAATAGTTAATTCTTTTCTCCCGTTATGTTGATTTCCTGCTCCAATAATAATGACAACCAAGATCCATTCACTTCGCATGCAATTCTTACATGAATGATCTATAATGCATATTAGACTATATGTTCAACCGAATCTTCATTGAATTTCCACAATTTATAACGCCGCGAGAAAACCAGTCAGCCGGGTATTTCACCAACACTAACTCGAACTTGACTCCAGATCCACCATCATCAATATCACCTGAGGGCGTTGGTCATGGCTACACCACGTTTCGGTCACCGAGATCACACGGAGCCTTCCACTTTATGGCTTCGTCGCCAGCGATCGCGTCTGAACCGGGCGCAGATTTGGGTCTTTCACCCCGGAGGATCCGCCGTTAACTGACGCGCCCAACACTACCGTATTTTCTTTTTATTTTCATTTTCATCACATCGTGAGTCCCCGGAATCTGATCATGTTCGCTTGAGTTTCACCAAGATTCACCTCAACGGCGAATTTACCACCTGCCGACCCAACCACCATAATACGTGACCACGCGCGCGACGCAACCCCGCCATTTCGCGTGGCGAGAACGATCCGTCATCCGCGGCGCGGCTACTTTTTCGCCAATATAAATTTCAAAATCGCAATCACAGTTGAAGGAACAATACGCGCATTGAACTGTCACTTTCAAATGGCGAAAAAACCGCGTTATCATCGGCAAACAAATACACACAAAATTCAAAGCAACATGATTAATCCAATCAGCTTACATGATCCGCTGACTCATCCTGTAAGAATTTAATTTCGTTTCACAACTGAAACAGCCTTGTAAATTCTAACATGATGTCTGGGCAGGTCTATAAAATCGATATTCAGTCCCCAAATCTGGGGATCGATACAGCTACTTAAGCTCCCAAAACATTAAAACCACTGTTGGCTTAGATTTAAGAACTGTCCCGGCAAGAAAAACCCAGATTTATGGTACCTAGTATGGTCTGGAACTGTTGGGGGAACAGGGGAGTTTAATTTTCCATTTGTTGTGGTAAGTTACGCCATCACAGCAGAAAACAGGTCATCACGGGTGATGAATTTTCTTTCATAAATGATCGAGAGTGGTTCAAAATCAGAGCTGACTTGATTTGGTTTGCAAGTTGACAATGGATAGGAACTATAATGACAATGGGAGAAAAATATAAATAAAACTTCTGAAGTGTCAGGCTACCGGATCAATCAAAGCTACCGAGGGTCTTGTCAGAAAGATGACCATAATGCTGACCCCAGATCTCTAATACCGGTAAAACCAACCAGGAATTTCCTTTCTGATGGAATCTACTATATTACGCCTCGAGAGTGGAAAGCCACTTCTGAATCGATCATATGACTAATGTCGGCATAACTGACCGAATTTTTAGTGACCATCATTACAATCACCAATCCCAAAATACGCACTCACGTCGGCAGACCGGTACGGGCGGAATCAGCGGCAAACAGAATAAACAGTCAATGGAAGGGTTAAACATGGAAACCCTGAAGCAACTGTATCCAGAGTCGTAGGCCCTCCCTCTCGGCGATAGCGTTTACAACATCTTCTTGAAATACAATGCACTCAAAGATAATTTAAGCCGGAATATGTTTGAGGTTAATAAAAATAAGGCGAATCTTCAAAGAAACAAGAAACCCGGAAATTAACACAGGCTAAAGGTAAAGGCTGTAATAATGTCTGATAACTCAGTACACTGTAAGGTTGACTTAGCAAGATAGTATTATGCCTAAATTTGATCAAAGAGAGAACTGAATGACTAAAGGAGCAAATATCTGTCCAAAACAGCTCTGGGAGCCACAAACATGGTCATGGAGAAACTTTATTTAACACCAAACCACCATCAGATAAAACTGGATAAAGGCATAAGACAATAAGATATAATAAGAATAAATAATAATATGTTAAATGAAGGCAAGGAAGTTAAGAATAAAATAAATAAATAAATTTGGTGTGCTGAACTAAATATTATATAATTTAAATAGTGATCATGCCAATATGGGTTAGTAGTTGGTCCCTAAATCCCATGGTTTTGCTAGACTAATCTTTAACCCTAAATTACTGGAAAGAGTCTCAATGGTAAGTAAGAAGAGGGCGAACCTCCTTTCGAGGTTGGATTCGCGGTTAATTTCGCGGCGAGTTAAAGCGTGAACGTCCCAATTAACTTTCAGAAGCTGGTTTGCGGCGTCGCGATCCGCACAGAGAGCTGTTTTGAGGCACGTTCATAAAGTTTTAGCAAGATGGCATCAAACACGATTTGCGAACAGGTTGCGATGATGGCGTGATGGTTTGCGACGACAGCATTGTTGGCTCGGGTGGAAAATGCATGGAAAACAGAAACCACCATTTCGGCTTCCTCGTTGTCCGTAATCGCGAATAATAGCGGTACCGCGACGAATGACATATCAATTTGGCACCGGGATCACCGCACGGGTACCCACGTTAGTGCTTTGAACCAGTAGTACATATATTGTAAATTTCGGGTCATTTATATCTGATTTGAGTGATCGCGTTTTTGTAAACTAGACTTCAATGAGAACAAACACCATGAAGAAATCTTCTACCTGATTCTATGGTTTCAAAAATTCACTCAAAGCGGCTGTTCAAGCCAATTCTCGGTTCCGTGTTGAACATAGAGTAGCCCGGCTGTTTAATATATCTAAGTTTTTACCCGATTTGAGTCATTCAAGTTGAGAAGAACCTCAGGCACCAGCTCAAAGTGAAGTACACAAAGAACCAGTGTCAACAGGAGTTAAGACCCCAGCGGGGTATTTCAAACTAATCCTTAAAATATGGGCAAATGACTAGTTTGGCATGAGGTGCCATAACTTGATTTGATGATTCAATTGAATGATTCCACTTCAAGCAGTGGATTCAGAGGAACAAGAATACATGATAAAATGATGTATACATAGGTGTCATACTGCACAAGATATATAAATCTGTATGCACAGGCATGAAACAAGAAAAATATAGGAAATGCAATATATAGATGTGTTCATGAAACATGAATATGAGGCGAAATATGAAACAACTAAAAGTCATGAACATGAATATGAAAGGCAATATGTCATGAACACATTAGAATGTGTTAGAACGCCCTAATTATTCGCATCGGTCACTGAGTATATGATTATTAATACATATAATCCAGAAAAGATAACATATGGCATATTGAATGTGAACCGTACATCATAATGACGACAAATGTGACACGTGATCCACCAACCAATCACGTAGAAAGCCTAATTTCAGAATATGTGAGAAGGTAATATTGAATGTGAAATCATTGCTACCAATGACAAACAGCATTGTGATTCACCAACCAAACCCATCGAATGCCGACTTTTATAGCCATGGTGAGAAGCGTGGGCTATTGGACTGTAACCATATCGCTGGCATCAATGACAAATGTAGACGATTCACCAACCGAATCTCATCAGAATGTCGACTTCTAGTGTTACATATAGATGTTAATATTGAATGTGAAATCAGCATGGCGCACCACGACAAATGACAGATTCACCAACCGACCAATGCGGAATGTCGAATTTCTATGATATGTAGATTGTAATATTGGAATGGATCACATTGGCTAACAATGCGACACCGTGATAGGATTCACCAACCGACCACGGAATGTCGACTCTATAGCATATATGTGAAACTGCCAAACTGAAATGCGAAAAAATGATTTGTAAGAGTATCTGAATGTATAAGATCCAAAAGAGAATAAGCTCAAATACAAGTACAAGAGATCCCAGAAGACAAGTAGGCAAGATTCAATGCAAGCATGGGCATCCAATACAAGAATAGATCTAATGATACATACAAGCCCGAAATACAAGTATAAGATCCGTAAAGGACAAGGAGAAGACTAGAATACAAGTATCATAACTATAATACAAGCAAAGAGATCCGTGTCACAAGTATAAGATCCAAAATACAAGAATAATAAGATTTGAAATACAAAGAATAAGCTCCATAATAAAAGTGAGGTCCATAAAATATGATACAGTCTGAGTATATGAGAAGATACTGGTTACAAGAGACTTCACATATCTTAAGGCACTCCAGAGAAGATAAGCTCAGAATCTTAATGGAGACCGAATAAGTATAAGATAGATAGAAGTATGAGCATGTAGATAAGCACCGCCCATATATGTATAAGTCCAATAATCGTATACAGAATCAATAAGGGTGGTCCACAAGAGGATAGGCAGGCAGAGAAGTGGCGTAGTTCAAAAGACCGCACACGAGGAAATCTATATAAGTATGTGTCCACCCGGGAGGTGGTATGCATGTGGTCCTACTAGAGATGTATAAGATGGGTCCTATGGATAGCGATAACATAGTCCAATGAGAGATCGGACAAGAATAAGTCTTCCATAGCGTAAGATCTGCGGCATAGTTACCGGCGCATGTCTTATCTGTATACGAAATCAACAAGTACAAGTTTGTTACAAGGGATAATTATGTATGTAAATGTGTTATGCGAACAAAGATTCTGATATCTGCCACCGCAGATGTTATTATGATTTAGCATAAATGCATGTGTACCAAGATAAGTTATAAGATATGTTTCCCACGGCGTAAAGCTATTGGCTTTAACCGTAGGTACAAGAGAAGATGCCTGGAATTCTTCCTGACAAATGGGCTGTTGACACTAGTAGGGGTTCAATGCAGAGTTCTCAAGGTCAATATGCAGGTAATTGAAGTAAAGAGCCATATGGTAGCAAATGGGACGTATATGTGTATAGATATTGGCTGACACCATCTTGGTATGTAGTTCTTTTCATGATATGTAAATGATTTTTGTTATTACAAAAAATTAAACGTGCCATGTCTAAACAGAAAAAAACAGTAAAGAGTCTGTGATATAATCCACTAAACCCGGTTCAGATCCATTCAAAGTTGGACCTGAATCGGTGTGACATGGTTTTTCATCCTGCGAGTGGTGTTTGTAGGCAATTGAGAGAAATGGGAGAGTAGAAACATAGAGAAATAAGAGATGGAAAAGGTTCCCGCCTTAGGGAAACCGTATTAAAAGAAATCCAAATGTCTTCAAACAAAGGTAGGGTGAGCTTATATATCATTCAGCATGAGAAATTACAAAATATATTAACCACCTACTATTACATTAAGGGCAATTTAGGAAAATTACAAAATTCACAAGAGTCGTAAACATGTCAACAAGTATGGTGGAACAAATTTGCAGGTTAGACTTTATGTTAGTGGGAACAACCACGAATTCAGAAAGTTGGCAAAATTTCCTCAAAAGAGTCCCGCCTTTCTTTTGCTTCTCCATTTCTTTCGTTTTTGATTTCTTTCCTTTCTCTAGCCCAGTTCCCTCCCTTCCTCTCCCACTAACACAACGAACATTCTACAATGTGTAGTTTATGAATTCGATTTGATCTTCATGATCAAGTCAGACCCACAATAATTTTTATGAAATAGTTTGCAAACTACAAATTTTCCACAAAATGCTGATCAAGAGGTATAAATAAGGACCCACGTGCCAATCTGTTATCTAAGTTTGATTACATATACAAAAAGTGCTCAAACCCGTGACTCTAATGTGGTTCAAAGAGTATTATTTAAAATTAACTGCATTCCTCTAACCGACATTGCTAGTCCTTTAGTAAACAATGAGCAGAAAAAAAGCAACAAAATAATATTAATAAAACAACATAAGAAATATATTTCAAAAAGAATGAATGAGTAATGCCTAACCTCAATAAGAATCTCAACAAATCCGCCCAAAGACCATCTCGAGAGAATGCCACATGTGACCCACATCGAAGAGTTTCTTCGCAGAGAATCAACCTAGAACTTCCACCAAAACCTAAGTGCTTAAATGATGCTTCAACAACAATAAATCGCCAACCGTGTTTCCCCCAACCCAGCTGCTAACGCCACAACTTAGTACACCACCATCCACCTAGCGAGATCAGACGCCTATTCCAAGGCCTTTTTATAAGTGATAAGGAGAATCACACCAAGGTCCATGTAACAGGATCCACCATGACTCAATCATCTATGAGAGGGTGACGTCAGATCTTCAAACCACAAACTATTTAGGTTTTCGCACCTGATCCTTGATCGATTTAGATCAGATCATAATCTTGCTAAACTCACCCATTCACCATAATAGCGACAGAAATCAGGATCAAACCAAGAGAAGCTTAGGCACCGGTCAAAACCCTCACCATATATTCCTTGACCGTCGCTCGGCAAAGCGCCAAAATTTTTTCTTTCTTTTTTCTTCTCTTTTTCTTTTTTTTTTCTTTTTCTTTTTCTTTTCAATTGTACTTATTTTGGAAGACTCATTCACTTCATGGGGGTCCTAACCTATTAAAGGTAACAATAGGTCAAAGTTTTAAGAATGGTTTGTGAGGCAGCACTTGTTTTACTGTTAAACCCCACGTAGGCGGCAAAGGTGTGGTTAGCTAAAGGTGGAAGAAAAAAGGTTGAAATACCAAGACCCAACTGATCATCCACTAATTAGCTGGGAACCAATCTAACATCAAGGAATTTAATACCGTTTCACTCAACCAGAAACTAGGCAAACAGAAAAAAATGGGTAGTAATTTTGAAATTGCGTTTTAGTCATATGGTATGTATAAAAAGAGATATACTTCATTTTCAGCTTATTAGTGGCTGAACATCAAATGAGTTGTCCCACAATGATAAATGGCTGTCTAAAACAGTATCAAAAGATAACATGCCACTTCCTTCATCCTCCCCAAACCAATTCGCATGCACATCCTGAATGCCTCCTGCATTGTTAGAGAAGGAAAGTGCTACCTACTCAGTAGCTTCGTGATGGTGGATGTCATCCCCCATCCCAGGCGTCGAGGGGTCACTGATGAACCGGAGCGATCTCGCACGTTTTCAAGGGGTGGGGGCAGGTTCAATGAGGCCTGGGGAGCAGATAGTGAGTGCAATGTCGCTCAGCCTGATATGAACCAGCGAGGCCTGGTGCAAGTACCATTGAGATCGCTGGAGCCTGTGTGACTCAAACTAAGAGATGGTGGTTTGTGCGAGTAAGGTGGGTCCTGAGCGGCGATGGTCCCGAGCACTCAAGCCTCCCATGTGTCATCCTCTGCCATACAAATGCAGCCATAGTGTTATGCGGTAATATGGACAGAAGGTGCGACTACATCCAATATTAGAAATGCCAAAGTAGAGAGGCCGTAGCGTGGTACACGACAAATCCGAACTGAGTCTTCCGCTGGAGCCGAGAATACTGGAGTGTAGAGGATGCGTGATTTAGTGTAATGAGCAAGGATCACTGAGCTATGGATACCCAACTAAGGCCTTCCATATAATCAGAGAAGGTGGTCAATTTCTATATAGGATGGTCCCTCTACCAGCTGATCCTCTAGGTCCGGTTGAGTATGGCAGTACGTCGCTCATAGAAATGGCCCGCAGTTTCGACGTGTCTGACCACTGGCAGGAAACCAAGATGTTCCAACACCTGACAAAGTAATCTCAAGAATAGGAGAGGAATGGACTCAGCCAGAGTCAGGGTCCTACAGTGGACCTTGTCCTCAAAGTGGTACAAGGAGGTCATGATGAGCTCGGCAGGGCTAAACCAAAGGCCCTCGGAGATGTGATATAGAGCTTCCAGAATGGCTCCTCTCCTCTGTACTAGATGCTAGAGTGGAAATAAGTTGGACCGCAGTACGTGGTCGATAAGGAGCAAACTCGGAGAAAACTGCCTCCGGAATAGGATAGATCCTGTTGTCATGTCCCTGGATAAGAGACGAACCATCTCCCAAGGCGAGGGTGAGCCACCGCCTATACTCACCGAAGTTGGCAGACAATGGGGAGATTGAATGTAGCCGCACAATATTGCCTGACGTAGTCCCTCATGGCCATCAATAGAGAAGTGAATGGCAGTAGGATGGGGGACTCGCCTGGATGTCATAGTCTGGTAGAACTCAATGACCACTCGGGGGTAGAAAAACTGGCGCGGGGTCATGAAAGGTTCCAGGGAGTACTGCTGCACAAGCCACATGGAACTCTGAACTTAGGAAGGGTGGTTGCAGTTGGTATGTCATAAAAAGTCTCGTCGTGGAGCTCCTTGGCACTGCAATCCAAATTTCCTGTAATGGGGCCACGATGGAAGATAAGTCTTCTGATAATCGAAGCAAGGGACAGATCTAAAGGGAAGTCAATAACTGGCCTCGAACAAGTGCAGACAGAGGCTCCTAGGCCTGCAAACTAGATGACTCACTCGAGCCAGAAGTCCTGGCCCTCTTTAGAGGTGAGGCCCTCCGAGAAGGCCATGGGTGAGGAGGAGATGGAGGAGCAAGCCCCACCCACTTATCATACCTACATGGGGCAGGAGCAGCAGGAATAGGGGCTGGATCCTCACCGCAACCGCAAAGAAAGGTGAATGGACGTATCGATGGCGGTGGATCTACCGCGAGATCGCGTTAGAGCGACCAACAGCAGCGCATGGCGCCGTGTCAACAAGAGGAGGGAGGAAGGCCTCACACGAGGCATGTAGTTGTGCCCTCTGCGGGTCTTAGCCATGTTTGGATTAGGAAAGTGATTGAGAGGGTGGAGAGGTTCTTTTTTTCAGGAAAGGAAATGAAATGAATTAACAAGAAAGGGGTTGGGGTTTATATAGAGGGAGTAGGGAAGGGTGGTTGTTTATTCTATTTAAAGGTCCATAGATAGACACTAAAAACTAGGTTAAAAAATCTGGGATATAGGAAACGAAAAGTCACTGGGAGATGAACAGGTAGAGAAGACACAAAGCCGCAGTTGCAAAATTTGCGTTGCGAAATTCTTTGCACTCGTGAAATTCTCAAACAACACTTCACTGCCAACCAAACCAGCAACTCCTACAAAACAGAATAACAAAAATAAGCACATGAAGTTAAAAACTATAAATAAAACTAAGCTACAACTAAAAAAATATGAAACAATTAAAATTCAAATAAACTTATGGAGTGGCATTTCAGTCTCATTAGAGACTAAGCCATCTCAGAGTAGTTAGATAAACTTATGGAGGGTCAAGGAGGGGGATCTCCTCCTTGTCTGCTGTGAACTGCACTACATAAGGCTTTAACCTCTACCTATTGACTTTGAACACCCTATTGTCCTTGGAGTTTAACAGGTCCACTACTCCATTAGGATAGACTTGGTGGATAAGGAATGGACCGGTCCATCTTGACTTGAGCTTGCCCGGAAAGAGGTGAAGCTTGGAGTCATAAAGAAGCACTTGATCTCATTACTTGAAACTTTTGCAGGATATCAGTTGATCATGCCATTTCCTCAATCTATCTTTTGCAATCTTTGAGTTCAAGTAGACATCATTTCTTAGCTCTTCTAGCTCATTTATATCAAATAACCTTTTGAGGTCGGCTCTTCCCAAGACCAGGTTTAGCTTTTTGATTGTCCATCATGCCTTATATTCAATCTCCACTGGCAGGTGACATGCTTTGCCATAGACTAGGGGACATACCCAGGATTGTCTTAAAGGCTTTCCTATATGCCCACAGTGAATCTAGCAGTTTGAGAGACAAATCTTTCCTGTTGGAGTTCACCACTTTCATTAATATAGTCTTGATTTCTCTGTTGGTGAGCTCAACTTGACCTCTAGTCTGAGGATGGTACGGGGTGGCTACTTTGTGTTTTACACCATATTTAGCTAGGAGGTTCTCAAAAGGTTTTTTTGCAAAAGTGTGAACCTCCATCACTAATTATGGCCTTTGGAACCCCAAATCTTGAAAATATGTTTTCCTTCAAAAACTTCAATGCCACCCTGTGGTCTGCTGCTCTGCATGGAACTGCTTCAACCCACTTAGACACATAGTCAACCCCGACCAATATGTATATGTATCCAAAAGAAGCAGGAAATGGCCCCATAAAATCGATGCCCCAAACATCGAATAAATCAACTACTAATATTGGGTTTAGAGATCATGTGACAGCGAGAGATTTTGCCTAGTCTTTGGCATTTGTCGCATGGCATACGTTGTGGGCATCCTTGAAGAGAGAAGGCCAATAAAAACTGGATTGGAGCACTTTCATGGCAATTTTCTGGGAAGCAAAATGACCTCCACATGCACTCTCATGGCAGTGACTAAGTATTCCTTGCTGCTCTTTCTCAGGCACACATCTTCTAATAATCTGATCAACACAATATTTGAACAAGAAGGATTCCTCCCAATAGTAGGAATGGATCTTTGCAAAGAAGAACTTCTTGTCCTGTGCCTTCCACTCAATTGGGATTTCTCTTGTTGCCAAGATATTGGCAATGTGAGCATACCATGGGGCACTTTCCACTGCCAGTAGGGATTCCACAAGAAACTCATCATTAATTGAGGGCTATGAGTGTTGTGTGCTATGGTTAGCCTGGAAAGATGATCTACCACAACATTCTCCAATTCCTTTATCTTTGATCCAAGTCGACTCTCGGGAGCGTATGACCCATCTAATGAGTCTAGCCTCAGATCTCGCTTTTAGTAAGAGGTACTTCAAAGCTGAATAATCTGTGAAGATAATGATGTCCGACCCCACCAAGTATGCACGAAATTTATCCAAGGCGTAGACTACTACCAGCAGCTCTTTCTCTGTGGTGGTTTAGTTCCTTTATGCTTCGTTCAAGGTTTTTCTTGCATAGTAAACCACATAAGGTTTCCCCTATTCTCTTTGTCCGAGAACTGCTCTAATGGCATGATCACTTGGATCACACATGACTTTAAAGGGTAATTTCCAGTTAAGTGCCCTAATTATTGGTGCAGTGGTCAAGTAGGATTTGAGCTCCTCGAAGCTCCTTTAGTAGTCTTCATTCCAGGCAAATTTGGCATCCTTCTCCAGTAGCTTGTAAAGAGGCTTTGCGATCTTCGAAAAGTCTTTGATGAACCTCCGGTAGAAGCTTGCATGTCCAAGGAATTGTCTCACCGTTTTCACATTTGTGGGGGAAGGAAGTTTGGAAATTAACTCAATTTTTTCCTTGTCAACCTCAATTCCCCTATTGGATATGATATGTCCCAACACAATCCCCTGCTTTACCATAAAATGGCATTTTTCCGAGTTCAATACCAAATTTTTCTCAATGCACCTGTGCAGGAAAAATTCAAGGTTGATCAAGCATTCTTCAAAATTACCCCCATATACCGTGATGTCATCCATATAGACCTCCATAATGCGCTCCACCATGTCACTAAAAATACTGAGCATGCATCTCTGGAATGTGGTAAGGGCATTGCATAGACTGAAGGGCATTCTTCTCTAAGCATAAGTCCCAAATGGACAGGTGAAAGTAGTTTTCTCTTGGTCTTCTACTGAAATTTCTATCTGGAAGTAGCTTGAGTAACCATCCAAGAAGCAGTAGAATGGATTCCCGGAAATTCTCTCAAGGAGCTAATCAATGAAGGGTAATGGGAAGTGATCTTTCCTTGTCACTTCATTCCACCTCCTATAATAAATGCATACCCTCCAACCTGTGGTAAGGCGGGTGGGCACCTCTTCTCCTTTTTCATTGCGCACTGTGGTCACCCCAGATTTTTTTGGCACAACCTGAGTTAAACTCATCCAGGTACTATCAGATATGGGGTAAATGATGTCGACTTATAGTAACTTGAGAACTTCTGCACGAACCACTTCTTGCATATGAGGATTCAATCTCCTCTGCGGTTGTCTTACTGTTTTGGTTTCCTTTTCCAAGTAAATGTGATGGGTGTAAACCAAGGGGCTGATCCCCTTTAAATCAAAGATTTTCCACCCAATAGCCTGCTTGTTCTTCCTGAGGACTTTCAGTAGACTGTTTTCCTGTGAAGCATTGAGTAGTGAAGAGATTACAACTGGGCATTGGTCGTCCTCTTCTAAATATGCATATTTCAATTCCATAGGTAGAGGTTTGAGGTCCAATTTCTGAGGCTCACTGTTTGTGTCTTCAATTAGCAAGGGCAGAATTTTTTCCTTTTTTCTCCATGGCCCATATACAACATAAAGTTCTTAGGTTTTGCGCTTCATGGAAATCTGCCAGCCTCAATCAAGACATCTCGTAATCATGTCTAACATCTGCATAGTAACAATAAGATATTGATCTGCAGAAGAAAGAGCTATGCTTTTATGGTGATGCGAGTTCGAGCATATTTTTAATGTGCGATAATCTTTGCAGTTAATGAGACGCATGGTGGCGCGTACGACTCACCAGCGCAGATGAATGGTCGATCGCGAACTGCGTATCGTACAACAAAGTTCATGATAAAGAGAATTTTAACCACCACAAGATATCCCCATATACTTCCTTAGATTTTTATGGATCTGTCTGCTAAGGACAATGTGATGGTGGTGGGCTTCAATTCTCCCAAACCCAACTGCTTGTACACTAAATAAGGCAGCAAGTTGACACTGGCCCCTAAGTCCAGTAGTGCCTTCTCCACATAGGTCCCATTGATGTTCACCGAGATGGTTGGATAGCCCGGGTCTTTGTACTTCACTGGGGTTTTGCATTGGATAATGGCATTGACTTGTTCTGTCAAGAAGGCCTTTTTATTAACATTTAACCCTCTTTTCACTATGCACAAGTCCTTTAAGAATTTGGCATATGTAGGAACTTGTTTAATCATGTCTAACAAAGGGATGTTGGCCTTTTTACCCGCCGCGACTTCTAGAATTTCAAATTCGTTGATAGCCTTTTCTTGCTTTTTATGCTTCGAGAAAAGGTAGGGGTGTGCCCTTTTTACCGCATCATCTTGATCCCACCCTTCTCAGTCCGCTTTCTTTCTCCGTGTCTTCTTCTCATTGCTCGGGGGCTGGTTGTTCAACCTCCTTCATTTCCATGTCCTCCGTGAGGGAATACATGAATCCCTTCGAGCTCGTTGTGGGCCTCATCCTCTCTACTTCTCTTTGGTGTGGTTCATCCCAAGCTTTAGATGTCTCGACTACATAGTTTAGGAAGTCCATGGCTTCTTCCGGATTCTTGCTCATGAAGTCCCCTCCACACATAGTCTCTAATAATTGTTTCATATTAGGGGACATTCCCTCATAAAAATGATTGACTAGCATCCATGTGTCAAAGCCATGGTGATGACAAGCATTGATGGTTTCCAAGTACCTTTCCCAGCACTAGTAGAATTTCTCATTTTCATGGGCTGCAAAGGTGTAAATCTGCCTCTTCTAACTGTTGGTTCTGTGTGTGGAGAAAATTTTCTTCCAGAACTTGTTGACGGACCAAAGAACATATGCAAATTTATGACACTATTACCAAAGGACTATTGTATAATCCCCGGCAACGGCGCCATAAAACTTGTTGACCGGACCAAAAGACATGCACAGATTTATAACACTATTGCCAAAAGACTATTGTCTAATCCCCAACAACGATGCCATAAAACTTGTTGACTGTATGCCTTAGCTATTTGATTAGTTCAAAGATTGTTTCAATTGGGGTAAATTGTTTACTGAGTGGTTTTGATCCGTTATGCCGCAAGCGCACAAAACGGACAAGCAAGAAATTGACAAGTCCGCATATCGATCCCACAGAGATCTCAAGAATTCTCGATCAAATACCCGACTACTCAAACTCTACACTATTTGGACTGGAGACAGTGGAATCAGCTTTTGAAAGCTTAAAATAATCAAACCTAAGAAAATTGAATTAATAATGAATGAATTGAATATGGAAATACAAAATAACAAATTAAGACTGAACAGTTCTCTGCAAAGAGACATTAAAAAGAATGCTACTATGAAACATCAATTCCGGCAGAATGCACTGATCTGTTTATTGAACCGCAGATTTAAAACTAGTCCAAGGAATATAATAGTGTAGCTGGATTTCTCCAAACCCCACAATTCATTATCTAAACTTCACTGAGCTCGGCACGTGAGTGTTGATAACCACTTTAATCCGGGCTTGCCTTAATTCCTCGGGTATTTTTCTTTTCAATACTTCATACTCACCACATGGACCTGTGAACTAACCCCAAGATATAGTCATGCAGATCTAATACCTACACAGCTCCTTCCTCCAAATTAGAATAGCTCATCCTTTCTCGATTAGATCTCAATGGCAACACGGATTGGAGCCACTACCGAATCGAGGTGAACTCTCCCAGGTGCCTAAATTGATAAATTGCTCTCCTCGCTCTCGCCCAAGTGAGAAGAGATTTATCGATTTAATTACATAGAGCACATTAGATCACCATTGTTAGGTTCTCATACCTTTCAAAAATTGTTCATCCTCTCAGGAATTCCTTCTCTGTGTCACTCAGAGGGTCTCCTAGAAATCAGATCTTGAGACAATTCCATTTATGGGTATGAGACACTGACATTGGGATCGTGAATGCAAAATACACAAGACCGCTGAAGTAGCTTCAAACCGGTTCATCAATACTAAATAAATTCATAGAAAGATAATTTCGACGACAGCGCCACCAATGAAAGATGGGTTTCTAAATCACTAGATTACACCATACATTGGCTTTGTCGGGATCAATCGCCATCAGAATCGGCAACCTGAAAACCCGAATTTCTAGAAATTGTCTCGAATTCAAACAAACTGCATAGCTTGAAGAAATATGAATTCGCATTCGCCTTAAACTTAACAAGAACGCTCGTATCCAAATTTGAAATGAAATACAAACTAATCTAAAAATAAAACTAAGAAAATAAAAGAAAATTTTAAAATACGTGAGCCTTCAAAGAACCCATCTCTTTTTAGTCGCTTCCCAGCCTCGCTTTCTTTTCTTCAAGAAAGGCATCAGGTATTTATAGGGTTCAAGTTGGGATTCCTAATTTCGATGCACCTCTGACCACTAACTTGCCCGAAGAGTTGTTGATGTCGCGACATGTGATTCTTGTCGCGACCGTTGTTCACCATGTCGCTGGAGCCTTTGTTTGGTCGCTGACGCGTCTTTGTAGTCATGTCGCCATTCTTAAGGACGCCGCGACCTTAAATGTGTGATGATGTCGCCGACAACTAAATGTTGTCGCTGACTCAATCTCTATAGCTGGCCGTCATGACTTCGACGGTGTCGCCAATTCTTTCCCTGCTTCTTGTCGCCATCGCGAATGACGCCGCGACCCTAGTCTTTTTGTATTCGATGTCGACAACCAGGTGTTGTCGCGACCTTCTTTTCCCACAACTGTTGTCGCGATCGCTGAATGATGTCGCGACTTCCTTTCTGTGTAGTTGATGTCTTGACCATCTCTCTTTAGCTGCTGTTGTCGCGACCTTAGTTTCCTTGCAAGCTGATGTCGCGACTGCTTCTGATTCAGTGCTGATGTCGCGACCACATCCAGATGTCGCGACACACTTGTTCAGTCCATTGTTTATCTTCTGTCACGACTTCTCGTTGGTGTCGCGACCTCATTATCCACTGTACTGGGTTTAATTCCCGTCGCGACTGGCGATGCTACACGTCTTCTTCTTCATCAACTCTCTCGCTGCTTGACTTGAGTTTCTTTCACGCCTACTGCTTTTGTTCCTTAATACGCCATTTGCGATCGGAGCTTTGTAGCTGCAACCTCGAATATGCATTTTGATTTCAAAAGCTTCATGACATCAAATTCTTTAATCCTTTGCGCTTCTCCGCCGCAATCCCTTCAGCCAATTATATCACACCGCCATCCACATTCTACTCCTTTACCGCAAATTCGCTCACCTCGTCGCACGCTAGCCAGGAAGTTTATTCCATATTCTTGCTTATATATTCTTTATAAATCAGTCTTTTATATAAAAATCAATCGAAAAAATGGGTGAAAATAGATGACTTTAAGAACAACTGCAAACTCCCAAGGAAACTTAAAATTTTGCTTGTCCCCGAGCAAAGAAAAGAAAGATTTGTTTGTCCTCGGAAACAAAGGACATTTTTTCTATTACATTTTGCGGTTGTAATAATTTAATTGAAAGACTAAAATTGCATTCGTTTACGTGTATTCAGCTTGAGTCCAGGATAAAGGTTAGTTTCTACTCAATCGGGTGTACATACTTGAAATTGTTGAATTTGTTTTACAAACAGTGGTATAGTTAATTGATTACTGAAATGTAAGTTGGTTTTTGCTTCTCATTTTTCTTAATGAGTCAATTAACCCTTAGAGGATAGTTCACGAGTTTTGATCTTTTCACGATTTTCCATATTCCATAAGCTTGTTGTTCATGTTGATCTACACTTAATGTGAGTGAGTGGCAGGATCAGTAGGGTCTTTTGGGCTTTAATGTCAGGCTTAGGTAAGGGGTAGGATGGATGGGATTTTTAGGTTAAGATTACCAATACTCCTTTTCCCTTTTTACTCACATACGGCCCTTTTTCTCCTTATAGTTTCTTTAATAAACTCCCCCAAACTTCATGTTTGGGATACCACATTGATTTTCTTCTATTGATGTATGTTCCCATTTCTCATTTGTAATTCAAACTGGGGGATTTTTCTTTTTTTTCTGTCACCATTCGAGAATAGTGCAATGTTTTTTGTCTTTAGGCTTTCTAACGCTCTTAGCAGAACTTTGGAGTTAGTAACTCCCATACCGGATGGCATTAGGGTACTAGGAGTGTTGGCTTGCCCCCTGGGACAGTATTCAGGGAGTTAGGCCCTGAACAAAACTATTCCTTTAAGCTCTTTTTTACGGTATATTTTACGATGTAGATCTTTTTCTCTTCATTCCCTTTTTACATGTTTTCTCCTTGAGTTCTCAAAAATTTACACCTCCCCAAACTTCATTTCTTCCTCTCTCTTTGAATTCTTTGGTAATCAGGGTTCTTTGGAGGATTAGGTCTTTAGGATGGAGTTAGGGTCTCCATTGGTTTATTTTGAAAATAGGGCTTGTTTTGGCTGCTGCAATTACGGGAACGAAGTATGCATTAGCATATGAATAGGGATGGCTAGAATGGCTCCAAACTCTCGAGAGGATGGCACGCATCATTTCTGTTGATTGTATCACCTAGGATTTCGCCTTGATCACTAATCCTAACAAGTTCTAGAATTTGGGATTACAGTCACTTGACTAACCACGAGGATTTTTCTTGACTCATATCGGTGGATGAGAATTTAGATGATGTTATTTCCAAGGTTCCTTGACTCCTTTATTCATACACAAACTCAAAAAATTGTTTTGTTCCTTGATACGTATAACACTTCCCTTTATCTGGACTTATGGCCAAATTCAAACTATATACGCAATTTGTGTTTCAATTAAATTACTGTCATTTAGCTCTTATTCTTCGTGAATAGAATATTTAAATTGGTCCCAAATCGAAACTAAAATGAAACAAAAATAAAATTCATATATCGCAGACAACCCGATTTGCAAATCGAGAAGAAATCTATTTTCAAATATCAAAACATTTCGATCTATTACAATCTGTTTTTTCTTACGATTTGCGTATCTAAGTTCGAAAAAACCCTTTGTATTATTATTATTTTTTATTTCCACTGAATCTTCTTCGAGGAAGGTTTACGACTCAGCTTCAAAATTTGGCTCACGGACAAGGCTCCTCTAAGAGTGATTCGGCTCTTAACAAGGTTGTGCAACAAATTGGGGTTGCCTCTCCCTTTTTCTTTGGAGCTTCTTGGTTGATGGATTCTAACTAATCCATATTCCCCTTCCATCAACCATTCTCTTTATTACACAGCGTTTTATGGAATAGCAGATGATTTATTTGTTTTCGATACATTCATTCCATAAGGCTTTGTGTTCAAACCTGGAGCTCTTCTTTTTCTCTCATTCTCTCTTCTCTCCATTCTCTTTGTTCGTTTTACCTTGGGTTGTTCTCCCGTCCTTTTTTGTAGTGCTTTTGTTTCTTGGGAGGAACTGACCATTTATTCCTTCTTTATATTATTTACAATGAGTGGATTAAAGTGAGATTCCTCGAACCTTGCTCTTACAGTAATTCAACGAGAGGTTCGTGGTTTTTGATAGAGAAATTTTGAAAGTTTTCTTGAACTTATTAATTTCCTCGGATTATTCCTCGGCGAGTGTATCAAACACATTGGTTCAATTAGAATTTAAATTTCTGTTTTTGCATTAATCACTATTTATTACTCTGTTTAATTTCGCTCGTCTCTTCCTAACCAGGCTAAGAATGTGCGTTGTCATTAAATTTAGGGCAAGTGCGCCAGGTGGCAAACTTTCCCTTTCATGTGCGACATCGAGTTGCTTTTCGCGACATACTTAACCAGTGTGAAGACAAGTTATCCTCAGGCTGCGACATCAGGCATCTCAGGTCATTGTGCATTTCTAAGTTGTCGTGACCACTGTCCTTTTGAAGGACTTGCTCTTGTAGAGCCAAATCTATTCTATCGCAGGCCTGTTCTTTCACACGGAACTTTTGGTTGCGACCTTTCGATATGTTCTTCCTTGACATTTACTAAGTCACGACATCAACTTTTGTTGTGACATCAGTTTTTGTCACGACATAAGTTTTTGTCGCAACCTAGTCTGCAATTTTGCCTCAAATTTAATGAACAACGGCTTTTCACTATTTATCAATTTGCAAATTCTCATCATCAAACAAAACCAATTCCACCTGATAATTGGAAATGTATTCTATTCAATTTCCACGAATTTATATAGGGAAAGGAATGCTCCCCTTTTTGTCGTTCTCTTACGCAAGTTAGCTGGGTTATGCGGGGAGTTTATTCCTTCTTGCACGGAGCCATTTGCATAATCATTAGCGACATTTCGAAAGGATTTAATTAAACAAAAATTAACTTCTCAAGTACTAACTAATCATCATAAGAATTAAAGAAAACAAAATCAAGGTAAATTCTAAAAAAAAATCTAAGTCTAAAATCAAAAACTGAATTCCCTATGGGTTGTCTCCCATCAGCTGCTCAGTTTTGAGTCCTTAGTTGGACTTGCTGTTTTAAGCCTTTTCTTCTCCGATTCACCGGAGTTGGTGTTCTTCTTTTTCTTTCCCTGCTTTGAGATAATGTTTCGATCTTTGCCCGTTAACCTTGAATTCTTCCCGACATCAGTCTTGAATTATTCTTTGCTCCAAAAGTAGTGCGACACCTTGTATATGGTCCCTTTCCACCTTGATTTCAATTTTCCTGGGAACAATCTCAATACGGAGTTAAATAACGAGCAGTCCCTTCTGCGAACTCTTTCCTAAGAATCAACTTTGATGGAAGTACCATTTCTTTGTCTTGTCTTTGGCAGATCTTAGCATTGTCATAGGCTTCATTTCAGTTCTTCCAGTTCACTCGGTTAAACCCAATCTCTCTTCCGCTGCCATTTTGAAATCGAAATTGACTTCTTGATGGCCCACATAGCCTTGTATTCCAATTCGAGGAAGGTGAGCATGGCTTGCGAATACTAATCTGTATGGGGACATCCTGATGGGAGTTTTGAATGCGATCCACGTAGGCCTAAAGTGCATCATCAAGTTTGGAGAAGACCAATCCTTCTGCTTAGACTTGATCTTTTCTAGGATCCTTTAACTTTACTACTGTTGGAAATTTACGCACCCATTAGTCACGGGGATGATAATTTGGGCTGTTATATGTTTGATCCATATGCGCTCATGAGCTTTACTTGAAAATTTTGTTTGCAAGTGGCTTCCCCCATCATGATGATAGTCACGGGTGTTTAATCTGCTAAATATGTTCTTTTCTGGGAAACTCTGACTGTTTTTAGCATCGTTCCTTGGGAAGCGTAGCTGCCCGTTTAAACATAATCCCTTTGTAGCCGGTATACGAGTTTCCAAATGATTGTGGAAAGGGTCCGTAAAATCTAACTCCCCCATACCTCAATTTTCACAATATGCCTCGTAGGGGCATTTCATTCTATTCATTGATATTTAAATCTTTTGTCTATCACATAATTTGACCCATTAAATCAGGGTCCACGAAAATAGTTGGCGATAAAATCACAGATTGGGTATCTTATGTATTACCATTTGTGGTGTTTTCTTTACCTACCTCTCTCGGCAAATGTCTGCTATATGGTGATGCATGGCATTCGTTCATAATTACGCTTTGTTCACCCTCGGCACACATGTCTTCTTATAATCATGTCGACTCCCCTCTTAAATAATAGTGGGTCATCCCGGATATAGCCTGTATCGGAGTCCTAGCTTTCTTTTACGTTGGTGGTTGAATTCATGGGAACTACTCCCTGGCTAAAGTAATTCACAATATCGCATATGGCATTTGGAATGACAATTGAAATAGTTGCTCATGCGGAGGTTTCTCTCTTAGTCTTATCTCCTCATCTTACGCGATTTCTTTCTGTGCAGACGGTGATCGGCTATCATTGTCACACCCCTTTTTATCTCTAATTTCGAGATCAAACTCTTGCAGTAGTAGCACCCACCTTATCAGTCTTGGCTTAGCTTCCTTTTTTGACATAAGATATTTGATGGTTGCATGGTCTGTGTGAACTGTAACATGGGATCCCAGAATGTATGGCCTGAATTTTTCATAAGCAAACACTATTTCTAGCATCTCCTTTTCAGTTGTGGAATAGTTTTCTTGTGATTCATTGAAGGTTCTGCTAGCATAGTATATGGCTCTGAATATTTTCTCTTTTCTTTGCCCCAAAACAGCTAATTCTTGAAATCACTTGGCATCACACATTACTTCAAATTCTGATCCCGTGCAGTGCGGCCATGAATGGGTGCGAGCGGTACGATGCTAATTTCTTTGAGGCGCAGCACGGGAATCATCAAAAATTAAATTTTGTGTCTTTCTCGATGTCACACCGATGATGACTATTTTGAGAAGTCTTTGATGAATCTCTGTAAAATCCCGGCATGCCCCCGAAACTCCTTATCAGCCTGCTGTGGTGGGAGGTGTTAGAGTTTTGATAATGGATATCTTAGATTGGTCCACTTCTAGTCTGTGCTTGAGAAATTTTATGACGAGAACATACGCCTGTTACCATGAAATGGCATTTTTCCCAATTTAGTGCTAGCTGTTTGTCCTTGCATCTTTGAAGTACTGTCTCCAGTTGTTCAGACATTGTTCAAAACTGGATCCATACACTTTGTGAAGTCATCCATAAAAATTTCCATGACTTCCTCAACCAAATCTGAGAACATCGACATCATACATCTCTAGAAAGTAGCAGGAGCATTGCACAGCCCAAATGGCATCCTTCTGAAGGCAAAGGTGCCATAGGGGCATGTGAATGTGGTCTTCTCTTGGTAGTCCTCGGTGCGATTGCAATTTGGTTGTGGCACGAATGCAGATCGAAAGAGCAAAAATGAGGATGTCATTAATCATCCAACATCCCGATCAATGAAGGAGCAAAGGAAGTGATCTTTCTGGTTCTTTGTGTTCAACTTCACGTAATCAATACATACTCTCCATCCATCCCGCACTTGGATTCTTGTTGGAATTAATTCATTTCTTTCATTGCGGATCCACGGTAAATCCATACTTCTTTGGAACCACATGGTACAAGGGCTAACGAGGACTATACGAAATTGCATAGATAAAACGACATTTAACCATTTGAGTGCCTCCTTCGGCTACTTCTTTCATTGCTGGATTAAGTCTCCTTTGATGTTCAGCATTGTGCATTTTCTTCTAGAAGTATTTTGTGCATGCATATTGATGGGTGATACCTTTAACTCTTCAAGCCAGATAAACTATAAGACTCCTTATGATTTCTCAAAATTTCAAAGCAACCTACGTTTCTCGACATCACTAAGTCTAGCAGAAATTATTACTGGTTTACTCTTTGGCGAACCGAGGTAAGCATACTTTAAATGACTTGGCAACACCTTTAAAACCTTCCTTCTTCCACTTTGGTTTCTTGATGAAATTCCTTTTCTTCAATTTGGTCTCTTTTTTTCACCTCAGTTTGTTCAAGACTCATCACTTTCTCGATCGAGTATGGCGATGTGCGAGGAAAACACGAATCAAAATCTTAAAGATCTTTGGGAATTCATCTCTTTTCATTCGATTGAAAATTGGGCATTACAATCATAGCAAAATTCGAGTTGTTGACATATCGTCTTCTATTGACCTTACATCTTTCCTCTCATATCTAAAACTCTCAAACTTCTAGATTAAAATGAAGTCGGTTGTCTCTTCTCGACTGAGTGAGGAATTCACATACGCATATCGATTAGAGCAGCTCCAGGTTGCAAGGAATGGCCTTCCCGATGTGAGAGGGACTTGTGAATCTTCCTCCCATATCCAGTACGATGGAAGTCTCTCCCGGAAAAATAAAGTTCCCCACCTTCTGAAGCACATCTTCTATGATTCCTTCGGGTTTTTCCGGGTTCTATACGCCATTTGGAAGTACTTGATGAGTGGGAGTCGCTCCCAAACCGCTGCAGCAGCGAATCCTATAGGGCATTAAATTGATCTGCTTTTTGGAGTCACGAGAGAACTTTACGAAACTCAAACTCTCAAATGGTGCAGGGAATGGTGAAGCTCCATGGATCCTTCATCTTTTACGAGTAAGCCCCCTCTTGATCACGGCATTGCAAGTTGCGGTCGAGGTTCGCAATTACGCTAGCTAGCAATCTTCCTCTTTTGCTTAGTATGTCTTTGAATTTTGCATAAAGTATCGGTGACCATACGTGAAAGGCATTGATTAATTGTCAAAAGTGCAATTTTGAACCCTATATTAGATAAGTTTTGAGTACTTTTTGATCATTAATCATGTCATATATCCCAATTGGAAGTGTTCATGTTACCTTAGTAACACTTATACCAACGAGGTGTTTTGGTTGTTTTGTAGACTTTTATACACATTTGGTTCAACCTCAAAGTAAATGATCGATCATGAGGTTGGAAGTTTAGTCTCAGCCATCCAACAAGCCCAAAAATCGATGTAAAAACAAAGCAAAGTGGAGAAATGAGGTGCGATTGAAGACGGGGCGAGAGGCATCGCGAGCGACTAAGCGGGGAATTTTCGCAGCACATTGCAATCAATTCACAATCTTGGCGAATTTATAACCAACTATAAGCGATGCGATCTCGGCACAAATTGCGAGTCGCTAGTAACTTACCTTTGTGCATTTGCGAAGTCAAACTACTCATGACAATTTACGTACAGCTTAGCGAAATTCGCTAGCTAGCGAAATTTCAACCTTTCTGTTCGCTAAGCCATTGCCAAATTCGCTAACCCTTGCCAAATTAAGCTAATTAGCGAGAAATTCTCACCTCTAGCGAGTAGGGCCTTGTCTGCCATCCTCACGTAATTAATCAAAGTATCTTCAAACTTGGTTTATTACCCAGATTGTCCTATAAACTTAGCCTAGTTATTAGGGTTTTGGTAGTTTCATACTTTGAGGAAACATAAATACCTCATGTTTTGTAATAAAGAGGAGGTGGATAGAAGGGAATACAAGTTTTTGGTGATTTGTAAGTTCTTTTCATTTACTGCTTTTGTAAATAAAGTCTTTTATTTTAGGTTTTTCTTTTATTTATTTTCTCTCTTCTCTCTCTTCTTTCTCTCCCTTTCCCGGCTGCCAAACACACCTCTTGAGGATGACAACTCAGGGAGTGGCAACTAAGCCTCCTTTCTTTGAAGGAAGGAAGCTAGCTTGGTGGTGGGGCGTATGTGTTGTCCTCTTGTATTAAAAGCTACGGGTAGTGTATTTATGGCCCTTATTCTCAAAACATAGTTTACTTGGCTGTGGGATGTTACATTACAGTTTGGCCAATACTCTCCATGCTTTGGGACGTTGTTCTTTAGATGAGGTGGCACATGATGCCACGAGATAATATTTACATGTTGAGGTTCTTCAAATTAGGGTTAAGTAACATTTCTGTATTATTTTGGCGATACTCTCCATGCTTTGGGATGCACGGTGCTCGGGTGAGAGATGCCTTTGTTGTTCTTTAGATGGTCTTCTGAGCCTACGAAATGATAATTGAATGTTAGGGTTTAAACTAAAGGGCCTCCAGCGCATCTTGCACATATTGACTCAAATAGGAGATGTTTCATGGGTGAGGTTTGCTTTAGTTAAATATAGATAGGTTATGCCATGGACTATATGTTGCATGTCATAACAGCGAGGATAAAACAGGGACACTTGTTTGCCCTAACTTTTGAGTTGTTGACTAAATCTTCAAAGTTAACTTTTTCACACTTAAATTTGAGTTTACAATTTTTAGTTTTCCACGACCATTTCCACTTGTTTTTTGAAACAAAATTCCAAAGTCCAAATAGAAAACCTTACATGTGTGATCACAAGGAAACCATTTTTAGGATGAAAACCCATCCCAGTGTTCGATCTGAGCCACTATCACTGTATGGTAGCTTGACTACGGCGATGGTAAGACAGGTGTATATAAATTTTGTTGATTTTAAGCTCGACCCTCTTGTGTACGAATCAAATGGCGCGGATTCGCAGGGGATGATTTGACTACTTATGGTAAAGTTGAAGAGTACTTGTGATCCTTCGAAGTGGTAACCTTTTACCTCTTTTTTCTTGACTCGGTTGCGAGAGGCGCCAGTTTGCTGCTTTGCGATGCTTGCCTTTGTTTCGATTCAGTTTTTCATTCGGTCGATTTTATTGTTGTTAGTTAATTTTAATCTTTTTGCGAGGTTGTTTGTTGCTCTTTGTTGTCTATAAATGTGTAACAACTATGTATCTGTGATGGGATAGAGACACATCGGGTAGATTGTATAGGATAAGTACACAACTTGACTGGCTAGTGAAGTGGTGGCTGTTGCGTGCATGGATCCACGGCCTACCGAGACGACAAAGTCGACCGGGAACCACCATGGATCAGATGCATAGCCAGGAACCGTAGGGGATGCATCCACCCTCTGGGGTTAGTGGCCCGTCACCGTATCATTCCTCTGCTTGAAGATGTGTGAGTGAGGCCTTATTTAGTACCCTATACATATCATGGTATGGAAAATGAAAATCCATACACTCATATAAGGGATTTGAGGAGGTTTGCACTACCTTGAGAGTGTGGTGGACAATGGATTTGCTGAAGCTAAAGGCATTTCCATTGACTCTAAGGACAAGGCGGGGAATAGCGATTGCGACTCGGTGAGAGCTAGAACCATAAGAAATTGAAGTTTGAAATTGCGGTGAATTCTTGAAAAAGTTCTTCGAGTACTCATAAGACTAATAATTTGAAAAGAGCAAATTTATACCTTTGCAGCTCGGGGATGGTGAGAGATTTTACCGGTGTTGGGAGGGTGTGACTTCTCGGTGCATGTCTACACCATGGGTTTGACACATGGATGTTGGTGAACCGCTATGGTGTACATCCTCTGCCATGAAACTTGGCTCATGTGTGGGGGCTTTTTCAGCAAACATCCCGGTGACACTGGGTTTGCGAATTACGATGGCTGAAACTTCCCACAAGGGTTCGGGATGAACCCAACCTAGAAGCTGGATGAGATAGAAACCAGTCAACCAAAGGAAGGGTGGGATGTATACCTTGCTGAGGCCACAGAAATGAGAGCTAGGATTTCCGCTAACCGGGAAAGTGAAGGAGCTTGAAGCAGCAATCCCGAGGTGCATGCCGTCGTTGAAAATCTGTGCAGTCTAATCCTTGCACCCGATTTCAATCCCGCGCACGCGACGAGCGGTGTCACATGGCCTGCGTTGAAGGATTTGTTGCAGAATGTGCAAACGCGGCCAGGAGACCCGATTCGAAACCCGCGACAATCGATGCTCCGTATGGCAATACTTACAATTCCAATTGGAGGAATCGCCCAACCTTGCTTGGAAACTGACACACGACTTATGTGCCCCGGTGCTAAACCTCGGTTGGTTTTTCCCTCACGATCCTGACAACCAACATCCTCTTCTCGGTGAGAATAAACTATATTGAATTTGGAGTAAGGTGGTACTTGTTAAACAGCTTTGTTGAGGAAACAAAAAGGAATTAATCGCAGATTAGCGCGAAAGGATTGATGTGAAGTACCAGCTTACAGATAAAGAATAGATGGGCTTGAGGTAATCTCGACGAGTGACAGCTACGGTATTCAATCACCCGTTAACAAGTTGCTTGAGGTGCAAGAGAAAGGGAGGTTTCCATCCGCAAAGCAGGGTTCCAAATCTACAAGGGATTCGCATGGTAGGATCGGGAATGGATGAGGGTTAAGGCCATAATCACCACGAGAAGTGGAAAGGGTTGATCGGCCTATGCGAAACACGTTGAGACCTAGCGGAGAATTGAAACTGAGCATATCCTCCCGGGGAAGATTCAATGAAATCGCAGCATACCACTCGTTTCCTGATAGAGAGGTAAGAAGAGAGCATCTCAACAAGCGGGCATTCTTGAGGTTTCAAGGCAAGTGAAGGTTAACATACCTTTCTTGGGCCTAATAAAACAAGTTCTGCTTATGCAAAATTTTTGAAAGATCTTTGTACAATTAAGAAGGGATTAGGCATTGAGAAGAAAGCATTTCTCACTGAACATCTCCCGAGTGCATAAATTGAAAGCAAATACATCCAAATGCGAATCACGGTTCTCCCACAATTTACCAGTCAATATTGGTGGGAATTATAGAAAGTCTTACTTGATTTGGGAGCAGTGTAAACCTAATGCGTGTTCGGTATACAAGCGGCTAGGTTTAAAAGGTGAAGACAAACCTACTAACATCACACTCATTGGCGTTAGTCAGTGAAAATCCACTGAGGGATAGTTGAGGATGTCCTAAGTTAAGATAGACAGAGATTCTACTACCCGGTAGATTTTGTGGTACTTGACAACGAACTAATTACTTTAGTGAACCAAGTGTGTGCCAATCATCTTGGAAGACCATTTAAGCCCCGCGCGCGCGATGCAATCATCAGTGCAGGAATGAGTCATGCGATTAACTTTTGGTAACATGACCATGGAGTTGAATATCTTTCATTTGAACAACAAACATGAGTTGCTAGAAATTGAAAATCAAAGTCGATAAAGTGTTTCAAATGATCAATGTCTCGGGGGGAAAACACGGTGTCGAGGAAATGCGAAGGTAATCAGCCTTGGAGATAAAGAAGGGTGGTCTTGCCCGACAACACCCGACAGCAAGCCCGATTGCTCAATTCAACGGCCGTCGCGAGGCCCGATAACAATTGGGCACTTGACATCATGGAGCGGCCAGGCCCGCTGCGCTGAAATTTGGGAGATCATTCTCCTTGATCCCCTTGAGTAATTCTAAACTTAGGCCCCGGTTCGGTGTTTTCAAAAAGCAGTGCGGAGTTCCACAATTTCTAGTTTACGTCTTAAGTTAGTTAATTTTGTTAGTTTCGATTATTTTTAAATTTTTAACTTAGTGACTTTTCATTTTCTAGTAAATTAATTAGTATAGCCTAGTGTTGTGCTTAAATTTTAATTACGATTACATATATTAAATTTTATAATAATAATTTTTTTATATATTAATTGTTAATTTAAAATTTTGAAATGTAGGTAATGTAATCGGTTTGAGCTAAATTAGCTCGAAATGGCGAAAATTTGGAGAGGAAGACTCTTAATTCTTAAGTTGGATGTTTTATATAAACAAGGGGTGTCGAAAAGATCACTTCCACATTCTTCTTCCCCACCGCCATGAAGGGCTGGTATCTTCCTCGGCCAGCCCCGTAGTCACTTGGAGTGTTTCAGTACCTTCAGTTCGCCACTAGTGCAGCGATTCTTCTTGCTTGGCCTTGCTGAGCCACCAGCCCACCGCACCTCGGGCTTTACTGTGAGTTTCTAATGCCGCGACCTTGGTCACGCCCGCACCGGCCACGGCCAGAGCCTTTAGTGGGCCTCCACCACGCGCCGCGAGCCACGATTGTTCCTTTGCCTCGGCTGAGCCTCCACGCTGATCCATCGCTATTAGTGCGCACCGGTTGGTCTGTTGGTGCCACACCTCGAAGCATCGATCATTTCCCGAGCCACGATTTGCCGGTTGCTTAGTTCGGTTGCCTTGAGGGCCCAGTTAGTGCTTCGAGCTACGGTTTAGTACTACAGTCTGTGATTATATTTTCCCGATGAGCCTTAGGCCAATTCCTTGATTGAGGAGTTCGGTGGCCTTCGAGTGATTGATTGTATTCGGGGAGCTTCATTTCGGTTTATACGAGGCCCGAAGCTACATATTCGATTAGTCTCACGCGTTTCGAGTTTATTTTAGATACACTCCCGGATATGGTGGTACGAGGTGGGTCAGGTGTTGACCTCGAGTGAATTTAGCACACACCGGCGAGGCGCGACACCCGATGCCAACACCCGATGCCATCACGTCCCAGTGTGCGGCGAGCCTGCGGGATTGACGTTACGAGGCGGATGGGACCTCGGGCTGAATCCTGTGCCTCGAGAGGAGGCTGAGAGGGCCGACGCTGAGCGGGCCTAGCAGACGAGCAGTCATCATCTTCTAGACCGCCACCATCACCCGGTCGCATCGGTGGCGGGCGACACCTTCCGGTATCACCGGCCTGCGGATGGAGGCCCATGTTGAAGGGGACACCCGTTCAGGGGAATCTTGATCTACATAGCGAACCATTTCGGTAGGTATTACTATGGCGTTCCTGGTTGATAGCCCGACCCGAATACGAGAGTCGATGAGATTGATCGAGAGGTATTAGCTCCTCCTATTTATGACTCGAGAGCCCGAGTTTTACTACAGGGTGGTCGACAGGTTCTACCGCTCCATAACATCCCGGGGATCACGGATGGTCCGTTAAGTTCGCGAGGATAGATGGCGAAGCCGTGGTGTACTGGAGTCCGGCGGTTATTTCAGCGACAACAGTGCGCCTCTGCGCCGCGCGTCTTGGGGTTGCAGTGGGCCACCCTCCGCCCGGAGCGATGGTTGAGTAGCGGCAGGATCCTTCTGAGCTGGTCGATCCTTTATCGGAGGCGACTTAGCTCGCCATGCTGCTCATCGACCATCTGCTGCGCGCGTTTATTCCTCTGCTGACGTATGTGCGAGAGGAGGGACTATCTGGAGGCATTGTACGGATCTCGGGCAATTTACGGTTTGCCATCAGGGCTGGTGATGACTTGGCTCTTACGGGTTTGAGGGGAGAAGGTCATAGGAGAGACCTCGCACGGCGAGAGAGCATACCACTTCTTATCACAGGCTTCTTTCCAATGTTCTTGGCGGTCGGATTTCGGAGAGCACAGGATAGAGATCTTGAGCAGAATGCCACATGTGCGATGGGCGGGGTTATGACTATGCTGAATCCATTTCCATATCTTGTGAGACCGAGGAGTCTCACCGGATCGGGAGGCTGATGACCACCATGCGAGATGATATGCACCGCTCCCGAGGCAGGGTATAGAGGCCTCCCACTCTGACCACCGGATGGTTCCCCTCGAAGTCTCCTCCACCCACTCGCACCAGTGGCCCCTACGAGATACTCAGGGCCTTCATATTGACACACAGTCCGGGTATACACATGTCATTTCGAGGGAGATGGGTACGGGTAGTGGATGCGTCTGCGCACTAGCGACCACTCGAGGCCGATGACGCTCGCGACACATGGCCAGGAATTGGCTTTCGGTGGGGCCGCTGGGACGGTGCCATTCCATGCTTCACGGATCATGACCCACGGGTCTTCCTCATGATCCTACCCGAAGACACGCCCGCGATCTGCGACCTCATTGGATATCCTGCGTGGCTGCGGTAGCTAGCGCTACCGCAGCGGTGGTGATTCAGGTTTCTTTTGATTTATGTATGATTTGACTTTTATCAACTGCCTACTAATTTTGATTATGATTTTTTTGTATTAGCCATAGTAGGCAGTGATACTTTTGTGTTTAGCTTTGTATGCATGTATTAAGCCATTTCGGCTATATCAAAAGCTACTCAGTTTATATATATATTCAGCTTTTTGCATATTATGTTTTGTGTCCAATATGTGTACTTATGTGTTTTTCTTTCAAATTGCACAATTGAATTGCTTCAAAATTGGACAGATGAATTACTTTAAATTGGAAGGGTGACTCATCATGTTGTCTCACATATATTAGAACAAATTCCATGCTTGAAGCAATTTGTGTTCAGTCAGCATTCAGCATGTTCAGCTTGAAATTTCCCCGCATGCTATGTCACACACCTTGCACTCTAGATTGCTTCAATAGGTTGTAAATTTGTATGCCTCCTTCCACTTTGCAAAAGCCGGCCTTAGGCATGTTGACAACCTAGAATCGGTTTGATTACCAACCAATTGAAGACCCGATATTGTCTTCAAAAAGGAAGAAAAAAGAAAAAGAAAGAAGAAAAGAAAGAATAAAATCGTGAAGTTTTGCTTTGAAGCAGAGCACGGTCAGGGGTGTATGGCAGCCTTTGAAACCGATGCCCTAAGCCTTCATTGGTTGGGGAGTCATCGATTTGTGTTGTTCCAATAGATTGAATGGAAGTGGGAATTTAGCGGTGTAGGTGCTTGATTTTAAGTCGGTTAGTCGGGGTGAAGCCTTTAGAGTTAGTGGTCTTTGATCCTTTTGGCTTGATGCCCTAAACCTTAATTGGTTGGGGAGTGGAAGTCGGTGGACCCAGTTACATGGACTTTGGTGAAGTCGGATTTTTAAGCATTGCATCTCTGATATAATTGAAAAAGCAAGAAGTGTAACCCGGCCACGCAATTGTTCTTGAGTTTAAGGCCATGTCAATGCTAGGTTGGGAAACAAATTTTGCATTTTATTGACTCAATCTAGATACAAAATGAACCATTAGACTTTGGTGGAAATCCAAGTTGAAAATCATGGAAACAGTGTTGTTCTAAAAATTGTTCTCTTATGGATTTTATTCTTGTATATAGGTTTTCAAATGTTGATTTCAATTGTTTCACTTTAAAGTAATATTGAGTTTGTATATAAGTACAATAACCTTTTTGAAACACAACCTTTTTGAAAATCTTACATGCATCTCAATTCTTATTTTGCATTGCTAAGGGACTAGCGTTTCGGTTGGGGGTGTTATTGGTACTCAAAAAAGTGCAATTTTGAACCACATATTAGATAGGTTTTGAGTACTTTTTGATCATTAGTAATCATGTCATATATCCCAATTGAAGTGTTAGGTATTTACCTTAGCAACACTTATACCAACTTGAGGGGTGTTTTTGGCTGTTTGTAGACTTTTATACACATTTGGACTTCAACCTCAATGCAAATGATCGATCAGCGAGGTTGGAAGTTTAGTCTCGACCATCAGCCGAGCTGAAAATCGATGTAAAAACAAAGGCAAAGTGGAGGAAATGAGATACGGTTGAGAGACGGGAAGAGCAGGCATACGGGAACAATGAAAACGGGAATTTTCGCAACTTTGTTGCAATCAATTCGCAATCTTAAGCGAATTTGTAATAACTCACTTAAAAGCGATTCCCATGATCGGCCTGAATTACGAGAATTCGCTGGCTTGACTTACGCGTGCGTTTGCGAAATTCGCTTCTCAGCGTGATTTCGCTAGCTTGCGAAATTTCGCTAACAAATGAAATTTCAACCTTGCCAATTCGTAAGCCATTTGCCAAATTCGCTAACCCTTGCGCCGTGGCTAATTATGAAATTCTCACCCTCCCCAGCGAAAATTAGAGCCTTGTCGTCCTCACGTAGTGTCTGGCCCAGCCTTCGAACTTGGTTTATTACCTGATTGTCCTATAACTCCCAGCCTAGTTATTAGGGTTTTTGGTAGTTTCATACTTTGAGGAGGCTTATAAATACCCCTCATGTTTTGTAATAAAGAGGAGGTGGATAGAAGAATCTGAGTTTTTGAGTGATTTGTAAGTTCTTTTCATTTCACTAACTTTTTGTAAATAAAGTCTTTTATTTTAGAGTTTTTCTTTTATTTATTTTTCTCTCTTCTCTCTCTTCTTTCTCTCCCTTTCAGGGCGCAAACACACCTCTTGAGGATGACAACTCAAGAGATGTGGCTAAACCTCCTTTATTTGAAGAGGAAGGAAGCTAGCAGTGGTGGGGCATATGCATGTTGTCCTCTTTGTATTAAAAGCTACGGGTAGTTAATTTATGGCCACTTATTCTCCAGAAACCTGGTTATAACATGGGATATTATTGATTTGGCCAATACTCTCCATGCTTTAGAATTTGTTGTTCTTTAGATGGTCTTTATGAGCCTCTGAGATAATATTTACATGTTAGGGTTCTTAATTAGGGTTAAATAGCATTTCACTGTTATTATTTTGACGATACTCTCCATGCTTTGGGATGCGGTGCTCGAGGGTGAGAGATGCCATTGTTCTTTAGATGGTCTTCTGAGCCTGAGGAAATGATGGTGAATGTTGGGGTTTAAACTAAAGGGCCATAAGCGCATGCTACTGTATTGACTCGAATAGGGAGATGTTTCATGGGTGAGGTTTGCTAGTTAAATATAGATCGGTTATGCCATGGACTATATGTTGCATATCATAGGGAAGTAAAACCCGAGGACACTTGTTTGCCCTAACTTGCCAAGTTAGTGACCTAAATCTTCAAAGTTAACTTTTTCACACTTAAACTTCAGTTTTTACAATTTTTAGTTTTCAAACCATTTCCACTGTTTTTGAAACAAAATTCCAAAGAGTCCAAATAGAAAGCCTTACCTTCATGCACTAATTAAACCATTTTTAGGATGAAAACCCATCCGTGTTCGATCCTGAGCCACTTATCTTGCGGTAGCTTGACTACGGCGTGGTAGAACTTAGGTGTATATAAATTTTGTTGATTTAGCTCGACTGCGCCTTGCGAATCGGGCATGCGATCTCCAACCGAAGGTTTTGAGAACCCCGCCCTGCTTGTTCCTATCCTTGATTTGCAGCCTCTGTGGAAATGGGGCTATGACAGTTGATACAGGTTTTCTTCTTACTTCCTTCCTCTCGGGACAGGCGTTCCTTCTTTGCTCTTTCTTTGTAGTGTTTACGCATTGTACGGGCGCTACATCTCCGCTTGTTGCTTTCATCTTTTTCTGTCCTCTTCTCTAAGTCTTTCCCACTTCTGAGCTGCACCGCCATACAGTCTTTTGGATTCTTCTTTGTGTATCCTTTGAAGGCATCTTTCATCCCGATTTTGTAGGTTTAGGGCCGGTTGCCACTATCGTATCCTCCCGGGTTCTTGAGAGAAGCATTAAGTGGTCTTACCGAAAATTTGAAATTGGCATTTGAGGCTTCGATTCTGCAAACTTTGTTCATGGAGGGTTTATGACTTCTTGTTGTCCCCATGAATTGACGTTTTCAGTCTTCATATGGTGGGCTATATCGCCGACCACGATGTCCAATTTACGCTTCCTCCTCCCTTTAGCTGGCTATTTGCATTGGACCCTTGGTGAGTGCGATATCCTTCAGGGGATGTTGTTCATGCCTTTGGCCTTGGCCCGAGCCCCTCCACCATGTGAAAATTTTAAATGGTTCTCAGTCTTTGGATGATAGTGTCTTGGCCGAGTTGGGATTTGGTTTGAAGTGATAACTTCTTGGCTCTCCTAAGTACTTAACCTCCTCGACATCATAAAATTGTTCTTCGAGTGGGTACTTCTGGCACTTCCTCGTGGTTTCCACTTTCAGTGCTCCTATTTCATGAACGGTGTGCATCTTCCTCTCTTGCTTGTCCATTCTATGCATGATGGCATCTAGCTTTGCCTCCTGGTCGTCATCTTGCTCGGCTCAATGAATCTCTTCCTACGCAATTACTGCGGAAAACTGATGGAGCTTTCATGGCCCCATTTCGCGGTCATCAGTAGGATCTCTTGCCTCTTGACACTCTTACGTTTGGAGATGATGTCCTGACGTGAAGACGTGATAATGCCGCCAGATGTCATTAAGGCATGATACACTATGTCCATACGGGTCTTCAAGTCTGTCATGGCTGGGACATCTTTAGACAGCGCCTTTTGAATCTCTCCATTTTCGGCTAAGATAAGTCTTCCCCACTGTTGGAACTGATTATCTCATCGCCTCATAAAGGGGTGAGTGTAGTGGGAGGGGAATCTCACCCCAGTAGGCTTCTACAGCTCATACCAAAGGTATCAAGCGAGGAACCATGGTGAAGTTGTATACTTGTGGCTCTGGCATGGCCATAGCAGAAAATGGAATAAATGGGTTTCGCAATTATACGGTCTCTGCCAGTTCGACTTTACTTTACATTGTTGCCATGCTGAGAGAGCAGCCGGATGTGCATAGTTTGGTTCCTTACGTGGGATACAGGCCGGAGTGTTTGTTCATTCGTGAACCATTATGTCGATCGACTTCAGGTTCAAAATTATTTGCATCAATAGCGGTATGATTGCGGTATTCATCTGAATAATAATAGGTCTCAAAATTCTCCATTATAACCGATGAATTGGAGTCTTGTTCTTCATTCGCGTCGCTCAGTCTGATACGGTCTTTCATTACACCATAAATGGATTTTGCGACCTTTGCGCTTTCTCCGAACTTTTGGTGTTCAGCGCCACCAGTTCGGTGTCACGGCACGGAATAGATGGGTGTTACGTTTCACATGCATTAAAATTTTTATGGAAGTCAAGGCACGCACAGTGTGGATTAGTCGAGCTAACAAAATGTTTTCAATATGGCTTGTTAAAAAGTTGGTGGCTAAAAATAACCCTTTGCTTTGAAAAATTATTTTGTTCTTTTCTTTTAAATGTCAAATTAGCATTTCCATTGCTGTTCAGAATATTGATCTACTAATTCTTTCGATCCGGCAGTGGCATCATAAGTAGTTAATGAGGACGAAAAGAACATAATACAGTTATCATTTTTTCTGCAAGGACTATTGTATAATCCCCGACAACGGCGCCATAAAACTTGTTGACCAGACCAAAAAGACATGCCTGATTTATAACACTATTGCGAAAAGACTATTGTCTAATCCCGACAGCAGTGCCATAAGGCGCCATTGACCTTTGTGCCTTAACTATTTGATTAGTTCGAATTGTTTAGTTGGGAGTAGGTTGTTTCTTGAGTGGTTTTGATCGGTTATATCTTTTGCCAAGTGCACGGTCGGGACAAGTATTAAGTGGATTTAAGTCGGATATCGATCCCACGAGAGATCTCGAATTCTCGATCAAATGCCACGACTACTCAAGACTCTACCTTATTTTGGACTCACGATGGTGTGAGTGAGGTCGGCGAGCTTAAAATAATAAAACCTAAAATTGAATTAATAATGGAATGATTAAGATATGGAAATACAAATAACAAATTAAGGCGAATAGTTCTACGCAGAGACATTAAAAGAATGCTATTGTGAGCCATCAGTTCACAGGCGAGAATGCAACGTCATTGCTTATTGAACGCGATTTAAAACTGGTCAAGGAATATAATAGTGCTTATTTGGATTTCTCCAAACCCCACAATTTCATTGTCAGCTTCAACGAACATATAGTATAGTGTTAAGATAACCTCACTTTTAATCTGGGTTGCCTTGTTACAAGGGTGTTTTTCTTTTCCGTACTAACACTTACGACATGGGTATGTCCCGAGCTCCCGAGATATAGTCATTCTTGACGGATCTACACTATCTTGCAGTTCCTCTTCCTCAAATTAAGAATGTACTCATCACTTATGGTTAGATCTCGGCTAACTTGCGGGTTAGTTTTACTAATTAGAGTAAAGTCAACTCCTTTTGTGTGCCTAAATTGATAAATTGCTCCTCTCGTTCGTCTCGAGAGTGAGAAGAAGTACCATCGATTTAATTACATAGAGCACATTAGATCACCATTGTTAAGAGTTCCTCATACAGTACTCAAAAATTCATTCCATCCACTCTACCGGGGAATTCCTTCTGTGTCACTCGAGGAGGAACCTCACAGAAATGAGCAGAACAATTCCATTTACGGAGTATGAGACACTTCGACGTGGGATCGATAACCGAAGAAAATACCTGAAGACCCGGTAGTAACCCATGGCGGAGTTCATCGGCACTAAATAAAATTCTGCGGGAAAGAGAATTTCGCGATAGCGTCAATTCAATGAAAGCATTTTGGTTTCTAAATCACTAGATTACACACCATACATTGGCTTCAGCGATCATGAAATTACCCCGTAAATCGGCGGCAGGAAACACGAATTCAGAAGTATACGGGGTCAAACTGTCGGACGATAATTTGAAGAAATATGAATCTGCGATCGACTTAAACTTTAACGATGTAGCGTTCGGATCGAAATTTAGGATGAAATGCAGTAATCTAAAAATAAAAACTAAAATAAAGAAAATTTAAAATAGGGCGCCAAATAACCCGGATCTCTCTTTTGGTAAGCCCTCCCGTGCGTTTTGTGGTAGCGGTGTGTATTTATATAGGGTTCTGGGTTGGGCCTTTAATTTCGATGCACCTCTTTTTTGAATTTCGCGGTTCTTTGCCCGATTGGTTGTTGATGTCGCGACATAGATTCTTGTCAGCGACCTCTGTCTTCGGAGTCATGTCGCGGAGCCTTTGGGCTGGTCGCGACGTGTCGCTGGTGTAGGCGATGTCGCGACGGCAAGGGCGTCGCGACCTTGTAGTATTGCATTTGATGTCGCGACCAATTCGTCGTATCGCGACCTCCAGTCTCTCTATAGTGGTACATCAGCGACTTACGGGCGGTCATTGCGACCTCTTTTCCACTTTCGCTACATTGTCGCGATTTTAGCGTAGCGTAAGGCCTCGTCTTGCAATTGATGTCGCGACAACCCGGTGTTATCAGCGACCTTCTTCCACAACTATTGTAGCGATCGGCGAATGATGTGCGACTTCCTTTACGTGTAGTTGATAATCTTGACCATCTCTCTCACTTTGGCTAGCGTATCGCGACCTTAGTTTCCTTGCGAGCTGATGTAGCGGCGCCCTGATGTCGCGATGTCGCGACACATCAGGATGTCGCGACACACTTATTCGATCCATTGTTTATCTTACATCCGCGACTTCTCGTTGGTGCCCGCGGGCCTCATTATCCTTGTCTTGGGTTTAATTGCACATGCGACCTCGAAGATCTTAGCGACATCATGTCTTCTTCTTCATCGATTTAAGTTTGCTTGACTTTGAGTTTCTTTCACGCCCGGCTTCGTTTTTGTCTCCAATTACGCTTCATTTGCGGCGGAGCTTTGTAGTTGCAACGCTGAATATGCATTTTTGATTTACGTAAAAGCTTCCGCGACATCAAATTCTTTAATCCTTTTGCGCTTCTCGCTGACTTCGCTGACGATTATATCGATCTTGCTCATCCACATTCTACTCCTTTTTGCGCAAAATTACGCTCTTTTTTGAATTCCCTGGCACTTACGTGATTTGGTGAAATTTATTCCATATTCTTGCATATAAATCGGTCTTTTTATATAAAAATCAATGTCGGAAAAATGGGCCGAAAATAGATGACTTTTAAGCTCATCGAACTTCGGCACATTTACGTCGATTCAGAGTAATTATGGCCTCGAGAGGATTGAGCAAATCTTGGCTTTATCCTTGAGTCGAGAGGAAAAATTTCAGCCTCATCAGATCCATATTGGAAGCATCCTCTTTGAAGGTGTTATAGACTTTCTCAAATTCCCGGATGTATGAGTAGGGGTTCTCACTCTCCATACCATGGAAAGTGGGGAGTATAGGCATAATGTAAGGTCTGAAAATCATGTCCTCTAATGGGGGCACAATACATGAGGGTGCACTCACCCTTGGGGGATGTATGTGGTTCCTCATGGACCTATATGCATTGGGATTCCTCTGTACCCCCTATTGGCTCTACTGTTCCTCAGGTGGGGGCTCCATTTGATCAATGTTCAAGCTCACTTCACAGTCTTGTTCACGTAGAGCCTTGATTCTTTCTAGCACACTGTTTGTGTTCTATCCCTTTGGTGCATAAACTCTTATAACAACGAAATAAAAACACCCGACAAGAGAAGCAAAAACAGGCTACTAACTCTAAGGTTGTTGTTAGCCGCAAAAAAATTGTATATGAACAGACCAAAATTGAATTAACCGGTAGAACTACTAGGAAAGTTGAAAGAGATAAAAGTTCACTGATACTTGTGATGAGGATCACAAGTTCAACAGCTTATCACTTGCACTAAGGCACCATCCCCGGCAACGGCGCCATTTGATTTGTGGGCACAAAGGGCGGTCCAGAATCAACAAAATTTATAAACCACAATTTCCTCCTCTTTGCGTAGCATGGCTCTTGCGATTATAGTAGCCTCAGGGTAGAACCTGCGGGGATGGGTTTTCTTCGCACAAATGACTTATAGTGAAGTTCAAAACGGTGAATTTGATTTGGATTTCAAGGTTTTGTAAAAACAGTGGGTTTGGATGGTAGAAACTGAAAATAAACTAGAGAAAAATATAAAAGAAAACTCCTTGAAGTGTTAGGCTATTGGATTTAGGTTCGAAGGCTGCTGAGGGGTTCTTGGGTCCATTTCCTCGCGTTGGGGAGGATGACCTATAGTAATTTCCCGAACCGAATCTTCATTTAGCTATAAAACCTACACCCTAGTAATTTTTCCTTTTAAGAGATGGCATTTATTGAGCATTAACGCTCTCAGACAGTGAAAACTTACCTCCTTGACCCATCTTACAGTGACTAATAAATGGAAACTAATGATCTCAGTGGATCTAACAATAAGCATCCACTGAACCTAAGATTGCAGTACTAGTCATTGAGGTGCCAAAAGGGTTTGAAATAAAGTGAAAAACAGAGACATAAATGTCAATAATTGTATGCGTTAAAAACATGAGAAACCTCAGTTACCTTAGGTGTAGCCTAGTGGCCCTCCTTTTCAAGGATGAAGGGGGTTTAGCCACCCATCCTCTGAGTTGTCATCCTCAGAGGGTGTTTGGCAAGCAAGAAAATGAGAGAAAATCAAAGAAAACGAGGCGGGAAAATTTCGCTAAGCTTGTATTAAAAGAATAGGCTATCTTAATGCAGTGTAGCGGGAGCTTATATCTTGCCGAAATGCGAAGTACAAAAATATATTACTTTTTACTATTACATTAAGGAAATTTAGGAAAAATTACAGAATTGGTCAAAAGAAGAATTCAGCAATTCAGCAAGTATATTGAACAAATTTGAGTTGGCGAAAATTTGCGACCCTACTGTACTCTTCCTCTTGCTCCCATTTCTTCTTGGTTTTTGCTTTCTTTTTCTTCTAGTTTTAGACACGCAGCTATGAGTTCTGCGATTTGGATTCTTTATGTTCAGTGGCTCAATAATTTTGGCGAGGTTAGCTTTCAAAAACTACAAAATTTTCCGCAAAATGCGATCAGTAGTATAGCAAGGACCTTAATGTGCCAATCAGGTTAATTAAGCTGATTAGTACACAAAGTGCTTTCAAAGAAACCTACGAACGGGTTTAAAAATAGCATTATTTGGGTACTAATCGAAATCCCACCTCGGAGTTTGTGAAACTCCGAGTTTTGGAATCTCTACTTGAAGCTCCATTTTGCGAGCTTTCCACTGTGCCGACGAGCAGACCCAGTTCACGATCCACGAAATCTGGAGGAGAGGGTGGGACCTGCCATATTCTTATATAGCAACCTTCTGCATAACTGGTCTCCATTCCCGACAGGTTTGTTCAAAGATGATTCAGTAGTATCTACCTCTACTTTGCATTAAATCAGCCTATTTTAGCTCTGCCTGGTTCCCACTTATCCGATGTCCCAGGCTTTGGTTTCCCAACCCGCATGTGGTGACACATGTCCCCACATGGGTCCAGCATAAACTCTTGTTCCCCAGACTTGTTACTCGCCGGCAGTGGCTCATTGCGATCGCTCGGACACATAACAGAAAAGTGTCACTTAAGTGACTCGGTGCCTCGAAAAACGTGAAATTTCAATTGTCTCAGAATCCAACGAAATTAGACGGGGTATCTAGATTTTGCAAGAAGATTCCAACGATTAAGTCCATTTCATCATCCGAGATTTAGAAAATTTCCGAATTTTCAACCAAAATTACCGTTTTACCCTTTCTCAGGAAATTGAATTTTCTCGGGTTTTACATTATTCCCCCCTTAAAAGAATTTCATCCCGAAATTCTACACACATTCACATAAACTCACATGCATATGCAATGTGTGCTATCTCATGCATGTAAACTAGTCATTTAATTGCTAAACGACTAAATCACGTATCTTCATCCCTAAACAAGAAAGGGTAGGTGACCCGCATCGTGTCCTCGTGCTCCCACGTTGCCTCCTCCACTCCATGGTGTTGCCCATGATCTTTTTCTACTTCCGCCTCCAGTCTTGCATCACAAAACTTTGATCCGGCTTCCGTGATTGATGGTCCACTCCTTGAAGGTCTCATCGTATCCAACGATTGATCTCTCCGAATCCACCACATGGTTGGATGGGTATCTTGGAGCATGGAATGTGGGCACCTCATGAACACATTATCTTTGGAGTGTAATGTCAATTCATACGCTATTGTGCCCACCCTCTCGAATATCTCGAAGGGCCCGATAAACCTCAACGACAGCTTCCTTCGCTTGTCAAACCTGACCACTCCTCTCTTAGGCATCGCCTTCAAGAAGACGTGATCACCCACCTCGAACTCTAGAGGTCGACGTGGCCTGTCAGCGTAGCTCTTCTATCGACTTTGAGCCGTGAGAAGACGTTGCCATATCAAACTCATCTTCTCCGAGGCATCTCTAATCAGACCCAGACCAATAATGGAGCTCTCTCCCATCTCTGTCCAGCAAATCGGTGATCGACATGGCCTCCTATACAAGGCCTCATAGGGTGTCATCTGTATACTCGCCTGATAGTTGTTGTTGTAGGCGAATTCCATTAAGGGTAAGTGCTCTTCCCAGCTACCCTTATGATCCAGGACGCATGCTCGCAGCATGTCCTCTAAAATCTATGGTCTTCTTTGACTGACCATCCGTTTACGGGTGGAAGGTGGTGCTCATCATCAACCACGTCCCATGGCCTTTTGGAGCTCTTTGAAAGTGTTAAAATAAATCCTGGGATCTCTATCGACACTATGGACACGCACTCCATGTATCAAACAATCTCCGGATACAGCCGGTAAAATTCCTCGATGTGAAGGTAATCCGCCGCGACTAAATGTCGTGAGCTTAGTGGTCGGTCCTTATTACCAATCTTAGCACATCATTTACGGGTTGTTCGGTGGAAAGTGGGTCCGTCTATCGTGACGTGTTCCCACTTCCATTCGGCCACCTCGATGGCTAGGCGACCATGATGGCTTACGGTGTTCGACGCTAACCTCGGCATGGGGCGTGGTTTAGAGCAAATTCTACGAGTGTCTGTTGACCCGCTCGATAGTGCGGCGGCGAAGATCGGTACATCTTCGTCTTACCTAGATGCCGCGAGAAGAGTAGGAAGCGATTAAACTCCCTAAGGATCTCCTCTCTCATATCAGTCAACTGAGGAACCACTACCCATCCTCTATACTGAAGACTACCATCCATGTGAATGGCCCAACCTTCGTCGCTGTGCACATTGTGCACCGGTCCGCGAGGACCGCTATCTCTCATGCATCCTGGGACTCTATCGCTCGCTCAATGTGGATGACCTGTAGCAAACTCCTAGCATTGCCCTGCGCACGCTCATTGTGCTGTAGTGGGCGTCCCCTTAGTGTTGGCGTCGCCGGCATCAGGGAGCGCTATTCTAACCAATGCTCCCATGACTTGGCCCGGGTCATGTACTGCATTTGCCTTACGAGTGTGGTAGTGAAATTATATTATCTACAGGAACTCCATCACTGCGTTGCCTCATGTGAGGTCATTGTGTAATGTACCTTAGAATTTTGTGATTACGAATATATCTCAAAGCTACTCATACGTATAGGTAGTGGCACGAATCTTGAGGGCGAAGACTATGGTACGCCAACTCCATGTCATGTGTTGGGGTAGTGCTCATGATTCGCGCGACTAGGAGACATGGCCTATTCCCTTCCCTCTAAAGCGCATCAAAACTCATCCCGATCCAATATGGGGCGTCACTGTGATACACTATGTACCTCTTGCCCCCTCTAGGACTATCAAAATAGGTCCTTAGTGACATATCTCTCTGCAATTCCTAGAATGCCTTCTCGCGAGGTCCGCCGCAGACACGTGGCCTCACTTTTAGTTCTCAGGTCTGGTCATAGGTGGTCTTGCTAGTAGGAGGAAATCTGGGTGACCTCCTGTAGTACCACGCCCGATCAGCTGTGTCTGGAAGGCGACTGGGTCTCTCCCGACTCATCCGCAGCCTCGACCAACTGCCGAGGTTGACACCGCTGGCGACACTACGTGCCCGAATCTCACACAGTGGCCCAGCTAGCATGCGAACTTGGCGTCGGTTGATGTGAAGTCTCTCGGAAGGCTAGCGAGCGACCCACTCGGAAATAATTCTCATGCTCCTCCTTAGGCCCGTGAGTAGATCGAGATGTCCGTGAAGACCATGACAAGAGCTGATCAGATCATGGTTCCGAAATACCCTGCTTGGTCATGGATCTTTGCTTTGGCGCGATCGTCGATTTGAAACATCACCATGGGCTGAAGTGCCTGCATGATCTAATACGATCTTAAGGATATTTCTTTCCTAACATGAGGACAACCAATCATGATGAGAGATTATCTTCCGGTATTCACACGCACCCTCTTGGTGATCTAAGCAAGTCATCAATCCTTGGTATTGGAATCTTGGGTTCTTGTTCATTAACCATGTTCAAGCTATCGGTAGTCAATGATCGAGAAGGGTCTTTTCTTTCTTCTTCGCAAATAAAATGTTGCCCGTGGTGGTGCTCTGATCACAATGAATCCCTTGTCCGACAACTCCTGTATCACGGACCTTGGTTCACCGCACTCAGCGGTGCCATCCTATCTTGGTCATAGAGATGGGTGGCGTGCGAGGATAACGATACAAAAGTCTACATCCTCTGTGGAAATTGTCAGAGCTGTCCGGGAAAACATCCTCATACTCATGGTTGCAGGGAGATCCGGTCCGTCTCACCTCGTCCTCCGGGGTGAGACGCTGGCAGGCTTCCCATCAACTGTCCCGTTGCCGCTGGAGTTACGTGCGGTCACCGGGGTAAAAACGCATCGCGTGCTTGTCCCCACGAAGCGTAACAGTGAATCACGCATGTAGGCGTGGCCTCGTACGCTCCTTGTTCGATGGGGACTGGTATGCCATCAACGGTCCATCCGGGTAAGTCGAACTCCAACATGTCCAGCGATATAGGTGCATGTTGATCACGATCTTAGAGATCTCTAACTCGCAACCTCGACATATCAAATCCATACTCTGCCCTGGTCCTAAAGAGGCTCCATTATGGGACTTTCACAGGTCGCCCGGCACCACAGCAGCCCGATTCTCTCGCATGATACAGCGATGAATGAATGTGATGTAACCCGAATCCAAATAATACCCTTGCCATAGGCGAGATAGCATAGCTGGCTTGTATAGTTGATTGATCTGCTGGCTCAGTTGGTAGTGTGATGGCATAGACCAGCCCTGGAACCACAGTGTCTGCTGCTGTACTGTCCTCGGCCACGACTCTTACTGGCCTGTCAGCTGTGGTATACGACGAGGAGGTGCTTATGCAACACCCAGGGACTAATATTGGTTCCTCTGACCTGCATTGGGGTGTGTGAAGGAATAGCTACAGTGTGCCGCGGCATCCCATTGATGGCGGGGCGTGTTGTCCGAAACCTTAGGATCTTGCCTTTAGAATGATCATCTCATATGGCAAGGCGATGGCGAAATATGGTCGTTGCCTTAGTGGCTCCAAGTGGCCTTGGCCACGATAGCGCCTATCCTTGAAACCCTCATGAACTAGAAGCCTTCGGCTTCTTTCCCGAACTAGAAGAAGACTGGCTCTCCTTCCTCTTGCCACTAGCACCCGCATCTCGGATGCTCTGTGAGTCCTCTATCTCTCTCTCTATGGCCATAGCCGTCCTGACCATAGAGTCCATAACCTGTAGGAGGGAATCGCGATCTTGCCGGGATGGACAACTTGACCCAGAATTCTCAAACTTCCTCGCATGGCGCCTTATTGTACGTAGTCATCGGAAAAATGGGCTAACTCTGTGAACTTAACCACGTACTCCATCATTGTCATCGTTCTGCTGCGACTCTCAGGAGCTCTGGGCCTTTGTATACTAGCGTGCCAGGAAAATGCTTTGCCCGGCAGAACTCATGGAACTCGTTGAGTCATTGCCTGAAGTCCTAGAGGTCTTAACCTAGTTCAGCACACTTAGGACTCACCCTCCCCTTTAGAAATGACTAGTCTAATCTTGAGTCGCATCGGAGGTGATCTCCATGGCCTTAATATCTTCTCAATGATCGAAACGATGGTATGCCACCATCGGATCCCCTCCTCACATGTGAATGGGAGGGTGATCGTCTTAAACCTCTAAGAAGTTACTCGGACCCCCACAACCCCCAGCACTTAGCGGCTGTGCAATGGCGTTCGCTTGCGGCCTGACCTCCACAAAGGCACGCTAGTCAAAAGCAGGTAGTGCTGGACCCTACTCGATCACGAGGCTTTGAGGCGACTTCGCTTTAAATGAAAAGAAAAATGTAGGTTGATTTTCGAGTTTTGAAAAATCCGCCCCCGAGGAGGAACTGTTTTGCTTTGGAGTCGCCACTTACTTTTTTTAATTTTTTTTTTTAAATTGGGAAAATGAAGTAAAAACAAAAACCCCTTATTGACTCCGGTCAGGAAAAAGGTGTCTTCAAAACTAGATTTCTGGGTCCGGGGATCAGTTTACCCATTGGGAAGGTACCTCATGCAAGAAACATGAACAGTGCGCAGGAAATGGCAATTTCGCACCAGTGTGAAATTTCGCACCCTAGTGCGAGTACCCGCCTTGTGGTGCGAATTCTCTGCCCTCTCTTCTTTCTGCCTTTACGCTCCTTCTTAACGATTCGATGCACAAATGTTGAGTTAAACTCAAATTCTTCATGCTTGGACCGACTCGACAATCTAGGCACATTAATAGCTTGAAACTACAAAATTAGCCACAAAAATACGTCGATGGGAATAGCAGAGACCTTAATGTGCAAATCGGGTTAATTCGGTTTATTAGTACACAAAAAGCGCTCAAAACCTACAATAAATAGGGCTCAAAATAGCACTTTTTGGTCACTAATCACTAAGCCGAATGCAAGTAAAATATCCAGTTTTCAAAACAAAAGCTATTTGTTCTTGAAAACACACTACTGAGTTTCGGTAAAATATTGGACAACCCTCCGAGGCGAATTGTTGGATAACGCTCTAAAACAGTCATGGTCCTCATCGAAATGTCACATTTGGATGGCTCTCAGCGATTCTTGAGAAAATCTTCCTTCCAGATTCCCTTTCACAAACATTTTTCGTTTTCTTTCCAATTTCATGTCGTACACTCGCTCTAATATTCTAGGGTGCCCCAGTGCATATGGAATGCATGATGCCAATCCCAACAATTCATGCTATATATTAACATAATTAATTCAAACAAATCATGTTATTAAATTCACATCAATAACATCAAAATTAGCTCACATGAGCTAATTAACAAACACAAGCAATTCATTTTGAATCACTTACAACACACATTTTAACACCAAGAAAAATCCGTCACTATTCACATGAGCAGTGAAACCTCGGGTTGTACTTGTTCTGACCCTATAATAAGAGATTTTCTCCACTCTATTCAAAGCTTTTGAGACCAAATTTACGGCTAAAACAAGCCTCAGAACATTTCTAACCATTTACATGGCTCTTAGCCAAAGAATAACACAAGTAGGAAAAGACCTACCCTCATCTTAGGTTAGTGGAACTCTCCCAATCGGTGTCCATGTTGTAGCCCTCGTCGCGTAGATCGACTTAGAAGCTATTTGCTCAGCCAGGGAGCAGCGGTCAGAACGGCCGCAAAATCTGAGAAAATGAGCTCTTCTCTCTCTAAGACTCAATCCGACCCAGCTGTGCAAAGCTTTCTCCCATTTGGAGAAGATGAAGACTATGCCTATTTTGTCTTATTCATTTAACTTCCAAAAAATTCCTTCCATGTCCCTTTTGTCTTGATTTTTGACACTTTTCAAAATCTAGGCCATTCATCTCATCCTCTCACTAATCATGCACCATGTGTCATATGAGTACATGTAGTATGTGACTTTTGTCACATCATGCCCTCCTGAGAATCATTTTATGGCACCCAGGCACCGAGGTGCCTCGAAAAGCGTGAGAGTGCGAATGTCTTGGAGTCGATAGGAAATTCGACGTGGTAGTTAGATTTAGCGACGATTCCAACGGTGAAATCCCGTTCGTCATCAGAGATCTAGAAAAATTTCGGATTTTTACCGAAATGACCATTTTGCCATTTTTCAAAATATTGGAATTTTCTCGGGTCTTACATTCTCCCCTCCTTAAAAGGAATTTCGTCCCGAAATTCTAGACAATCACAACAACTCACATGCATATGCAACGTGCATTATACCATGCATGTAAACCTTCAATCCATTAAGTAGTAAGCGACTAAACCCTTACCTTCATCCCTAAACAAAGGGATAGGTTGCCCGCATCATGTCCTCATTGCTCCCAGTTAACTCCTCCCTCCACTGGTGCTGCATAGCACCCTCACCTTCCTCAGGTCTTGCGTCACAAAACGATCCGCTATCCATAATGCACACTGGTCCTGCTCGAAGGTCCCATCGGGTGTCGAAAAGCCTCCGTCTCTCCCCCAATCCACCATGAGTGTTTGGATGCGGAGTGTACCTCAAAGCTGTGGAGGCGTGGAAATACTTCATGGACACTTGTCATCTTTGGGAGAATTAAATCGACCTGTGATGCAGTTTCTGATTACCTACCCTCTCAGTATCTCGAAGGGCCCAGTAAACCTCGGCGATGGCTTCCGCTTAGGAACGACCACTCCTCTCTTGGGCATCACCCTTGAGAAGGCGTGATCTCGACCTCGAACTCACAGGGTGGCCGTCGTACATCGGCATGGCTCTTCTGTAGGCTGAGCCATGAGAGGCGTTGTATCAAGCTCACCTTCTCGGAGGTGTCTCTGTCAGTCAGAATTCAAGATGGAGCTCTCTTACTCGGTCAACATAAGCGATTGACACATGGCCTCATTCTATTGCCTCGTATGGTGCCATTTGTATACTCTCAATAATATTGTTGTAGGCGGAATTCCACTAGAGTAGTGCTCTTCCCGGCTACCCTTATGATCCGGGACGCATGCTGGCGACATATATAACTTTCCTTGTCTGCTGCGGGCTAACCATGTGTGCGTGGTGGAAGGTTGGCATAAAGCGAGTGCGGTAGGTGGCCACCTATTTGAAACTCTTCCAAGTAGTATGGCGCCTCGGATCTCTAATGAGCACTAACGGATGCGAGTACTCCCTTGTGTGTGGACTTCCTCTCTGGCTCTGCATGAGAATCTCTCAGTGGGGACTTCTGCATTTAGAAAATGTCTTGAGCTGTTATTTGACTAGGTCATATCACCATCTGTATCTTGTCCTGTAGTGTGCGTGGCGAGTGGGTGCAGAATCGCGGCGGCGTGACCGCTGCATTTACCTCAGGAAGTATTGAAGTAACCTGTCAACCCCGGTGCCGGCTTTAACACGGTGACATGTGAGACATCGTCGAGCAGTGCCCTGCGTCTCTTCGTTAGCTCGATGTCTGCCGACAACGAGATCTGGGTATCTTCGTGCCACTGGATGTAACAGGTGAGGCGGTGAAACTCCCTAAGAATCTCCTCTCTAAAATCGGTCAACTAGGGAACCACTACCCATCCTCTATCACAGAGACTACCATATCTGAAGAGCGGTCCGACCCTCATCACGTACTAGCGGCCGCGGTCACACGATGGACACTATCTCGGCGACACGCCCTTGGGACTGATCATCTTCTCAATGAATCTGATTGTAGCCACTTCAGCTCCCGACGCCTGCCACGTGCACGCTCATTTGTCTTGTAGCTGTTGTCCCATAGTCTGAGCATCGCCTCCCAGGGAAGCTATCTTGCTTGATACTCCCCACGACTTTCGGTAGGTGCATGGGCCACCACATTGCCTTACGGGATGGTAATGCAAAGTGAAAGTCATAATCCTCTGGGAACTTCATCCATCTACTTGATTGCCTCATGTTGAGGTCATTTGTGTGAATACTTGAGACTTTTATAGTGCAGTGCACCTCCCTCACGGCCATATAAGTAGTGGCGCGAATCTTGAGGCAAAGACTACGCCAGCTCCGTGTCGGTGTGTGGGATAGTGCATTTCATGATTCTTCAGGCGACGGGAACCATAGCTTCTACCCTCAGGACTGCATCAAGCACATCGGTCAGGCCCTCGAGGTATCCGATACCTTTGTGTACCCACTGCATCCCCCTGTCGGGACTATCAAAATAGGAGTTGAAGTAAAAGCTCCTCTTGACTCTGGAATGCCCTCCTCGCATCGGTCATCGATCAAACTTGACCTCCTTCGGGTCAATCTCGTCATAAAGTGTGCGCTAATCGGGAGAAATCCTTAATGAATCTCTGTAGTACCAGCCGATCCCTAAGAAAGCTGTATCTCGAGCGACCCGGCCTCTCTGACTCATCACGGCCTTGACCTTCTGCAGGGTCGGTAAAACCGCCTTTGATCTTGACACCACATGTCCCAAAATCTCACCTCATTAAGCCAAAACTTGCACTTACTAAACTTGGCGTACAGCTGATGGTCTTTCAACAAGCGTAAAGCAATCCTCAGTGATACTCGTACTCAGCTACGGTAGGAGTAGATGAGAAATTTCATCCACGAAGACTACTTGACAAGCGTCCCAGAAAGGGTTGGAATACCACATGTATAGGAGTCCATGAATCTTCTTTGGCGCATTCCGTCAATCAAAGGGCATCATTGTAAACTCAAAGTGCCCATAACGCGTCTGTACTTGTCTTGAGTTATCTGTCTCCTAACTATCGAGCCGAAACCCACCACAGGGGCATGATTGTCGATTCACACCCTGAAGCCTTGACTGAGGGTTTGAAGTATTAACGACACTAACCATCCTTGTAACTAGATTTTTTATCAATTACCAACACATTCAAAGTAAATGCGCAACTTTCTAAATTCATAAAAATTCTCAAATTCAAAATTTTATGCATAAATAAAAAGTACTCTAAATATTGAATCTCAATTATACATGTCATATAAAGTTGTTCGAGTCATAATATGCGGGATCTCCCAAATCGCTTTGTACTAATATAAAAATGAATATTTATCATCCAGTGACTTTCTCGATTAACTGAAAACCCGACATTTCACATAAACATGAACTTATTAGTTCAAACGTGATCGGCGTAAAGTTCTAATCAAATCCTAATGATGTGAATCCCGACCTAGCCATTACTCTCGCGGAAACTAAAAGTACACGAAAATATGTCAGCGAATAGGAGTGAGCTTAAAGCTCGATAAAGTACAATACATTTTCATGGATCAAAAAGTTTTTCAAATATCAACAAATAGGGAATGTTTTCATAAACTTTAGATTAAAAAAATAAGTTGGAACATTAACAAAATTTACTTCGAACATTTTCCACATCCATTTCAAATGGAGTTTCATATCAAAATGTGATCCAAACAATTTCATATCAAATTTTGATTCAAACACTTTCATATCAGTCAAAATCAAATACATTTCAAATATATTTTTGGTCATCAAATATCGAATGGATTTGCCTAGTCATGTGAGGACTTTCAAATGGGTGACTAACCGCCAAATTGTTCCTTTTAAGGTGGGCGAAACAAACACTACTAGTACCAGTAACTTCTAACCGAAACCCCTAGAGGCTGGGGTTCAAAATCGATTACATTGCCGCTGAGGAATGTAAAGTCAACTATTATTCAAATTGTGAGAATTTGAATAGTATCAGCTATTATTCAGTTGGCGGTCAAACTAACAGTCAAATATTTCATTCAAAAGTTCAAATTACAAAACATCATATCTCACATTTCTTGTAAAAACTAAAAAAATCTCAAAAGTACAATCATACAAAACTACTTTTTTGATCATTGGACCAATCAAAAATAAAACAAATGAAATCTTTTCCATAATAAGATTTATATATAATTTAGTTAAACAATTTTCATCCTCAAATGAAGTAAAAACAAACAATTTTCTTTTTAAAGATCTGCATTAATATCTCTTACCTCAAAGGAGTACTCAAAAGCTTTGAAAGAGCTAATCAGAAGAATTTTACCTCAATGAAATATTTCTCTTAAAATAATATGGAAGAAACTATCATCATTACTTATTTATTCTTAAAACTTTCCTAATTTGATATTCTTAACAATGATATTATTTTTAATTTTTTTTTAATCCATAATAATAAGAAATTTAATGGGTTTCTAAATATTTTATAAAATTTGTGATTTATAAAGTTTATTCTATCAACATTATCTTTTTAATTCACCTCGAACATATTGACAAGCTATTCCAAATGATAACTATTTGAATTAGATAGTTTACAAATTTTATAAAACTCATATTCCTTTTGAATCTTATTTTAATATTTATTTATTTTATGCTCTTCATCCAGGAACACAAATCTTTAGAAAGAAATAATATTAATAATATTTTACAAATTATATTATTACATAATACTCATCTAGCCTTTTACCTAACAATTACATCATGCTGACAGCAAGTATTATTAGCAGATCTTATTTCCTATAATTGCTAAATAATTATTCCTAATCATATTCCTTATAAATTTTCAATCCTTAATAAAAATATTTACTTGCCAAAGCCATATATCTTTGTCTTATCGAATACATATATTTATACAAAATTAAACCCTTTTCAAATTTATCTTATTTGTTTTATTATTATTCTTTCAAAAAATTATCCTTAAATACTTTTTCGTTCTCATACTCAAAGTAATTTAGTATGACACCACTAATCCTTATTTTCTTTTATTTTTAAAGAACGAAAATGTAATCTAAATCTGACTTCTTCAGGGTTGATCTAAACTAAAAAAAAATTAAAGAATCTACATTAAAGAAATTTAGAAAAATAAAATAAATAAGATCTTACCTAGAGAAATTTGTTCTTCAAACCCTATATCCGAAAGTCGTATGTCCTGCGGAATTCTGATTAGAGAGAAATCGAAGAATAAAAGGATTTTCTTTTCTTATTCCAATTATACCTAGGGTATCTATTAGGAAAATTTTATTTTACCCCTCTTTGTTAAATTAATTAATTAATTACTAATTGAATTACATCATTATTATTTTCATAACGTATGCACATAAAAATTCTAGTCATTATTATTTTCCCTAATTTGTACCTATCACAATTTAAGCCATTATTATTTCTTAAACTTTATACTATACAAATTTACATCGTTATTAATTTTCTAAGCTTATCATATCACAATTCACGGGACATTAAACACAACCTCGGTGATGATGAGTCGCGAAGGTATCTTAAAGCTAGACTACATATTTCCTCTCAAGCGATCGACAAAATCGCGTCAATCCTCGTGATGAATCTTTTGATTATGGCTTGCCGACCTGTTCAAGCGTACATAATCAATGCACGGTCGAAAGAGTCTTGTCCTTCTTATGAAATAGAGCCAGGAGCGCCCGGCGGGCGGTGCGTCACAATGGGCCTTGTCCGTTAGCTCACGTAGGCGGACTCTAAGTTCTGTGACTCGGCCCGGGTGCCGTCCTATGCGGAGTCATAGAGATGGGCGAAGTATAGGGGTGTAGCTGATAAGAAGTCTACAACCCTCTATGGAGCAATCCGTTAGCTCACGGGAAAAACATCCTCATACTCGTAAACTACTCGGGTAGATCTAAGTGGTCTCACCTGAGTCACTACAGAGTAGGCTTGCTAGCCGACCTTGATCCACGACACACGGACTCGTACAGCATGCGAGACAAAATATCGCTCTTGTCCCCACGAAATACAACCTTACGAGTCTGCAGTCTACTGCGTGTGGGCGGTAACCCTTCTACGCTCACAATTGATAACGACTCGTAGTGTGATCTATCGAAGGATGACGTCGAACTTCGACATGTCTACAGCCCTCGGTCCAGCGTGAGTAGAATCTGGAGATCTCTAACTGCTTGAAGCCCCGCGACATATCATACCTATCTACAAAACAATCCCTAGGAGAATTCACATACAAGGGCTCCTCGAGTTTCGACCGCCACAAACTGACTCCTATCACAAGTGATCACGAAGTGATGAATGAATCTGACGCACGAGGAATCAAATAACACTCTGCGTAGGCGATATGTAAAAACCTACCAATATGGCGGTTTGATCTGCTGACTCAACTGCGGTGTGATGGTGGAACAAGCCCACTAAGCCTAACGTCCTTGCACGTGGACCTCGTCCTGCCGCACTCGGCCCATAACACGGCCTCTACGCTGCCTTTGTAGCGGGAGGTGCCGGGTGTAGCTCCCTGAGCCCGATACGCTCCTCGTGCTAAGGTGTGGAGGAATATCTTGTATCCTCTCTCTGTCCTCGTGTGGGGCTGTTGTCTCGAAACCACAGAATCCTGTCTCTTGGGGTAATCCTTCTCATATGTTGGTGTGATGGTGACACCGTCATGACGGTAGGCGACTCTCATCATCCACTGGCAGAATGGCGACGACTGGCCTTGGAACCACGATGACCCAGAAGCCCTGATTTCTTTCAGACTAGAAAGTGACTCTGCCTTCTTCTTGGTACTAACACCTTTGCATCCAGGTGCTCAGGCGTCTTGATCTCTCTCTGCCATCGGTCGGTATCCCGACCATGGAGTCCGTGTCCTGTAGGTGAAGTCTTACAATCCTGCCTCGAATGGACAACTTTAGCCCATTCTCGAATCTCGACCTTGGCATATGCGTAGTCCACGTAGTCATCCCGACCAAAGCGGGCTGGCTCCATGAATCTAGCCACATACTCTATCACTATCATAGTCCCCTGCTTCAGCTCTAGGAACTCTTGAGCCTTTGCGTGATGAGGTATCCGAAAATCTTACCGTGGGCAACTCACGGAAATCTCCCGTGTCTGGTGCCTGCAGATCTCTGGTCTTTGATTCCACTGTACTTGGGCTGCCCTACAGGCACGAGAGCATAGCTAATTACAATCTACGGTAAATTGTAAGAGGTAATCTTCGCGCCTCCCAACACCTTCTCGACCTGTGAACCAGTAGTGCATAGCATGAGGTTTTCCTCTGTGAATGTCGGGTTGCTGGGACCTCCTGGCCACTGCTGGCACAGTGTGATAGCCGGTGGCCGCGATACCCATCCTCGGCCAAAGAAGCCTCTGGTCGAACAACGGTGGTACTTGGCCCAGCACCTCATTGGGCCTCAAGTCTCACCTGGATTTAATAAACTCTACACATGTCAAATGACAAGTTAAGTGTCACGATTATCTCTAAGGCATAAACATAGCCAGGACGTATTCACATACAAAAAATTTTATTTCATACATAATGTCCATGAACTCTGGGTGTCTGAGAGCCGTAATTCCACATTAAATCTTTTTTAACATAAGATTTCTTTGAAAATTTTATTTAAAATTTTATTTAATTTGATTTTTCATTTCATTCTTGGAAAACCACCAATTTTTTTCATTTTCCAATGATAAAATAAATTTATTAAAATTTATTTTATTTATTTTTCAATTTTACACCTTTGTAAAACCTTGAAAAAAATTCTTCACATCATTTTTCATTTAATTCTAGACTATTTTATGAGAATTTTATAAACAAGCTAAGGTTTAATTTCTCTATGCTATTTATCAGCATACAATTTCAATCACCAATTCTCTTATGACTGACATAAAACACAATGCATGTAGTGAACTAATCTTGTCAGTATTTGCTGAGTAATCACGCTACCTAAACCACAGCTGTGAGGCTATACGAGTTGGCAGTGTTCTTATGCCTCGATGACCATGGCACAGAGCTGAGTCCACCCCAGGTGATGGCCTGCCTAAGCTCTACACCACCCAGGAGGCTCCCAGGGTGTCGTTTACCTTAGCTCGATACCAGTATGCGCCCCCAGCTTAGGGGTCGATTGACAACCGAGTGTTCTGGAATAATGGTGTGGATGTCGGAGTGGCAGAGCACCCACTCATGAAAAACTGGCGAGCCTCACTTTGTACAGAATCTACCCAATCTAACAATCCCCGAAATAGTTTACAATAGCCACACGGGGGTCCACATGCGAGTAAAATAATGGCCACTTGGGCTTGCATTAATAAATACATCAACTATAATAGTTCGAGAGTTAATAAATTACTCTTTACCAAACATATATCAAAATTTAGAGTTTAATATTTCATACAAAATCAATACCCAAAGCCACACAACGGCTTTCTTCTATATACGGCCTCTAGTGGCGTTGTCCTCGTGCACACTCACATTGCACGAAATAGTAATTCCTCGACGGGGCGGGGAAAGCCAGTAGTGACAATTTCACATGGGTTACTCCGCTAAATTGCACGTGCCATGGCAAACCAGTCACATCCGGCAATTACATGAACCTACTCGAATGTCTACATGATCAATCCCATGTCTCGGAGTCCTCAGGCTCCCTCACATATGCCTAAGCCCAGAATGCGGAGGTAAAATATCAGGGTTTGAACAAAAGCTATTTGTTCTTGAAAACACTACGGACTACCCGGTAAAATATTGGGCAAACCCTCGAGCGAATTGCTATACTTGCTTTGAAGCTTGAGTCTCATGGTCCTCATCCGAAGTGATCTGTTGGACGACTCTCCAAGGCAATTCTTTGGAAAATCTTCCTTGAAATTCCTTTCACAAACATTTTCGGTTTTCTTTCAATTTCATGTCATGCACTCACTCCTACTATTCTAGGGTGCCCCAGTGCATATGGAATGCATGATGCCAATCCCAACAATTCATACTAATATATTCACATGCATATATATTAACATAATTAATTCAAGCAAATCATGTTATTAAATTCACATCAATAACACCAAAATTAGCTCACATGGGCTAATTAGCAAGCACAAGCAATTCATTTTGAATCACTTACAACACACATTTCACGCGAAAATCTCATCCTTTATTCGCGTGAGCAGTGAAACCTGGGTTGGCACTTGTTCACGACCCACCTAAATAGGAATTTTCTCCTGGCTGGGTTCAAAGCTTTTGAGGCCAGTTTACGAGCTAAAACAAGCCTCAGAACATTCTAACCATTTACAGCTCTTAGCCAAAGAATAACACAATTAGGAAAAGATCCTACCTCTTTGGGTGTTGGAACTCCGCTGATCGGTGTCCACCGCATTAGCCTTCAGCGTAGATCGACTTTGCTTCTTGCTCATTCGAGAACTCTTGATCCGACGCAAATCTAAAGAGAATGAGCTCCTTCTCTGAGCTCAAATCAGCAACCTATTGCCCGTTTCTACCCCATTTGGAGAAGATGAAGGCCCCAAACTATTTTGTGTTGTTTTAACTTCTGCGTTTGTTTGTTGATTTTGACACTTTGCACAATCTAGGTCATTCATCTCATTCTCTCACTAATAATGCAACATGTGTCACATGAGTACATGTAGTAGGTGACTTTTTTCACATCACATGTCTCTCACAAGTCATTTTACGATTGCAGAGCACCGGTGCCTCGGCATTAAGTGATGTGCCGAATTAAATGATCGGCGTGGTATTTGAATTTTTGCAATACGATTCAGCGGTGAAGTCGTTTAAATCAAATCAAGGATCTAGAAAATTTTCAAATTTTACGAAATGACCATTTGCCCTTTTAAAAAATTGGAATTTTCTCGGGTCTTACAGGATGCCTGGGCGTCGGAATCACAGTGTCGGTGGGAAGAGGAAGGAGGATCGACCTTTCAAGTTTGGGAAGAGGCCAGAGACCACCGTCCCACGGCGCCCCCGAGTACGGGGCCCGGCGGGGGCGATGACATGCTTCTATTGCCATCAACCTAGACATATGAAGCAGGATTGCCCATTGAGGCATGGATCCCAGGGTTTTGGGCCAGCACAGTCCCAATTATTAGTGGGACGGGGCGTGGAGCACATTTGTTGCTTCCACACCTTTAGTATGGGTCGGAGGGCCGGCTTTGTCACGAGAGTGCTATGTCTGAGAGCACCCAGCCAACTAAACCGGGTTAGAGGGCGGATTATGGGTCGAGGTCGAGGATAAGGCTCCTGGCCGAAGGACTTGGGGACCCGGAGGCTTGCTTACACCGTTCCCACCACAAGTGGCGTGCGGTCAGTAGATATGGAATGCGTTTTCATACCTACATTTGTTGTCTGATGCATCATGTTCATTATTGCTTCTTGTGTGATAGGTTTCGGCTTGGTGGTCAAGGCCTCTGGAAAAGCCATTGTATGGGAAAATTCTCCCCTATGATCTAGGGTGAAAATTGGTAAGATATGTCGGGATTGTGAGTCATAGATCTCATGGATTCTTCTCATGGTGGACCTTTAGGTGGTAGACATATCGGGTTTTGATGTCATTCTTGACATGGATGAGTTGACAGCTAATAGGTCGAAAGCGTGATGTGTATATATATACGCCTTATGTGCGCAAGTGCACGCGTCGTATCAAGTAATATAGTGTACCTAGGGCACGGATATCGATCCACGGGGATAAGTATGTTGAATACAGAGTTTAGCTTTTGAATATTATCTGGATGTAGGCTATGAGTGACAAATTACTAATGCCTGAACTTAAACTAAACGAATCGATCTTAGTGAATTACTGTGTTATGGAGACTAGGGCTTTGTCTCCCCCTGCCACTTTTGATGGATTACTACCTAGAGAAATTACTATTCAATTTATTCACGACTTATTGATGACAGGGTGATCGTGCCTACGAGATACCCTCTCTTGAGGTGTATCTACCTATCTCGTTAGCAGGGTTGAGTGTATCTCTACCCCAACCCGATACTCCGAAACGATTGAATGCTCTAACCTTTATTGCCACCCTCGGAATCAGAATATCTCTATTTATCGAATTGACTGAGGGTCACTCTATTCAGATCCCTGGGCGTCCTCATCTCTCGAATCTCGGATACCCAACAAAATCATGGCAATGTTGGCCAGACATTACATGTATATAAATCGCAGAAATAGAGCAAATACTAACAAGTCATGAATAACTGAGTAATAGATATAATCAAAGACTTAATCCATGCAATCGTGACAAGGTTCAACAACACCCTAGATATGAATCTAGAATATACTGAATGTAAGTGCACAAATATTCAATCTATAAAACATCATTAGTTTTATCAGAAAAGAAGAAAATACAAAAGTAGGTCTCTTCTCCATGAATCTAGGTCACCACGTCATTTCGTGCTCGTTCACGATCTTCGATCCCCAATTCTAGTCCCTCGCTGCGCACGACGGAGAGGCAAAATCACGACGCCAAGCACGCCAGTTTTCGCCAAGGACTTATATTTGTTGACCCAACGCTGCAGTTAGGACGAACGTCGCAATGTTAGGACATCGCTAATGCTCCGCCAAATTTTTATGCACTTCTACTCGCTCCAAAATGTGCGCCCAAAAAGTTCCCGTTCACTTACTATTCACACAAAATCCAAAAAATCAGATATCGGGCTATACAAATACGTATTTAACTGTAAAATTAAGCTAAAACGATAAGACAGACGCCGGTATGGCATGAGTGTTTTAGGCACTCATCAACAGCCCATCGGGTTGTAAGTGCTTGTGACCTAAGGCGTGTTATCATACCTGACACGATCTTGTAGTTGTGTAAGGTTGCATATGCATGTGAGTGATACATATGTGTGTGGAATTTCGGGATGAAATTCTTTTAAGGGGGGAAGAGTGTGAAACCCCAGAAAATTCGAATTTTCGAAAAAGGGTAAAACGGTAATTTCTATTGAAAATCGGAAATTCTCTAGATCCTCTGACAGATGAAACGACCAGTCAGCAACTTTGTCTCATGAAACTCAGTAGACCCAGAAAAGTTTCGTCCAATTCCAGGATGCGGAATATTTTACGACATTTGTCAATGATGTTGTTTCAAGGATCAGTGACTCCAGATTTTTACGAAAACTTGGGTTAGGAATGGTTGAGCTAAGTTCAATTAAAATAAATTGAACTGAAAAGAAATAAATTTTTTTGGAGCAAAAACGGACCCGAATGATGTAATATGAGCCATGTATCCAAATAATAATTATAATAAATAAACGAAAAATAAAAAAAAGAAGATAAAAACGAAAAAAAAAAATTCAAAAGGGGCGTGGGAGAGAACGAGAATGAGAGAGAGAGAGAGAGAGAGAGAGAGAGATTTATTTTTAATTTTTTTCTCTTCGCTTCTCTCTAAGATCTACAGAAATCGGATTGTAGGTTTTCGTCGGAGTAGAAGGCAAAGTTGATCCGCGTAATGAAGGCTACGCGTAGGTTCCAAAATCTTAGCGTTTTGTCAAACTCCACGAGGTAGGGAATTTTCCTACTTAAGTTATTTTTAGCCTAAAGGTCATTTAATAGTTTGGGATTTGCTTAGAGGTCGTGAAAGGTAGTAAAATGTCGATCCCAAAATTTCGGACTGTAGGGAATTTTAGATTTTTCGGGACTCAAGTTTGACGCCCGGGGCTGAATTTATGACTGCTTTAAGACAATTGCTGAAATTTTGAGGATCAAGTTTGACAAGCCCGACAGATTTTTGAACTGTTGGCAGTCCCGAACTGTCGAGGTTTGCTTGATCCTAAGATTGATGCTCCTGCTCGCTGCTTGTTTTGTGATGAAATGATGTATGGATGCATGGAACCAAACTGATTCTTGTTTGTGGAGGGACTGTGAGGTACTCTATTGGATGGGTCCAAAATTGTGACCTTGTTGTATGTTATTGCTTATATGAATAACATGCTGTGTGAAGAGTATCATGTTAATATATGCTATTTGATGTATTAACATGGATTGCATGGATGTAAATTATATGTAAAAAATTATACTGTCCAGGTATTAATGTTTCATGTAACATGAAGGAAAATGCATTGGCATCATATCGCTTTCATATGCACGGTCACATCGTACGAAGTCGGGTGTGGGTGCATGGTATTGAGTATTCACCGGTGTTGGTGAATGGGTCGTGAGCTCGAAAAATGGGACAAAGTCCAAGGTTAAGACTCACAGATGTAAATTGATCAAAATGATAAATTACATGTTTTGGGCGGAGCAAGTTGGGGTAGATCCCCCCCAAGGTGAAAGACTCAAATATTATTCACGATTAGACATGAATCCCGACGATGTAAGTTCGCGAAAATGTTGGAAAGGCGTGTGGCGTCCTATGGTGAAAACGCGAAAATCCGTGGTCCACAAAAGAAAAAGAAAATCATAAAATGATAAATTAAAATTTCAAGGTTGTCCAATGGTTTAAGTCATTGGGTTAAATACCAATGGTTGGTTGCTACACTTGGCAATTTTAGTGGGAGTCAGGTTGGGACTCAGTGGTGAGCATAAGGGCCCATCTCACGCATGACACCCGAACATTTCATATAATGTCGATAAATCGTATGAAATGATTGATGTTTATGTATGTCAGATGTGCATTTAAGCGGCGAGTAGCCCTTAGAGAATTTTTCTATTAGACATGCTCACTCCCGCTTTGGGACCCCTTTTCAGCAATGCAGGGTGTAATACATAGGGATATTTGCGTCCAAGAGGCCGTGATTGTGAAGAAGGCCGACATGTGGCCTTGACAATACTTTGATAAAAAGTATCTTATGTAAAAACAATTGTAATTAAATTCTTTTGGACTATTGTATAAATAGTCAAGTATGTAATTATGGTAAGAGGGCCGTGATCGAACTCTTATGGACTGTAATTAAGTGTTTTATCTTCATAATTTAAATGCCCGTTAAAGGGATGTATATATTAGGGATATGGACAGATGGACCATGTGGGGTCAATACTACTTCTATTGAGACCCTTGATGGGTTTTGATTATTTGTGATACAGGTTGTATGTTGGATAGAGCTCCCCGAACAAAGGAGACTCTACCCGATTTTTTTTTTTTGAAAATATGGATCCCGATAAATGGAAAAACAACAACAGGTATCGGTCACCCAATCAATAGACTCAGTGGTTGATAGGTTTGTCAACGGGACCCCCAGGATAGGGGTGTCACATGAGATGTATATGATATATTACATGATATGAGAAGCATAGCACTACTATGTGATGATGGTATATAGTTACAAGAACAACACAAGGTAAATGACACAAAAGTATATGAAATATGATAAGAATGAAACATGTTATGAAAAAAGTAGATATAAGAGAAATGGATATGTATTTTGTAATGTTATATTTGTCATAAGTATGCATGTATCTATAGTGAGATGATCCTTATTAGGGGTCGTCCATGAGTATTATTCCTACTGCCATGTTTCAGTATGGATGTTTCATCCGTAGGTACGTAAGAGGAAACCGGAGGACAGACAATCAAGACAATACCAATCAAAGTCACCACATCACTAAAAATTCACCGAAAGACCACATTTGGTTTAATGTATGTATTTTTGTTTTTGTGCTAAATGTAAATATTTTAAATGTTGAATACTTTATATGGAGTTTGCATACATTTGTAATCCACACATAGAATATACTACAAGTTAAATGTTTAACATTATGAATGAATTAAAGTGAAGTTTATAAGGAGGTAGTAAATAGAAAAAAATGACACCCTCACTTAACACCATGTGTCGAGTTGGGGACATCCCATTATTACATAATTTTAATCTAAAAAACAATTTTTTTAAATAGATATTTGATAAAATTGAAAAAATTATTTCATTTAGATTTAAAAAATTACTACTATGTTCATTTAGATTTGAAATAATTACCATTAATTCATATTTCATGTTCAAATAATAGTTAAATATCTTAATCCAAAATAGAATTAATGAGTTTTGAAATAAATGTGAGAATAGGATGAAATTGTTATTATTGTTGTAAATCAAAAGAATTAGAGAGAGATAAGGAAGAGACAAAGAGAGAATTCAGAGGAAATTCTGATGATTTCTATTTCATGCTGATTAGGCCTATTTATAGGTTTATAGTGAGAAGGCCAAAAGCCTTTACATAAATGATACACATTAGTGAGAAGGCCAAAGTCTTTACATAAATGAATGACACAGAATGTCAGTGTGTCATTATGTGGTAATTCAAAATCCAATATTTATAAGATATATAACACCCTTAATGACCATCACAAGATTATTAGTACTGGTTTTGGCTAAAACCTGCGCAAACCCAATGGATAAACCTCGACGAAGGAAAAAGAGTACAAGATACCAATATCTTTAACAATGTCTCCTGATAGTGACATGATACTTCATTCGAGATCTTTTTAGTTGAAGATACCAATCCGACGCCACGTTTCGAACGTCAGCAAAGTGCTGCTTCTTTGTAAATAAATCAAGTAGATTATCATCGACCCATTCGTTGCACATTGATCTCACCACTACTTTGAAGTTCATGAGATAGAAGAATTTTGGTGAAATATGCTTAGTTCGATCACCTTTTAATATATCCTCCTTGATTCTGCTAATACATGCAAGATTATCTCATATAATGCTGGTTCATTCTTGTCAGAAGATAATCCACATGATTCTCTCGATGTGTTGTCACGATCTCACCAAACATTCTCGCTAGCTTCATGCATGGCAAGTATTTCACGATTGATGAGGTGGCCAACATAGTTTGTTTTATCGATCTCCGTGATAAGGCAAAGATTTACAAGTAAATATATATCCGCTCAGATCGCTTTGTGAGGGTCCGAAAGATAGCCTACATCTCGCAGATAACCAAACAATTGTGGTTCCAATGTCTAGAATAAAATAACTTACGTCACACGCTCCACGGAGATATCTTAATACATGTTAATTCATCTCCTGCCTTTAGTTGGAGCCGAACCGTATCTTGCTAGTAAATTAACTGGAAAAGTAAATATCCTCACGAGTATAATTTACATACATTAGTGCCCCACTGTGCACTAAGATATGGGTACTTCAGGACCAAGTAATTCATTTTCTTCTTTAGGTCGAACGATCTTTAGTCACTAAGTGACCCTAACAACCATGGGGGAACTAGATGTGATTTATCCAGCATAAAAGCTTCAGACTTTTCCTCAGATATGTTGATTGATGGATTAATACACCATTTGAACAATACTGATCTCATGTACAGAGACAATATTTTGTTTTCTCCCAAGATCTTCTATTTCAAATTCTTCTTAAGTAGTCAACCTGCTTGATGAGCTCTTCAGAGTCCCAATTAAATTCAAATCATTCACATATATACCGTTATAATAATTGCAAATTCAGTTGCTATTTTTCGATAAAAACGCACGTGACAAATTGAATTATTCACATATCCTTTTATAAATAATGGTTAAACGACATAAATCATTATCGACCAGACTCGCTTTCAATCCATATAAAGATCGCTGTAACTTGATTGAATATATGCTTCGTGTTTTGAATTCATTACTGTGCAAATTTGAATCCTTCAGGATTTTCATATATACATTAAGATCTAGAGATCCATATAAATAAAGTCAGTGACTACATCCATCGTCGCATATCAAGTCCTTCGTAGACTGCTAACATATTAAATAGCTTAAATGTAGTGCTGCATCCATTACTGAGAGTCATGTCTCCTCATAATCACCTGTGTCTTTGTGAGAAACCTCCGGGCCATACAAGGCGTGCTTTATATCGCACTCATTTTTTATTTTGCTCATTCGGGCTAACAAAGACCATCTATATCCGCAATAGGTTTTATGTCTCTTAGGGTGCTTGAACTACTGTCCAACAATTTCGCTAGCCAGTGGGACTTTAACTCGCTTGAATTGCTTCTTTCCATTTTAAATCAATCATTTCGACGCCGACATTCATCTATATTTTGTGGCTCTTGATCTTCATCATTATTTATGATGTTCAGAGCCACTTGGAAAGAAAAAGCATCATCTATAAGGGTAGTATTTCGATTCCAGATTTTACCTTATGTATATAATTGATAGAGATTTCTTCATTGTTATGTACCGGTACAAACTCATGAGATAACTGATCAATTGATGCCTTCAAGTAGGCTATTATTCATTATTTATATTTGTCAATCCTTTTCATTTGTATGTTTTTCAGAGCCGTCCCTTCAGAGGTTAAATTTAACACTTTTTCTTTTTCAGGGAATTGTGTCTTTGAGCCAAGAGGTCGCCCACGCTTTAATTGTGGCTTAGGCTCATTAGCCATGCTACATTTCAATTTTTCCATCGAATTTCAATTCGTGCTGGGATATTTGCAGCCGGTATATGTGATTTTGTAACTTTGTTGAATCAATAATGCATCGTAATTGATTTGCAAGATCTGTAAATGAATTATCTTTGAACCTCTAGCGTATTGCTTTGTGGGAGTGGTCAAAATGAGATAAAGATGATTCATTCCATGTAATTTGTCGCCATTCTCGAATTGCTTTCCTCCCTAATGGCGGAAAACATTTTCATTAAAATGACAATCAAGAAATCGAAAGTAAAGAAACCTCACCGTGTGAGAGGCTCAACATAGGTGACAATAGATGAGATTGAAAACCAACATAAATACCAAGGCGTTGAGGACCTAAAGGTTTAGTCGATGTGTGGCTGGCCAGGAACATAAACAAAGACAACCAAAAACACGTAGATGAAATATTAGGTTGGTAACCCAAACAAGTTGGAATGGTGATAAATCCTCATTTGTCAGAATGTAGGCGAATTAACACCCGCCGCATGAATAATAGCATGCCCTCTATGCCGATAAAGGCAATTTGGTTTTCAAAAGTAAAGGTCTAGCAATTAACGTTAGTATCGCTTAATAAAGTGATTCAACCAACCCATTCGAGTATGAACATGAGCAATTGCATTGAACATCATTCCACTGACATGCACAATTAAGGAAGGCTTGGAGATGAGAATTACCAAGATTATCAAGACGTAATTGTCTTTGGATAGCAGGACGTGAATTGGGCCCTTAGTCGAATTATTTGAGCTAGTAATCTAAAGAAACGCGACATCTCGGTAGAAAAGAAGGCACATACAAGACCATCGAAAGTGGACGCATCAATTAAGACCATAAAATAGTGAAAGGGTCCACTGCGTGGGTGAATAGGCCCACAAATATCCCCTTGAATACGTTCTAGAAAAGCAGGGGAGTCAGACACAACTTTAGTAAAAGATGGTCTAACAATCAATTTGCTTTTCGAGGAACAAGCAAAGACAATTAAAATCATGAGATGTTAAAATTTGTTCCGCTTGTTAATGGATGCCCACAGGAATTTGTAACTATATGCCGCATCATGGAGAACTTTGATGTCCAAGCCGCCTTCATGCCATAATATAAATGCTTTAGGAGTCATTGAACTTCGGTTTATTTATAGTGCGTGATTCAATAGGCCTTTATAGTCAAGCTTGATATAACCCACATGATAAGGTGTAAAAAAAAAGCCATTTGTTCCAAGATTTGTTTTTGCCCAAAATACTAGAAGTAATGAGTAGTCAATTACTTCCATCACGATGCATAGTTTCAATGTGATATCCATTTCTCATGTATCCTTGAAACTAAGTAAGTTTCTATTAGATTTATAAGAATAAAGGGCATTAATTTGGAACTTGGTACCATTAGGCAAGACGATTATACCTGAGTCTCACTGAAGTCAACAGACCGAGATAGTTCGAGACATTAGATGAAATTAATGTTAAGTTTGAAAATATTTCTTATTCAGAGATTGTGTGGGTTGCGGGTGCACACAACAAGACATTCATCTCTGTGCATGATATATAATTGATCAAGTCAAGAGAAATCCATATATCTTCAAAGAAAACAAAAATGTAGATATAAATCAAAGTTTCTGCATTAGATAAATAACATAAGAAAAGTAATATAACAGTCTTATCACAATCATATAGCAAACATTGCCACCACCAATCAAATGGTCTAGATTTACTTGATCCTCAAAGAAACGAATATCAAAATTAGTTAAAGGCACGCACTCATCATCAAAAGAATTTGCATTACTCGTTGCCATCTTCTTTGGGAGAGACTTGATGAGGGTCATTAAAATTCATTATGTCATTGCCATCAATAAAATTTGTCTCAATTTGCTTGTTCTTTCCTTTAATGGAGGCCTGATAAAGATCAACCAAATGTTTGGCTGTACGACAGGTACGAGACCAGTGACCCTTCATTCCACATCTATAGCATTCAGTTTCATATGCTTGCTTGTTATGTGGCCCTGGTGTCTTTCCATTTAATGTCTTTGAATGAGCCAACTTCTGGTTGTTAGAGTTGTTTTTCTTACTTTGAGATTGATTAAAATCTCCTCGATTCCAAGAGTTATGTCGACCACGACCACGACTATTGATTGCGGACCCGACCGATACCCTCCCGATTTCGGTGGTCCTGCCCAGTGAAGTCCCAATTTCATAATCCCTAGGGAAGATACGGTGGAACCCCACCCCAGGAAGGGAGTAACACCATGACACGTCACCCACTATACATAAATATATATAAAAACCCGCAACAATTATAAATGAGGTCTCATAAAGTTCCATACGAATATCAGAGTTGCTCTAAGAGTATTTCTTGGATTTAGGTACAAGTAGAAATGAATAAGTCTAATACAACAATCTCAGAATAGATAAATGCGATAGAGTACGACAGCTGTGGCGGAGAGAGAGAGAGAGACGTCAAATCTGGCGCGAGTAGGCCCTACGAACTGTCTGGACCTAGGGAACAAAAAACAATAAAACGTGAGAAATAAATCTCAATGAGTGGCATAATTTTATATGAAAATAATGTTTTTAATTTTCTTGAAAATTTCTTCTCTCAAGACCACGTCCACTCTTTTGTAACGCTCCCGCTTAACAAACATTTCACAAAACCCAACTTTACCAAAACCCAACAATATGAAGTCATGCTCAATAAGTTAACTCACTTCATTATCAAGAACCTTATAACCTGAATCTATTCACCACATAGCTAATTGATGCATAAAACATATGAACGCCTATGTTGTGCCAAATTAATTATGGACAATACAAAAATCATCACTATTGGAAAAGGGCATGTCTTACTCAAAAACCACAACAATGCACCGCACTATAAAAACCAGCTATGTACCATACCCTATGCACCTACGATGTATCATACCTTATACACTAACGATATTTCATACCATATACACTAACGATATACCACACCATGTACCCATCCTAAACCGTCGGTAAACCCAACCTCACGGCCGTGGAATAACATATAACCGTTGGATGAAACCAACCTCACGTCACCGTGGAAAAAATCCGTATCACCAAACCCACCGCTTCAAGTCAAACCGAATTTCACGTCACCGCGGGTAAAACCCGTAATACCCAAACTGGTCGGGTCCTAATTTCACGCGCACCGTGGCAAACCTGTAATAAACCACCGTCGGTCAAACCGACCTCACGCTACCGTGGCAAAACCTGTAATACCAAAAACCGTCGTCAACCAACTCACGGCAATTGGCAACTAATAAACCGCTTCGTCAAACCGACCACGGCAACGGGCACCAGTAAACCGTCGGGTCAAAACCGACCACGGCCATGGAATTAATATATGACCGCTGGAGGTTTCAACCTCACGACACCGCGGGCAATCCCAATGTACTACAATATAATCATCAACTCAATATCCTATGCACAATATGGTACATCACCTTATAACCTCCAACTCAATGACCTTACTCATGTGTGCCTTCCTAACGTCATCAGATTCTAGGTTAAGAATTTATCAACTTACTTCCACAACTCAATCCACTACATTGAAGATTTTATTTCTCAATTCATGTCGAATTTGAACCATACCCCCATGACCATATTCCTAACCATTTATTAAACATATATATTTTAAAATCCATTTCATAAATCAATACTTTCTCAAGGGGGGTTAAACCCACCCACATGCCCAAATTATCTAAATACCACATAATCACCCAAGGAACTAGTACAATCCTAAACCGTGAAAATGTTGACAAGAATTCACATGAAATGTTAACTTGTTTATGAAAAACCGAAAGTCATGTTTGAATGCAACCAACCATTTGATCAAAACAAGATATATGCAAAGTATTTTAATCATACATATATCGCACATAATATCCCAAATCATTTAAAGATATAACTCCACCTAATCGACTACGACGCTCAGTTTGTCTTCGCAGATCGCCTCCCCAGCCGGGGCGTGAGTGCCCTGTAATATAAATAAAATAACTACCTAGGCCCCACACTGAACCAACGACATTGGAATATCCCTAAGGCCTTAGAACAACATTCAGAACTATGAGATCATCCTAATTGAACTCCCGACAGTCACCACACAATGTGCCCTATGTTCGATACCCAAAATTGGGCTTTTCACCGAGTCAATTTCCGAATCGAATCGCTCCAATAATTCATAAACATCCACTTCACTAATACAACTTCAATTTTGCCAGATTTGACCAATTGGTACCCTATTTCAGTCCCGACATTTCGCATCACCAAACAACCTAAAAATGGAAAAACTAACCAAACGACGTCCAAAATTTACAAACCACATATCAATGGAAAGCTCAAGAGACCAGGAACTCATTGTACCATTATCTCAGTCCAACAGTCACCGTGGTGGCCAGAAAAACCCGACGCAACCTTCGCCGATTCGCTGCCGTAACTTCCAAACGGTAGCGGCCGCAAAAAGGGACCACGAAATGAGTTCGTGGGGTCCAAAATGGTGAATGAGTTAGCTGTGGCGGTCGAAATGGTCGGAAATGGCCGGAAAAATCAAGAACGTACCCGGCCGATCACGGCCGCCGCTTCGCCGCCCGATCCGCGCTGGGCCCGCGCGCGTGGCCGTGAAATTTGGGTCGCGGACCGTCCGGAGGTCGCTAAGCAAGAGACCTTCCTGTCCGCACGGTAGCTTCGTGGCCGTGGTGTCTCGTCTCGTCCGATCTCTCACGGCCAGCAGATGACTACTCGCCCAAAATGTATTCCGCTCGAGAGTTTTTATTTCGGGTTTTGGAGCTCAAGTGTTGCTTTGGGCTAGGCTTACTATCACAAGCCATGTTTATATAAGGCCCACCAGTACGCCGGGTAAAAAATCCCGCACATAACTTGACACCGACATAAGGTGCTACTATTGAACTTCTAATGGCCGTAACTTCTTATCCTATCGGATTAGACGTTCCGCCGTCTATGAACTCTCAGACGACGAGGCCTACGAAATAGTGCCTAGTCACCCAAATTATTCATTCTTGGAAAAGTCAACTTTGGTCAACCCACTAAGCGTTGGTCAAACCTAGTCAACTTTGGTCAAACTTAGTCAAACACGTTTCAACTTGTATTATTTGGTACGGGTCATTACAATCTACCCCTAAAAATTTCAGTTCACGAAATTGCACTTTATTCGGAAGAGATGAGGGTATCGCTCAAGATTGTCCCTTCGCTCCTGTCGCTTCGACTGTGTGGTTCTCTCCAAAGGATCTTCACTAAGGATATGGTCTTGTTGCGTAAGCTCCTTCTTCCTACCCAAAATTCGAGACCGGCTGTTCTTCATAGGATAAGTCCTCCTCGCTCACTTCAGCCTCTAGCACATGAGGATTCGGGGATATACTTGCGTAGCATGGAGATGTGAAACACATTATGGACTCGAGAAAGTTCTTCCGGTAAGTCTAATTTATAAGCCACTGGACCTACCCTCTCAACAATCTCAAAAGGTCCAATGTAGAGAGGACTTAGCTTCCTCGTCTAAAACGTACCACGCTTCCAAGGGAGAGAGCTTTCAAGAATACTGATTCAACCTCAAATTCAAGATCCTTCGCCATTCAGAGTTTTTGCCTATCTCGAAATGCCAACTAAGTACCTATAACATTAACTTTGTCCACCGTCGCCGTACACCTCAGACCTAGTAATTCTTTTCATCGTCTCATTCCAACATAAAGGAGCGCGACATTGCTTCCCATACGAGCCTCATAAGGTGACATCTCAATGCTGAGCGATAGCCAAGTATTATAAGGAATCCGCCAATGGTAGATATTCATTCCAATGTCCTTTGAATTGTAACACGCATGATCTCAACATATCTTCTAAGGTTTGAATACTTCAGATTGTCCATCGGTCCGAGGTGAAAAGCAAGATCAAACTAACTTGACCTTAGTTCTCTTCATCAATCTCTCTTCCAAAACTCGGTGAATCGTGGATCTCTCATCGCAGGACGATCGATACTGGTACCCTACGCAAACTCACTATATGACTCATAAAGAGTTCGCTTAGTTTCGAGGAAACTTCACGAATAGGTAGGAAAATGTGCGGATCGCAGAGTCGATCAACTACTACCCAATGCCGTCATGTCTCCTAGGTCAGGAAGGGAGCTTGAATATAAATCATCAGGATGTGCCCCATTTCATCCTGAACGGGCACGTAGAAGTCCGTAGAAGGCTTGTCTCTCCGCTCTTTACTTGTTGGCAAACTAAGCACTTGGATACATACTCACGCACTCTTTCATCCGACCACCAATAATACCCTTCATCAGACGGCATCTTGTACCATCAGGTGCATGGCACGCTTAACTATGGGCCCCAATATCTCGCCTCTTTAACTCTTCGGTCATTGAACACAAAGCTCCAGAACCAATCACCAAGGCTCCATCGCTCCTTAATACCAAAATCCGATCGTTGTTCTTCTTCGACCTTCCTTCATGCTCATCAAATAGGATCTTCTATTGCGTTTCAAGAATTTGATTAACAAGTATCGGTCGTAGTAGGAAGCTAGCGAAAAGTGCTCCCGAAACATGCATTTCCAATCGAACTAACTTCATGAATTCACCATCAACGGAAGTTGTATGGTCTCGCATATAAGCCAAAGATCAGAACTTCTCAAGGCATCCGCCACTACATTTGCCCAATTGATGGTAATTAATAAGGCAATCATAACCTTAAGCAACTCCATCCACCTCCTTGCCTTTAAGTTTAACTCTTTCAATGAACAAATACTTAAGGCTCTATGGTTCCAGAACAATTGGCACGCCGCCCATGCAATGCCTCCATGTCTTCAATGCTATCACACGCAACAGTTCCAAGTCATGGGTAGGGATAATTCAGCCGTGTTTCTTCAACCGCCCGGGAGATACACGCCACAACTCTTATGTCGCGATCAACACACAACCTAAACCTGATATGAAGCATCGCCGTGAACTCGAATCCCCTCGTTGTTCTCCGCACCAACACAAAGGGCTGATGTCAACTTCTCCTTCGTGTTTGAAGCTTCCTCACACTTATCTACATTCACTCAAATTTTATCCCTTTTCTAATAAATGCTGAAGTGGTCCCGCTATTTTTTGAACCCTTCTATGAACTCCGCGATAATACCCCGCTTAATCCTAGGAAACTCCGCACTTCTGTCACCGTAGTTGGTTGTTCCCAGTTTGCCACCGCCTCTACTTTCTGAGGGTCCACATAAATGCCATCAGCAGAAACCACGTGCCCGAGAAATCCCACTCGGCTCAACCAAAACTCACATTTGCTAAACTTAGCATACAACCGATGTCGCCAAAGTTCGTACCAAGCCCAAATGTCTCTCATGCTCCAACTCGCTTCGAATACACTAAGATGTCGCCAATGAAGACAATGACAAAACGATCTAAGCATGGACTAAAACCCGGACCATCGATTCATGAAAAACTCACGGCAGGAGTCCGAAAAGACATCACTAGAAACTCATAATGTCCATATCTCGTCTCGAATGCTGCCTTTGGGAATGTCCGGGGTTCCCTAATCCTTAATCCGATGGTAACCCGACCTTCAAGTCAATCTTGAGAACACTTTCGCACTCGAGTCAGGTCAAATAAATCATCAACTTGTGCGCGGGATATTTGTTACGAATAGACCTTATTCAACTGTCAGAGTTCACACAACCTCCAAGTACCATCCTTCTTCTTCACAACACCGGCGCTCCCTGGGCGGTGAAATACCGGGCCTAATAAATCCCTCATCCACCGGGCCTCTTGTAGTCAGCCTTCAATTCTTCAAATGCATTGGTGCCATTCAAGGTGGTAGGGAAATAGAGTCACACCGTGGACCAAATCAATGAAATTCACTGCCCGGGAGGTGGACCTGGAAGATCGTCAGGGAATACATCCTGAAAGTCTCTCACTACTGGTACATCCTCTATTCTTGCTTCGTCAAGAATGGAGTGTCAACTATATGAGCTAGAAACTCCGAACAACCCTTCCCAAGTAAACATCTAGCATAGATGGCGTAAATCAAATTGGTTAGTGTCCGCCTCCGCTCTCCATATAGAAGACTACCACTGCAGCGTCCCGGCTGCCTAAATACATTTCCCTTATGAAGCAATCCATTGAAGCATAGTTTGAAGTAAGCCAATCCATCCCAAGAATCACATCCAACCCTTTGAGATCTATTAATATCAACCAAGCCCATACCTTGGTTCTCACAGAAAATAAGTTACCCTTACATCTGCCTAGGCCATAGAGACTTCCGCGGGGTGTGGAAATCTCTAGACCACACTCCAAAGGAACCGGAGTCACCCCGACTCGTGCAACATACTCACGTGAAATAAAGGAGTGTGTAGCTCCTGGGTCAATGAGCACACGTGCATCGTCACCAAAAATAGATAATGTACCTATCACGACGCCGAGTGGCCTCGTGCCTCCCCGACCGTCATAGCAAAGACCGCCCAGAAGGTGGTCGCCCTTCGCCCTCTGCCTCAGTCGCTGCGCATTATCCCATGTCAAGGAACCTTCGGTTCGCCTCGTCACAGATCCGGCCCTCCATGTCCACTAGTCCGCCGGAATCGGAGCACCTGATCCCGAACTCTGGGCCGCCGATCTCGATGTAAAGGGGCCCTCCAAATGTCCCTGTCACCACACCGATAGCATGGTGGCTATCCCCACGCAGGCCCATCATGATTCTCACTGCAAACATCACAAGCCGAACGCAACTCGCCGCCGCAGACCCCCGAAATTAGCTACCACCACTACTGCTCGAAATTCGTAACCCCGTGTGTCCACCGAAACCCACCACCGCCGTGCCACGCTCGTCCCCATCGATCCTTCTCAAGACCCAGCTGAAACTACCCCTCTGACGATCCTCGAATTAGGGTTTCCTGAAGATGATCCATCATATGGTCGACGCCGGTCTCACGACGTATTCACTTTCCTACCCTAGAGCCAAGGTCTCTCATCGACCGGTAGTGGGATGATCAGACCGAGAGGCTCTGCCATCAGATCAACCAACCCAGCCGAGAGTCCTTCTTCTTGCCGACTTCCTCCGCAACCAAATTTGGGCAGAAGTCCGATACCCTCGAATCCCGCCATACCGTAGGAACCGTCATACTACCCTCGAGCGTAGTGTCTCGAACTCCAAATTCCTCTGTCTCAACAAAGGCTGGGGCAAACTCAAGCAGTGAAAGGCAGCCTTGAATCGCGCTCAGTGTGACGCTTTCTAGTCCCCCACACGCCCACCACTTCCTTGCATTACCCCGAGCGTAAAACCCAAATTATCCCGACTCATCTCCTCATCCCACACAGATACCGTCCAAAATTTTCTCTCTGTGGTCATTCAACATGATGTGGCCACCACTGGATCCGTGACATCAAAACCCACCGCTTCCAAGTCTACGAGCTTGGTCTACAAGACTACTAGTGAACTCCACTCCTTTCCAGCTGCTGACTAGAGCCAGCGCCGACAAGATTTTTCCCATGAGTAGTGCACCTAGAGCTTTCCACCAAGCCTGGTTTGGACCCCACGTCTACCTCTAGGCGCCCATCTCGGAAGGAAACTGCTTCCAAGAATCAAAGAATGAATCGGGCCTCGATAGGTTAGGAAGGCATAGCTAAACATTGGCACATAGTCGCATCAAGAACGCAGATAACCCTAAGTGAATTTAGAAACCCAGGCTCGATAATTGCCGACAGACCCGACCATACCCTTCCCTGATTCTTTGTCCCGCCTAGTGAAGTCCCACTGTATAATCCCTAGGGAAGATACGGTGGAACCCCACCTTAAGGAAGGGAGTAACACCATGTATTAATTTAACAATTATACATAAATATATATAAAAACCCTTAACAATTATAAATGAGGTCTCGTAAAAGTTCCATACTAATATCAGCTGCCTAAGAGTATTTTGATTTAGGGTACAAGTAGAAATGAATAAGTCTAATACAACAACCTCGTATCAGATAAATGCGATAGAGTACGATACCAGGATAGAGAGAGAGAGAGATCGCCAATTGGCGCGAGTAGTCCCACGAACTGCCCTAATTTAGGAATTCAAAAAAACAATAAAACGCGTGATAAATAAATCTCAATGAGTGGCATAATTTATGCTTCTTTTGAAAATAATGTTTTTTACCTTTCTTGAAAATTTTTCTCTCAAGACTCACGTCCACTCTTTGTAACGTTCCCCGTTTAACAAACATTTCACAAACCCAACTTTTAACAAAACCCAACAATATGAAGTCATGCCTTGGTCAAGTTAACTCACTCTTCATTATCAAGAACCTATAATCAATCTATTCACCATAGCTAATTGATGCATAAACATATGAACGGCCATGTTTGCACAATTAATTATGGACAATACAAAATCATCACTATTGAAAAGTTGGCATGTCTTACTCAAACCAACAATGACCGCACCATAAAAACCCGCCATGACCATACCCCATGCGCACCCACGATGTATCATACCCATACACTAACGATATTTCATACCATATACACTAACGATATACCACACCATGTACCCATCCTAAACCGTCGGTAAACCCAACCTCACGGCCGTGGAATAACATATAACCGTTGGATGAAACCAACCTCACGTCACCGTGGCAAAATCCGTATCACCAAACCGCCGTCAAACTGTAATTCCTCACGTCACCGTGGGTAAAACCCAGAATACCTAAACCGCCAGGTCAAACCGACCACGCCATCGCGGGCAAACCCGTAATACCAAACCGCCGGGTCAAACCACCTCACGCTACCGTGCAAAACCCGTAATACCAAACCGTCGTCAAACCGGTACCACGGCAGAACGTGGCAACTAATAAACCGCCTGTCAAACCGACCTCACGCAACGCGGCACCAGTAAACCGCCGGGTCAACCGACCTCACGGTCAGGAATTAATATATGACCGCTGGATGTGAGCCAACCTCACGACAATCGGCAATCCCAATGTACTACAATATAATCATCGAACCCAATATCCGGCATAATATGGTACATCACCTTATAACCCCAACTCAATGACCTACTATGTGTGCCTTCCAACGCCACCGTGATTCAGGTTAAGAATTTATCAACTACTTTCCACAACTCAATCCCACTACATTGAAGATCTTAGTTTCTCAATTCATGTCGTAAATTTGAACCATACTTCCATGACCATATTCCTAACCATTTATTAAACATATATATTTTAAAACTATCATAAATCAATAATTTCTCAAGGGGGGGTTAAAACCCAATCTACATGCCCAAATTATCTAAATACCACATAATCACCCAAGGAACCAGTACAACTTCCAAACCGTGAAAATGTTGACAAGAATTCACATGAAATGTTAACTTGTTTTATATGAAACCGAAAGTCATGTTTGAATGCAACCAACCATTTGATCAAAACAATATATATGCAAAGTATTTAATCATAATAGATATCGACATAATATCCCAATCATTTAAAAGCATATAACCCACTCACCGACTGGGCTGCACGCCGCCTTGTCCTCTCCGCCGCAGATCGCTCCTACGGCCAAGTGAGGCTCGTAATATAAATAAAAATACCACTTAGGCCCTTAATAATTCTGAACCAACGATTACTGGGAATATCCCTAAGGCCTTAGAACAACATTCGAACCAGTGAGATCATCCTAATTGAATCCGACAGTCACACACAATGTGCCCCATGTGCCCGATACACCCAAAATTGGGGCTTTTCACCTTCGGAGCCAATTTCCGAAATTGAACCGTCCAATAATTCATAAAACATCCAATTTCACTAATACAACTTCAATTTTGCCGATTTGGACCAATCAAAATTTATTTCATCTCGACATTTCTATGAATACCAATTCAAACAATCCCAAAATGGAAAACCAACCAAACGACGTCCAAAATTTACAAACCACATATCAATGGAAAGTTCAAGCACCACAGGAACCATTGGTACCATTACCTCAGTCCATCACCGTGGTGGCCGGAAACCCGACCAACCTTCGCCGATTGCTTTCGTCAGAATTCAAACGGAAGTGAATCGCAAAAAGGGACCACGAAAATGAGTTCAGGGGTCCAAAATGGTGAAATGAGCTATGGGTGGCCGAAATGGCCGGAATGGTCGAAAATCAAGAACAGTCCGCGATCACGGCTGTCGCCAGCCGCTTCACGGCCGATCCGCGCTGGTCCGCGGCGGTGGTCGCGGAATTTGGTCGCTTGACCGTCCGAGGTTGCGCACCTTCCTGTCCGGCACGTGTAGCTTAGTGGCCGGTGGTGTCTCACCGGGTCCGATCTCTCACGGCGCTACAGATGCAGACTACCGCCCAAATGTATTCCCTTGCTGAGAGTTTTTATTTCGGGTTTGGGAGCTCAAGTGTTGTTTTTGGCTAGGGTTTTCATTTGGTATCACAAGCTATGTTTATATAAGGTCTAGGGCCGCTTTCGGGTAAAAATCCCAAACATAACTTGGACACTGATAAAGTGCTACTATTGAACTTCTAATGGTCGTAACTTTTTATCCGTAAGTCGGATTGTGACGTTCCGCCCGGCCTATGAACTCAGACGACGAGGCCTTCACTAAATAGTGCCCAGGTCAACTCCAAAATTATTCATTTCTGAAAGTCAACTTTGGTCAACCCACTGCTGCTGGTCAAACCTAGTCAACTTTGTCAAACTTAGTCAAACACGTCAACTTGTATTATTTGCACGTCATTACAACCACGGCCACTAATTAACGCCTCTCGGTCCCCGCCCTTCATAATGATATCCACGCCTCGCCCATGTTTATGAATAGAAATTGATGTGCATTACTTCGTGCAATGATACCACCAAAGTAGATCGAGATCGATGATTTTTAATAATGAATCATATTTTGCTCTCAAATACAAGGAGGCATGCAATTAACTCTGAATATCTGGTAAAACGACGCTCTCTATATTGCTGCTGCAGGAGCATGTTAGAGGCATAAAGGTAGTATAAGTTTTCTCGAAAGCATGTCCTCATCGATCTTTTCCTCCACATACACTGCAACCGAGAGCTAATTTTGAAATAACCAGTTGTAGTCAATGAATGACTTAAATTCAGAATCTTAAATGGTTCAATCATAACTAAGCTTTTGGAAGTATTACGGTCTTTTTGATGGTCATATCGCTTCAAATTGGTTCCGTGAGGATCAATGGATATTTAACCAAGATAATTACTTTTCAAACTTGCATCAATATGATGGTTTAATGAAAATTAAGGCCTCGGGCGCGATCCCGGATGCGACATTTCCTTTCTTGATAGTATTTCCAAATTATAGCATCCGCGGATTTCAAAGATCCGTAATCCAAGATAAATAATTTTTGCCCGAAATGTCAAGGCGCAAATTCAAGCTTGGCAATGGACATTTCCTAAATAATTAATATATTAATAAAGCAAAAGTAATATAAGAGAATTACAAGTTAAATTTATTAATAAAGTAATTGAGCTCATGGTAGCATTTTGAGATCAAAATTTTAGATCCAAGGTTCAATCTCCTAAAATTTGATTATTATTTCATTCAAAGATAAACGAGATTGTATATAACTATCATTTAAAGTTATAAAAATAATAATATTATTATTATTATGTATATATATATATATTCAAATAAAATATCAGAAATATTATTATTATTATTATTATTATTTAAAGCTTCAGCTCTTCAATGACAGGACTTTTCTTTCGTCTTGTGTCAGGTGTTTGAATATATATATATAAAAAATTTTTTTATTTTTTTAAATTATCTTCAAGTTTCAAGTTTGAGTATTTTAATCGCAATAGCTTTCACTTCAGTGACTTAGTTTTTTTTTTTTTTTTGTCTTCAAGTTTCGTGCTTGGAATATTGGCCAGTTACTTACAACAATATTGAATAGCTTCATGGAATATTGGTCTATTATCGACTATGTTTATTAATCTTAAAGATGGTTTCAAGCTATCATTGTAGTGGTTTCATCATAGCTTCGTGCTGGCGGAAGATTGATCCAAAATAAATAAATAAAATAAAATAAAATTAAGAGAATTATACCTTTTCTAGTTTTCTGCCTTTTTCTGTCTGAGCTTTCGTGCTGATAACGTGTTGTAAATCAAAAGAATTAGAGAGAGATAAGGAAGAGACAAAGAGAGAATTCGCAGGAAATTACGATTTCTTATTTCATACCATTAGGCCTATTATGCTTATAAATGGGTGAATCAAGTTCTTTACAAATGATACATTAATAGTGAGAATAAAAGTTTTTACATAAAATGAATTTAATATCATAATCAAATAGTGTCATTATGGTTATTCAAAATCCAATATTTATACAATATTTATAACAATTATATATTTTATTTTATTTATTAAATAAAATTAATTATACAAGATAACCGTGTGTCGAGTTTGGGACATCCCATTATTACATAATTTTAATCTAAAAAACATTTTTTTTAAATAGATATTTGATAAAATTGAAAAAATTATTTCATTTAGATTTAAAAAATACTATGTTCATTTAGATTTGAAATAATTACCATTAATTATATTTACACTAAATAATAGTTAAATATCTTAATCCAAAATAGAATTAATGGAGTTTTGAAATAAATGAGAATAGGATGAAATTGTTATTATATATTTTATTTTATTTATTAAATAAAAGTAATTATACAAGATAGAGGATAAAAGTTTTACAAAATTTGGTTTGATTTAAATTTAATCAATTAAGAAACTAAATAAATGAAAATTTTATAAATAAAACTGATTTTTTTTCAAACCTTAAAACTTAACATATCTTTATACTTATTAAAAATATGGTTTCTCTATTTGACTATAATATTTCTTCCCTGTACAAAAAAAAAAATTTAATAAAATACTTTGAAATATATTATATATTAAGATTTTTTTTTTTTACTTATTATCTCGTAAATTTAATCTATAAATATATATTTTTTTTGAAAGAATCTAACTAAAAAAAAAAAGGATATTTGATAAAATTCAAAAAGTTAGCTATAATAATTTAAAAGTCACTTATAATCTTTTTAGCAAATTCTTTAAATATGATTTTTTAAATAAAAATAAATACTTAAAATAATTTTACTAAAAATAGTTTGACTTAAATACTTTGATTTCATTAAAATTTAAAATAATTATCATTAATTTATAAACTCATTAATTCTATTTTGGATTAAGAAATTTAACTTTGTAATTTGAACATAAAATTTAAATCTAAATAAAATAGTATAAGTCAAACTATTTTTAGTAAAATTATTCCAAGTATTTATTTTAAAAAAAATTCATAATTTTCAACAAAGATTATAAGTGATTTTTTAATTATTAGAAATAATATTTTTGAATTTTATCAAATCTCTTTTTAAAAATATATATTTTCAAATTAAAATTACATGATAATAAAAAAAATAATTTATACATCTGAGGGTTTTTTATTTAAATATTATTTTATATGAGAGTTTCTCTTGAAAAATATTACAATTCGAAGAATTTTCTATTAAAACAAAATGATTAAATTTCCTTTTAAATACTAAAGTAAATATTATTTTTTACTTTCCACATGACCTCATAAATCTAATGTTAGGAATGAATTTGAAACAATTATGTATACAATTAAAATGAAAATAAATGCAAAGTAGTTACAAAGAATATGAAATGGTGGAAAAAAATAAATGTGTGTCAAGAACTAAAATGGTGATCGGATAAACACTTCCAAAAATGCCCATCTTTACTTTCCAACAAATATTATAGTTGGACTTTTGAAAAAATAAAACAAAAAATTCAAAAACTAAACTGCCCTAACTCCCTCCCTCTCCTTCCCCCTTCAACCTCTCTCCCTCGTCTTCCCCCTCCGACAGCAAGCCCTACCTTACATTTTTGATCAACCTCTAATTAGCATAAAGATTAAAGAATAACGAAGAAACCCTTTATTTCCTCTCTCGATCCTAAAGGCGAAAGGAAAAAAACTCTAGGATTGGATTTAGCTGAACACAAATTAGAAATGTATTTATACATATTTTTTGACATCCCAATGCGTTTTGTAATAAGATATCAACGATTACTTAGGATGTGTTCTTTAATATAAGATTAATATCATAAGATCATTGAGCTCATTTGATTTATTAACAAGGGGAGAAACATCCATGAGTCATATTAATCCGAAATTAACACATGTTATTTACAACATGTGGTACTACTCTAACATATTGTAGGTACTACCTTAATATACTATAGGTACTCCCTTTTTCGTCCTAGGTACTACCCTTTTGAATATTAATTACCTTTTTATGAGCTTAGTGTTGAACTATAACATAATAACCACTAGCAATATAATTTGTAGTGTATGTTCAATTTGAGACTTCTGTAGGAATTGCATTTACTTAGTCTTAGTATGAATGATTTCCTAGTATTTTTTAACATTACATTACTCTCATTTTCCACACAAACATCAAACTCTTCAGAGTACAAAAATTAGCATTAAACTAAATTTTACATCTCAAAAAGTCAAATTTATGTATTTCATTTCTCAATTTGTACACATTTTCACCGAAGCTTACATACGTTTAAGTGCAACAAAGACAAAACAAGCAAATGGTTACAAAAAACATAGTATATTTTTTCAACTTTCTCTTCAATTCTTTGACTTCATCGGTTCCTTCATAGTTCATATCCTTCAATTTCTACATCTTCTTAATCTCCTTTTTCAACATCTTGTTTTCCTCATTTAGTTCGTTGATGACTGTCTTAGTCCTACCACACATTTCAAGATCATACCATAAAAAGTAATCACAGCCCCTCTCTTGCAACCAAACAAAACCAACAAATAGTGAATTAATTAATTTCATTCAATACGCATCTCACTTATATACTTAAATTGGTTCTACGTTCATGGGTGCAACTATAGTTCATGCATTTTATAAAGTAAAAAAGGGATGGGAACTGAGTATTATTGGTCAAGAAATATGGGGGTAAACAAGGGTTTACGGACACTAGCATTAAGGTAGTACTTCAAACCATTAAGGTAGTACCTGAAGTATATTAAAGTAGTACCTATAGTTTGTTAGAATAATATTTACGCATAAATGAGACTATTTGAAGGGGACAAACATTACATGGAAACAAAAGTCAACGTATAAAAATAATCTGCATAATATCATTTTTTTTTAACACACATCCATCTAAAGCAAAACAAAATTTAATAAATTACAACACTTCTTTATTCTTACCCAGGTACTAAGTACCAAATGCGAGCAGATAATTCCATTCACAAAGAACAAAACACTTTTCTGTAGTATCAACAAACTTTAAGGTTTTACTTGCCTTTAACCACAGAGGAAGACACAATAATGAGTTAGTGTTTTTTTCCTTTTGCCTTTAGGATTGAGACAAGAAGACGAGAGAGGAAGGGAGTTAGGATTTTTTTTCCTTTCTCCTTTATGTTGGGGTTGAAGAGAAAGGGATAAAAGAGCTTTAGTCGAAGGAGAGAATATATGACCCGAGAAAATCTAATTCTCTGAAAGTGGTAAAATCGAATACTTCTAACAAACCGAAATTTTTCTGATCTCGATGACGAAACAGATTTATCAAGCAACTGCCTCACAAATTTAGCTAACACGTCGACTCCAAGACACTTGCATCGCTGAGGCAAGACCTCGAAGACGCTTGCCGTAAACGATATTTAATGTGACGAAAGTCACATATAACACGTACTCATGTGTCATAAGTTGCATGAGTAGAGAAATGATAGAAATGGACGGCCGAGATAGTGCCAAATGTCGAAAATCCAAAGCTTTGGGACATAATTGGCATTATTGAAATGTTTAAATGATAATAAGACGAAATACCCAATAGTGTCGTCTCCTACAATTGAAAAAGGAAAAGAAAACATGCAGGAGGGGAGGATTTTCACAGTGAGCTTAGGTCTTTGGTTTTAGAGAGAGTGACTTCTCTAGATTTTCAAGAGATCCAACCGCTTCAATCTGGTCAGACAAGAAGGAAATTTGCTCTACGCATCGGTGCCTGCTTGAGTGGGTCTCCTGGGCTTTTAAGGAGTTTCGACAAACTCCGTGAGGTAGGGGTTTCATCCTACTTGAGTTTTACACTTTGTTTAAGTGTATTTAAGATACTTGAGTTGATTGAGGCCGTGAGTGGCCGTTTGATTGGTCCCAAATTTTGGAACCGAATTGTTAGAAAATTTTGAAACTCATTTGTGCAGTCCGTGACTGTGCACGGGCTGTTTGGGTTGTAAATTGTATAATTTGTGAAACAATTTGTGTTGTGATGTGTATGAGGCCTGAATGGTTATACACTCGTTCACACAGAAACCGATATCGGTATTTTGCCGTGAACAAGAACTGAGGGTTTCACTGTTCACGTGAATAGTGTTCAAGAAATAAATTTTGTGAAATAATGTGTTTGGTTAAGTAATTCAAATTGAATTGCTCATGGTTGTTAATTAGCCCACGTGAGCTAATTTTTGGTAATGGGATTGTGAAATTACAACATGTTTGTGTGATTTAAATTATGTGAATATATGCATGATTATATATTTGCATGTGTTATATAATTGTATCGAATTGGGCATCATGCATTCCATATGCATCAAAGACCTAAAGAGCAGAGGAGTGTAAGATGATTTATCGAGAGAGGTTTCTGAGGGTTGACTAATAATACAATTATCTGAGTGTGTCCATTACAATATCGGAGGGTAGTCCATATAAAATATCAATCGTCGGAGTCGGCCCAATTGATATACATCAAAGGGTTGTCCACTAAAAAGATCATCGGAGTCGGTCCACTACTTGTATCGGAGGGTTGTCCACAAATAAAAACAAATATCTTGTTTTGGAAATAATGTTTCACAGGTTTAGGGCAAGGTGAGTAGAGTCTATGAGGACTCCTGGGCATAGAGTTAGTCAAGTGAGACATTCAAGTGAGGATCACTGATTTACTTGAATTGTTATTATTGAAAGATTTGCATAAATCTGGGAAGAGAGTAGCCCATTTAGGTGATTCCACCATCACGATAGCTCACCCCATGAGGATATACTTTTGTGGCACAGAGCTACATGCAGGAGACGGCTCGTTTTAGAGGCCGATATTGAAGAAAGTCGGGTTGTGGCTTTGAGGGTTTTATGATGTATTACATGTATTAGAGTTCTAGAATTTTAATATATGTTGTATAAGAGTAAATTATTAACTCTTGAAACTATGGTGTATATAGTTGGTATATATTGATGAGACAGGTATGAGCCCGCGGCCTTTTAATGTGGATATTGATGTTTGGGACGTGTTATACCGTGGAGAGCTTCCCGTACAAGCAGAGATCGCTCTCGATATTTTCATGAGTGGTGTCAGGTAACCCGACATCCACTACTATTCCGCGGGTTAACGGGTTGTCAACGGACCCTCGGGTTTGGGGTGTCACAGAGAAGATGAGGGAAGGAGTTAGGGCTTTGGTCCTAGGGAGAATGAGAGGGAAGGGGTTAGGGTAGTTTAGTTTTTGAAAATTTTTTGTTTTATTTTTTCGAAAGTCCAACTGTAATATTAGTTGGAAAGTGAATAGGGACATTTCAGGAAGTATCTACCCAATCACCACTTTAGTTCTTGATACATATTTATTTTCCATATATGAAACAATGTATTTCATATTCTTTTTACCCATTTCATATTTATTTTCATTTTAATTGTCTAATACATAATTGTCCCACTAAATTTTATTCTCCATTAACATTGAACGACATTTGAACAAAACACATAAATAGTTTTTAAAAAAGTCTTATATTTTATGTTTTCAATAGTGTAAAAGATTCATTGTAACATTTTAAAGTATAAAAGATAAATATGAAAAAAAAAAAACGAGAATGTAGGGATTGAAAATGTCTTGTTCCTTTAAAAAAATAAAGATATAACCATAATGATATGATAGCGCCATCAATATTTCATTGAGAAAAGAGATAACATAAGGGAGAAAGGCAAGACTTATAGGTCGAACTTTTCTCACCCATGGAATACACGAGTCTGTAGCCACCTTCAAAATTTTCAAATTTCAAATCTCAAATATTAACCACATTGCCCTAGGAGCCTGGTTTTCCTTCCCAGCCCAAATCCAAAATTTTAATTTTTTTCATTATCGTCAGCTCTTTCTGTAGCGTGTGTTAATTTTGGTTTTGCAGATCTATCGTCTGTCGATTGTCTTCATCAAAATCGACGCATCTCGATCTATGTTTTGATCGATGATTCTTGATATTCCTTTCTTCTTAATATCGGTTAGTATCGGCGTCAAGATTTGAATCCTCTTTTATTAACTGGTATCTTGTCTTCAGATTTCTGGTTTTAATCGGCAAAACTTTTTTTTGTTCTTTTGTTTAATCGTTTATTTCATTTATCTTTTGATTGAATTAAGACCTTTTTTTTTGGAAGGGATTGCTTGTTCTAGGGCGAGGGCCGAAGTGTCGGTTTGAGATATTCCGTTCAATTTAGAATAGCGAACGTAGATAAAATAATTCACACGCATGTCTAAAAACTTGTCATAGATTTTCGAGAAATTTCCATTTTAATTTTTTTTTTTAAATTTAAAATGGGTAACTGTAAATGAATTACAGTGATCACAGTGATCAACGTGCTTTATTGTAATTGAATTTATTAAAAAGCTATTGCTTATATATTACATCAAATTCAAATGACAAAGAAGTTCAATGAATTATTTGTATTTTATTCTCCAGTCAAATTTGCTCGAATGTGTAGAATCTTTAACATCAAAATATTTTGCAAGAAAATAAATATGACTTTTAGCATTTGGAATATAAAATTAATTATCACGGATGCTGGTTTAGGGGTATAACTGGTTTTCCAGGAAATGTTTTGAAAAACAAAACTGTTAATTACCCATTTTCCAGCTTGGTTTTTGAAGTTGGGATATTTTATTTCAACCTTTTTTTTTTTTATAGTGACAATATTTGTGGGCTTGATAATATTTTTTCCCTTTTTAGTCTCAGATATAATATTCCAGTTTTGGCTTCTTTCTTTCTTTCTAAAGATCTGTAAGCTCAAAATGGTAAAAGCTCTCAATTCCGTACTTTGGTTTGAGATGATGATGGTTCAAAACCCCTAGGATAACTGATGTTCTATGTATGTAACCGCCTCATAATTTTAATTGATTCATATACAGGGTTTTTTTTTTTTTTTTTGCATTGTGTAATGATTTGGAATTGTGTACTCCTTGATTGTTGTTTTTGAACATTTTCTTTTTCTTTTTTTTTTGGACAGAAGAAAAGATTATTCTTCAATAACTCGACTCTTTTGAAATTACAGTCATGAGGCTTATTGGAGGGTAACCAACGCACTCGCCTTGACCAGACACAGAACCAGCACCTCTGGCAAGTGCATGAGCTGCATGGTTCGCTGGTTGACGCACAAATATTAGGGAATTATCTTGGATGACTTGAATGAGGTCCTTACAATCTTGGATGATCAGACCTGAGGGAGAAATATAATTTTCGGAGCTATTTACTGTCATTACTAGTAGGAGATTGAATGTCTCAATCAATACCTTCTTATAATTGTTTTTCTTCAACCATTGGAGTGCTTCTCTACAATTGAGGGCCTCGGCGACCATGGCATCCATGGGACCATTTTCACAACCCAACTTTGCCGCCGGGAACCTTCCCGAATGATCGTGAATTACAAACCCCATGCTGATTAGTTTTTGTCTGCAAATAAAGCCTCATCCACATTGCATTTTAAGAAGCCGTGGGATGGAGGTGACCACATTGTATGATCAGTATTAGGATAATTAGGATAATTGTGTTTTAATATGCCCATTCCAAAATAACTAGTAAGTGAACATGTGCTAATGCCCCGGAGAAAATAAGAAAAATAAAATAAATAAATAAACAATGTATAATTTTTTTTTAGAACTTTTTTTATTCATAATTAAGTAAAAATAATTATATTATGTTAATATAAAATCAAATTAAAAAAGATTTGGATGACATATAAATATAATTACATTTTTTCATATCAAACTTTCAAACTTTATGATAATAAAATTATTTTCTAAATAAATACTACATTAATCCCTATGACATTTGTGAAATTTTGATTTAATCATGTTATTTAATTTTTTCCACTAAATTTCTTATTTTTAATTACTTTTTTATATATAGCTTAAATATATTTATCTTTTAATAATCATAATATTTATAATTTATTGTAACTTTCTTTGTATTTTAATATTATTGTTCTATAACTTTTTTTTTCTGGTATTACTCAGTTAATAATGTTAAAAGTTATTTTCAAGTTATCAAAAAGAATACTACAAAAAAAATATCAACAATATAAAGAAATATTATACTAAAAACTTATAAATTAGAATGATTTTGTATTTATAAAATACTTGATGTGATTTAATGACCAAAAAACATAATAAATGAATCATGATTTAATTTATGAAATTTATAAAGTACTATTTAAATTGTTAAAAATCATTTATATTGATACATATAACAAGTGATAAAATAATTTCATTTTACTTTCCTTAAAAGATTATCATGACCTTATAGTTTAATATCTTGTTAATAAATAAATATGTGGAATGAATTAAGATATTCTTTTAAAAATTCAAAAAGATTTTAAATCTCGATATCTGTTTAATATTTTTATTTTTCGAATCATATAATAAATAATGTTGATGGTATTTTTCCTTTGGCCTTTGGAACGACCTCATGGTGTTGAACGTTGATGGATGGATCAGTGGGCAACCATAACTACAAAAGATGATTCAGTTGAGAGTGTGCGATTAAATATCAGTGGCTGTGGGGTTTCTTCATATATGAAAGATTGTTGTTGACTGTTCTTTGGTGCCTGTTTGTGGTGAGATGGGTTGACTGTTGAGAAGGAAATAAGCGGTTGCTTTCCTTGTTGGATGGTGATCGTTATCTTTCTCATTGTGTAGCGACCCCAGGAGCGGCGGGTTCGAATAGGTCAGAACCAAAACCGGCCGTTTGAATTACACCGTTTACGTTTTATTTTCAAAGTGTGACGAATCGACAACCAGTAGTTCCGAACCAGACCCGGTTTACTCCGGCGTTTTTATTTATCTTATTAAAGCGTTTAATTAATTTTATTTTTTAGTTGCGGAGCGGTTTCGGGTTGTCCACGATCACATTGCAAATTTCAAAGCAGCTGGTGACCCATAAGCATTAACGGAAATACATTTACAAAGAAAGAGGCATTCATCAGTTTCAAAATGATATACAAAATCAGGTTTAGGATTTAATCCTTTTTGTTTTACAAAATACCACTTGTTCAAAGAGATAATATGCAAATGGCGGAGTATATCTGTTATCGCCCGTACTCTCTTTATGACGCTGCGTTGCCACGATCTTGTCTCCCTTCTTGTCTACTTTTTCGAAACCTGCGCATAGATAAAACTATACGCTAAGCATTTTCATGCTTAGTGGTTACATACGATTCTATTTCAATATTCAATGTAACCATTTTAACATTAAACCATGCCTATTAATTCTTATATACTCATACTTCCTTTATTTTAGCATGCTTTCAATTTCTAAATCATTGCGATCTCATCATACAATTTCAATGCAACAATTTATTTCACAAATTCAAATCTATGAGATTTAAGCATATACATAAATCATTTATGCACAAATCGATGTTGGTTATTTCACATGACTATTTAATTCATTGTTTCACGTGATTAGTTTAATGAATCCAGCCCTTATTATATTGATAGTAATAGCACACATTTAACAATTGGTCTCCCATCAACGGCGGATGCAGTTGGTGCCGACATTGTGGTATCAGTCATCCATCTGTGCATCGCAATGAGATGCCGATTAGTGCATCCGCCAAATGGGACATTTCTTCAATGCCATACGCCATCGCGGCGGACGATGGAATTAGTGCATCCGCCAAGTGGAACATTGGTTATTTGGGTGCCTATGTGGCGGATCAAGTTGATCATCCGTCAGGCGGTTCATGCATATATCATTCAATTCATTCGGTTTTCAAAATGCACGTTTTCATTCATATTCACTTTGCATGATCTTTTCAAAGATATACTTTCGTCTATGTATAATTTCATATCACTCAATTACCTCCATTCATATACATGTACTTATTTCGCTATTTATTTGGTAACTACCAGGCGAAATGAGAATAGAGTCGAAACGGACATACAATGTAAACGAGAATGAAGCCGGTAGAACAAACATTTCAAACTTGAAGTATGAGAATAGGATTTAGAAGAACAAACCCAAAAATCTTTGCTTTTTGATTCCAATCGGGATCTCAGAAATCCACGATTTAGCTTTTCCTCCTCGTGGTCCTATTAAAACCATTGAGAACAATATTATTCGTGTGTACTAGTAGTTTTGGTTGGGATTGATTTTCAGAATTTAATATAGGTTCCAATTTTAACATTATATATATAGATGGATTCTTGCATTTAGTAGGCTTTCCATAAGTCAAGAACACCCGAATCGAGTTAGGACGAAGGGTTATGACTTTTCAGGGTTGGAGTCTTTACAGGTCAGTCACTGAGATTGACGAAGGCTGACCTGACCTGGACGAGCTCGATCTATCACCTTGGTTAAACATCTTCTGTCTCTCAGTGCATATGGGTGTTGTGACTCAATGGGCTTTCAGCAGGTCAGGCACAATGGAGTTCGAGCAGGAGATATGACCCGAGGAGGTGGGGTGTGTGTCAACTTTGACAGAGGCTGGCCTGAGCTGACGGAAGAGCTGCACTGAAGTAGGCTCGGTCAAACACCTCCGGTGTTATCTAACATCTCCTGGGAATATTAATGTATTCTTGACTCCATGGGCTTTCCATAGAGTCCAGAACACCCAAATCGGGAGTTCAAACGAAGGAATGCCTTAGAGTTGGAGGTCATGCGTAGTCAACTTTGACGAAACTGACCTGAGCCGAGCAGCTGCACTGAAGTGACAAGCTGGTCGAAACACCTCAGTCTGAAATATAACATCCTCCTCAAGGCATGTGAATGTATTTCTTGACTCCTTCTGGGCTCCATAGAGTCTAGAACATAATCGGAGTTCAAGGCGAGAAGGGAGGTGTGTGCCTTAAAGGTTGGGAGATCATTAGTAAGTCAACACATTGAGCTGACCTGGGCGACGAGCTGCACTGGAAGTGACGAGCTCAGTCAAACACCTCAGTCGACATCTAACATCCTCCTCAGGTATATGAATGTATTTTTGACTCCATGGGCTTTCTATAGAGTCCAAGAACACCCAAATCGGAGTTCAAACGAAGGAGATATGACCTTCCGAAGTTGGAGGTCATGAGCAGTCAGTCTTGACGAGCTGACCTGGACTGACAGAGGCACTGGTAGCTCGATTAAACACCCTCAAATCCTGACATCTAACATCCTCCTCATGCATATGAATGTATTGTGGCTCATGGGCTCATGGAGTGCAGGCACCGAAATCGGAGTTCAAAGCGAAGGAGATATGACCTTAGAAGTTAGGAGGTCATCATTAGTCAACTTTGACAGGCTGACGCACGGGTGACGGAGTACGCGGAAGTGATGAAACAGCTCTGGAGATGACTGAGCTCTTCGGGGCAGAGCTAACCTCACATGAGTTGAGCTGCGCGAGTTGAGCTACGCATAGCGAGTTGAGCTCTTGGGACGGTCTGCTGACCTCCATTTGGCGACCTATATTTGACCCTTCCTCATTTAGTATTTAATTAAAAGATATAGCAGTCACGAGTTGAATTGAAATTAAAAATCCTAACATCAAGTTAATTTATGTGGCTACAATTTCACAGAAGAACTTATTGCCAAATTCTCTTTATTTCTGACCCAAAAACCCGTTCTAAGGTCCGACTAGTTGACCCGAATTAAACGAAATGACCAGGCAAGATTTAGCTAATTTAGGCTCAATAAAAGGACTATAACCAGTCTGGTCAATCGAGAAATTAAAAATCCTAACATCAAGTTCATTGATGTGGCTACAACTACCAGAAGGACTCACTACCGATTCTCTTTATTTCTTACTTTGAGTTCCAGCTCTAAGGTCATTGTGCGCTCATCACAATGTGCAGCAGGTGAAAAGCAGCCAAAGTAGGGAAGACCTACATCTTGGGTTGACCAAAACTCTGTTTTAGATCTCTACTTGGCTCTTGTCACGAGAAGGACTTTCCCTCTTGCTTCGCACAGGACCTGGCCCGCTGGTTAAAATCTAGAGAGAAGTGAGGCTTCTCACTCTAAATACTTCCATTTTCTCTTTTTCCTTTTCTTATGGATCCTCATCGTATTTTTAAGGAGAAGCTTCCTCCACTTTCCACCACATGCCACGCCCTTTCCTTGATTTTTCTTCTTTTCTTTATTTCTTTTTTTATATTTAGGTCCCTCCATTTCTCTCTTATTTTTTTCATTTAAGTCTCTATTTTCACTTGGAAAACATATAAACTTATTTACAATTGACCCTTGGTCCCAGACTTAAATTCCATATTTTCTCTTTTCACTTGGGTTTATTTCGATTCAATGATAAATTTAGTAATATTAGTCATTTCCATTGGAGAAAGATGCAGTTGGCCCGATATACTCGGAATATATAATAAATTTTATTATAAAAATTCGATTATTTTGAGGGCGTGCCAAAAATTTCGTCTCAAATTGCACCATTAGACAGTTCCATGGGATATTGTTGCGCATCGTTTCCTCCACTTTCCAGTGTCTTCTTGATCTTGCTATGGTTTCTCCCACACAGCGCTGACTAGCGGAATACACAACGTTTTCGTAATTCTTTCACTTCACGAGCCAAAATCTCTCACAGGGCTCTTCTTCGCATCTCAAATCACGGCCTCGACTCAATTGTCTCGAAGAGACTACATGTATAGGTGGACCTATACCTCCTACCAGCATTGGAACAGCCAAATACCATTATGGATCTTTCTCAATTCAGAGATAATATCATCTGTACCACTTGGACCCACTTTTTCAATTACTTCATAATGCCCAATAAACCTAGGGCTCAACACCTTAAATCTCGCATCACCTTCTTCTAGGTGATACTTTTAAGCACTTTCTGTAGATCTTATATGAGTTTGTTTTCTTTTTCATGTGGCATATGATTTCTATCTATCGATGGTCCTTTCGTCCTTTCTCCCAATCTTTTCACTAAATTTATTATTTTATTAATTGTTCTACATTTTAATACTTCCTCTCATGAAACCTGTTAGAACATTCAAATTTTGATTGGAAGCGTATAATAATTTGTAAAGGATATGTCTGTCGACCTACTATAATTAAGATCACACTACCTTTTGTATATCATATCTTAAAATGGCTTTCTTTAATTCATAATCATTGAATTTTTCAAACACTGTCATATAAAACAAGGATCCATCTTCCTTTACCTCGAGCTTGGTTTCTCTGCCATCTCGATATCACATCTGATTCTACGAAGGATAGTCGATCAAACCCCAAGGGAAGCTCATACTCTCGTGTTGGGACAGGAGATTTGTGTACCTCACATTGTAATAACTCTACGGCCGGTTCGTGCTTGAGATGTATTTTCGGTTTCACTCTGGTAAATTACCCAGGATTGGGTAATAATGAAGTACATATATAAGAATGAGTCGATCTGGATCTATCAATGCATGCATAATAGTATCAAAGATAGTATGTGTGGACATCACATATGGGGCGTCGGTATCTTCTCTTTGCTTTCATTTGCATATGCTTTGGGCTGAGCCTGACCATCTTGCTGCGGTTTGTGTCGCTTGTCTGAACACTTGGTGATGTAACACCTTTCTTTGCCTTTACGGGTGATGATCATTGCCCCGTTTGAGTGTTGTAGAGGGCTGATGCCCGAGTACCTCTCGTATTTTTGTGCTCCATGGGATCCACGGCTGGCAAACCTTGGATCGTCTACGACAATCTCCCTTGTGTTTTCTTCATCAGTAGAACGGCGAGAATGTCTTGTCCTCTACAAACCTCTTTGATTGCACTTGTAAGTGGCGCCGATGGGAATAGTCTCTGCCCGGTGGCACGAAGTATGTGCCTTGGAACCATGTGTCCCTGAATCTCTTACTGCTGCTTGTGGCATGCCAGACGGGATTTTCTTTCCACATCTTTTATCTTTCCTTTCATTTTCCTCTTTCTTTACCGTTCACATTTAGAGGCATGTGTGATTGGAGAAATCATCTTAGCAAAATCTGTGACATAGGCTCAAGATGTTGTAATTGTGAAACCGTTTTCAAATTCTGGCCTTATAGCTAATAAACACTAGCATCTCGGGAGCATACTTGCTCATCTGTGTGAATTCTCTCACATATTAGTTTACTTACAAGTGTGCTTTGTTTCAAATTGTAAATATGGTATATTGTTTAAATATAGATCGACCCACATATCTTCTTGAACTCATCCAAAAGAACCTCCATGTAATCTTTACAAGTGGTGATTCTGATCCACGAAGGAAACCCACAACGATAAATATCATCACATTATTAGTAATGAAGTTTGCACATTCATTCTCTTAATTTTGTGCAATCCTTTATCTGAAACATTAACAGATCATAGACTGAATTCTCATATTGAAGGAAGCAAATGTTCTTCTTGAAAGTCTATCGGTCGATACCTTGCCATTCTCTCAATGGGTGATCGGCTGAGACTGTTGTTCATACATTTGGTTGCCAGGCTTTCTTTGCAAGGCTGAAATTAAGCTGTTGGAGGATACCCGGTACCTCCCTACCCCACTTATTCCAGTTCTGGTGGGGCATGAGATGCTTGTCCGCCATCCGCACTAGCAGGACTATCGGGATGATTTCTACAGTCACCTTCTACCATACCGAATTTTTGGAACTATCCATGTTTACCTAGTGGGGCGAACAGATGCGTCGAGTCATATCATCCTTTAAATGCAAATCTGATGTATGTAATACCATTTTCAAAACCTTTTTATAAAATGGTTGGGGCCTTTTTCAAGAAACGCCTAAACCTAGGCTCTGATACCACTAAATTGTAGCGACCCCGAGCCGATGACCGATGTGGGGTCGAACGAAACCCAGGGATGCGTTTAATTCTTTCGTTCGTTTGTTAGTTTTCTTTTTGAAAAGTGGGCAGATCCTGCTCGACCGAATGGTGGATCAGAGGCAGAACGTTTACTAAACGTTTTTATTTATCTTATTAAAACGTTTAATTAATTTTTATTTATTTTTTAGTTGTAGACGGTTTCGAGTTTTGGGCAATCCTGATCATTTACAAATTTCAAAGCAACTCGGTAGGCCTTAAGCATTAACAAAATACATTTACAAAGAAAGACATTCTATGCCTTTCAAAATGATATAAAAATCAAGGTTCGGAGTTTAATCCTTTTTGTTTTACAAAATACCACTTGTTAAGAGATGATGTCTGAATGGCCAATTATATACTTATACGTGCTCTCTTTATGACCTTCACTGTTTGCACGATCTTGTCTCCACTTCCTTTTCTCATAAACTGCATAGATAAAACAACATGTTCAACATTTTATGCTTCAGTGGTTCTATCTCAATTTTATTTCAATATTCAATGTAACCTTACATTTAACATTTAAGCCATATACTAATAATTCAACATATACTCATGCTATTTTATTTCGCATGCTTTCAGTCTAAATCATTTACCAAATCATCCTTCAGTTTCAATACAACAATTTATTCTGATTCAATCTATGAGGTTTGGCATATCCCATAGAAATCCCATTTTGCCGTCAATGTTGGTTATTTCACCTTATTTATTTAATTCACGTTCGGATTAGTTTTAATGAATCCGCCCTTATTATCGACCGGTAATGTGCTTACACATTTTAACAGTCGGTCTCCCATCGCAGCGGATGCCGTTTGGTGCACCGACATGGTATGTTCAATGCCACTCGCCATCGCAGCGGATGCCGGTTATTGCATCCGCTTTAGTGGGACTTCTTCAATGCCATATACCATCATGACGGATGTCGATTGGTGCATCATGGTAGGACGTGGGTGTTAGGTGCCTTCTTGAAGGATCTTGGAATTGGTGCATCAGTGATTCGTGCAGCCATATCATTCAATTCGTTAGTTTCAAATACCACATTCAAATTCATGTTCGCTGTACGTCTTTTCAAAGATATACTCAATCCTATGTACTCATTTCATATACTCATTCCATACTCATTCCTTATACTCATTCATGTACTTATTTCATATTTACTTGGTAACTACCAAAATACCTTGAAATATGAGAATGAAATCGGAAAGCAGACATGCAATAACGCTTGAAGCGAGGAATATAGTCGATTAGAACAAACATTTCAAACTTGAAATGAGAATAGGTTGAAGAACAAACCAAAAATCATTTGCACTTTGATTCCAATCCTTGGAATCTAAATCTGATTTAGCTTTTCCTCATAAATCGGTCCTATTCCAAAACCATTAAAAGAACAATATTATTCAGGTGTGTACTAGTAGTTTTTTGGTTAAGTTGATTACTCAGAATTTAATATGAGTTCAATTTTAAATATATATAGATGGATTCTTGACTCAATGGGCTTCCATAGGAGTCGAAGAACACCGAATCGAGGAGTTCGGACTGAAGGAGTTATGACTTTCAGAAGTTGGAAGTCATACAGGTCATTCTTTGAATTATTTAAAGTGACCTGGGCAGGCTCAGTCTCTATCCTGTAGTTAAACATCTTTGTCTCCTCAGTTATATGAATGTATTCTTGACTCAATGGGCTTTCCATAAATTCGAACACCAATCGGAGTTCAAAGCGAAGGAGATATGACCTTAGAAGTTGGAGGTCATGCGTAGTCTAACTTTGACGAGGCGACGAGCCCGACGAGCTACAGCGAGTGACGAGCTCAGTCAAACACCTCGGTCAACATCAACATCCTCCTCACATATGAATGTATTCTTTCACTCCATGGGCTTTCCATAGGAGTCAAGAACACCCAAATCGGAGTTCAAGCGAAGGAGATATGACCTTGATTGGAGGTCATGCGCGATGGTGACGCTGGGTGTGGTACACTGAAGTGACGAGCTCAGTCAAACACCTCGATCTGAAATCTAACATCCTCCTCAGGCATATGAATGTATTCTTGGCTCATGGGCTTTCCATAGAGTCAAGAACACCAAATCGGGTTCAAATGGAAGGAGATATGACCTTAGAAGTTGCGGTCATCGTAGTCAACTTTGGCCCGGTGACTGAAACGTGAGCTGCACTGAAGTGACGAGCTCAGTAAAACACCTTAGTCCTGACATCTTTTTATCCTCCTCAGGCATATGATTCTTGACTCCATGGGCTTTCCATAGAGTCCAAGAACACCCAAATCGAGGAGTTCAAGCGAAGGAGATATGACCTTCGAGTTGGAGGTCATCTTGGCGATCGGTCTTGACAGGGCGACTGGGCCCGACGAGCTGCGTGAAGTGAGCAGGCTCAGTAAAACACCTCGGTCGACATCTAACATCCTCCTCATGCACGCCTGAATGTATTCTTGACTCCATGGGCTCCATAGAGTCGAGAGCACTGAAATGGGAGTTCAACCAGAAGGAGATATGGCCTTAAGTTGGAGGTCATGCGTGATCAACTGGCGGCGGCCCGGAAGCGGCGAGGTACGCCTTTGAAGTGGCGGCTCAGCTCTACGAAGGACGAGCTGAGCTCTTCAGGGACGAGCTAAGCTCTACATGAGTTGGGCTCTGCATGAGTTGAGCTCTTCGAGGGGCCAGTCTAGCGACTTCCATTTGGCGACCTACATAGGTGACCGCTACCCGTTTGGTATTCGGGTAAAGAGCCCAGTAGCAGTGCACGGAGGTCAAGTCAAGAAATTCAAAGCCCTAACATCAAGTTCATTGATGTGTGAAAGGAAAAGACATAATGCAAAAATTTATCTTTATTTCTGATGAAAACCAGTTCCTAAGTCAGGCTAGTTTGACAGCAGAATTGGCGAAGCGGCGAATAGTTATGGCTAAGGCTGACCTCGATAAAAGGACTATAACTTAGTCTACAGAGATTCAAAATTGAGAAGTCAAGAAGCCCTAACATCAATTTCATTGATGTGGCTCTGTCTTTCTAGAAGGACTTACTACCCGATTCTCTTTATTTCTTGCAAAATTCAGCTCTGGGTCAAACTGTCGCAGCTTGTATCACAATGTGGCGACTTAGGGTGAAAATGACCAAAGTAGGGAGAGACACCTCTTGGGTGTCGAAACTCACAGATTCCGGTCTCTGCTTTGCAGCTCTTGTCATGAGGAAGGACTCCCTCTTATACTTTTGGGGACCTGGCTGCTCGTTGAAATCTAGAGAGAAGTGAGAGCTTCTCACTCTGAAATAACTCCATTTTCTCTTTTCCTTTTCTTATGGATCATAAATCGTATTTTTAAAGGAGGAAACTTCCTCCCACTTTCCTCACACGCCCTTTCATGATTTTTTTCTTCTTTTCTTTATTTCTTTTTTTATATTTAGGTCCCTCCAGTCTACATTATTTTCATTTTAAGTCTCACTATTTTCCTTAGACATATAAACTTATTTACAATTGACCCTTAGGTCCCCATTTTCCAATTTCTATTTTCTCTTTTCACTTGGGTTTTATTTCCAAGATTCAATAATCATTTAATCAATATTCGTCTAACAATTCCCGAGAAAAGATACCCAAGTTGGCCCAGTGCCACGGAATATATAATAAATTTGTATAAAATTAGGAATTATTTTAAGTAGTTACACATTGGAGTGAGAGTTTCCTTTTCCTTATCATGGACCGACTCTTGGGGATAATGAAGTCGTGATCAGCGATCTTTCTTTCTAATCCGTGGGATGCGAAGTTATAAGAGATTGGGCACTTTTCCTTTTACATGAGTTTTTCAGGTTGCCTATATCACTTGATTTTTGGGCAGGGTGATTTCAACTACGGGCCACAGCCAAATGTTGTAACATGGTGGGTCTCTATGGGCGAACTTCTTTGTGGGGGTCCCCGACTCCCTTTATAAAGCGGAGTTTGAAACTCATGCCCCTGGGTTTGTGCTCTGGGCTTATGTATATGTCGTTCTCTACCCCATCAGTAGGCCCCTAGCTCTTAACTAAAGCAGGCTTAGACAAGGGCTGAAGCGTTTCTTGGATCGGTTGTGGCTTCCATGTGGCTTACAGGGAATGGTTTGATCTGAGCTTTGTCGCCGTCAAACGTCTTGTGATAATGATGGCGCTCTTTCGATTTTTATGCCTATTTGGACTATCGCTCCTCATGCCTTTAGAAACATTCCTTGTATCGCACTTTTCCACTTCTTCTGCGGTTTTGGAAGTATCCCTGATCAGTGTTCAGACCTGCTTGTGGTGCCTTCTGTCTTCCTAGGGGTCGTTTTCCTTGTTTTCCTCCTTAGTTTGGTGTGTCTTCCTTTTTCCTCGCCTGTTTTCTTTTCCTTGTTTTTGAATTTCAAGTTGTTAGGGCTTGTTGGGTTGGGGTCCCACCTCTTTCGTTGCTTTGTTTGTTCTCTCTTTCCGCCTTTTAGTCATACGTGTACGTGGAAACTGCGAATGGGAAGTAGGCTAAAAGTGCGTGTCGAGGCGAGATGGCGGGAACTCGGTGGTCTGTCCTGTACATTGTCGGGGTCCTCTAGTAGGTTATCTTCCTGCGGGTAAGAGGCGGGGGGAAGGTGGCAGTTAGATTATCGGTGGCTTTGGATATTTGAGGCTGTGTGTTGTGAGGGTATCTGGACCTTGTGGGCCTTGTGGTCGAGCCTTCGTTCGCTAAAATATTTGATACTCGTTATAGACCCTCTTCCGGTGTCCTGATATCCTCACATCTTACGTGGTGTCCGTTCCCAAGATGGTCTGCTTCTTTGAGGCGGCATTTGAGAATGGTATTCGATTTCCTTTGCATCCCTTCATAAAAAGTGTGTTACAACACTTTAATGTGTGCCCGTCCCAGCTCTCTCTCAATTTTTAGGGCGTCTTGGTAGGCCTTTTGGTTTTCTTTAGGGATAAGGGCCTTGGGATCCCTAGTATTGCTCTGTTCTTGGATCTCTTGATGTGAGAGAGGCTGGAAACTGTACATTTCTAAGCGGACATTTGCCATACCTATTTCGACCTCCTTCTTCCCACGAAGCCTTTGGAAAGAGCGTTATTTCTTTGTCAAGGGTTGACATTGGGAATACAACCCTAATGACCAAGATGATACGTTGGGGATTCCGACCGTATGGACTGCCCACGAGAACACATGTGAGTTTGCATCCGTACTAGTAGGGAATTGATTTTTCGGGAGGTCGAGGTTATGTTTTTACTTTGTTATGGTTGTGTTGCGCTTGCCTTTAGGTGTCCGTCGACCGCCTCCTAAGGACGGGAAGTGAAGCGATAGGCTGAAGAGCGGAGTGTCGCCCTACGGCGTATTCAGTGATCAAGTGAAACCTTGCTGGCTCTTTAGGAGTGAGCCGCCTGGATTCTCCCTCGATTCGAATCTCCTGCAACGTACTGCGCAACCTCTCTGGGGACCTCTTGTTGTGAAGCCAACTCAGGGAGAACTTCGGGCCCGTGTCGAGCTATTGGCGAAGAAGAAGAGGAGCGTGAAGCACAAGGCTCAGGATCCTCCTGAGGGCAGCCTCGACTTCGGTAAAGGTCGAGATTTGGGAGTATCTAATCCCAGCTCGCACCTAAGCTTGGGTGAGAGGGCGGGAAGTGGTCCTCTTCGTGAGGTGTCAGGTGGGAGTGCGGCGTCCCTCGTCCTCAGCTGAGTCGGGTTCTTCAAGAAAACTGAGCTTCCTGCAAAAGTCCTTCCTATCTACCATTTGGAGCCTTTCGGCCCATGAACGTCTCTTCCCAGGCACGGGGAGATATACGGGAGATGATCGCTTTGAAGCTGAGGTGGGAGAGGACTCGCTACTCACCAATGCGAAGCTCGTCGCCAGGGCTATTTCGTTTATTCTTTGGGACGATCTCAAAGAAAGTAAAACCTACAATGCATTGAGAGGCTGTACATCCTCAGGGACCATCTCACACGTATGTGGCGCCTTTTATTCGTCTTGCCTTTGTGTTGATGTTATCCGCTAACTCCATCTTGTTCATTAGCGGATGGCTGCCCTTATAAAGGACCGGCGAGGAGGGGCTGGATCGGTGAGATTTCACCCCTTTGAGCGTGAGCATACAGGCTAGTCGCCTCCTTGACGAGATATAGCCCAGCTGAGAAATAGAATCTGTTTATTGATAATGTTTGGGGGTATAAATCAATCTGAGCATGCCTCTCGACCCTTGAAGAGGCGAGTTGAAGATAAAGGAGAAAGAAGAACAGGCCTAAGGTCTATCTAGGATGGAGTTGGGTGGTTAAGGAAGGGTTGAGGCCCTTAGAAGAGTTGTGCACAGGCGCGATGTTGGATCGGGTTTGAGGCCGACTAAGAGCTCGGTGGAGCGCTTGGTCGAGGAGTGCAGTACGTTATGCGGGGACCTCCAGAGGCGGGAGGCTATGATCAACCAAAGGGATGGAGTAATAGCGGAGTTGAGGGACGAGGCTTGCACCTTATATGAGACGCCCGGGTGGCTTTCATTGTAATTTCTTAAGGCTTTTCAGTTTGAGCTGTCCTTGAGTTCTTTGGCGAAGAAGGCGAATAATCCGTTTAGGATGAAGCAGCCCCAGGTGTTACTCGTATACGAGTTGAGTTCTTTCCCTAGATAAGCTGAGGCTGCAGTCGAAATTTGGTACTTCCCCCTCGCCTGCTTTGCCTTCTAATTTACACGGCTCGGAGGCTCACATTCTTAGACTCACTGGTAGCTCCCCTCGAGCCATAGGCCATTTTAATATAGTCTTTTGCGTCGAGCTCGTACCGGACATACGCCAATGCAACATTGGTTTTGTTATTTTATGGATATTTGTCCTTCTACCTCTTTAGTTTTCGAGTCTTCTTCTGGCCAGAGTATTTGAAGCGGTTTTACAGTCGCGATACGATGGTGGGTTCTTCTGCGAGCTATGGCCGCCTGACGGCTAGGCTACAAGGCTCTCTTGTCGCCGAGCAACAAGGCTCTTTTGAAACTAAGTTGCAAGCTCTTTTGTGACTCGTTGCTCCCTTAGGCGGAAGCTCGCATGGCTCCCTTGAAAGCCCAGGCTAAAGGCTCCTTAGATGCATGGCTCCTTGAAGCGAGCTCTGAGCTCCTTAGATGCATGGCTCCTTGGCCCAGGCTACAAGGCTCCTTGGCCTTAGCTAGCAAAATTTGTCGGGTTCTTTATGAGCGAGTTATGCGACCCTTTTGAATCTGAGCTGTAAGGCTCTCTTGAGACTGAGTTGCAAGGCTCTTTTTGAAACTGAGCTACGTTGCTCCCTTGAAACTGAGCTACTGCGTGGCTCCTTGAAATTGAGCTACAAGGCTCCTTAGCTACATGGCTCCTTGAAACTGAGCTACTACATGGCTCCTTGAAATTGAGCTACTACATGGCTCCTTGAAACTGAGCTACAAGGCTCGTTGAAGCCCGAGTGAGGCTCGTTGGGGCGAGCTACTACGCTGGCTCCACAGTACCTTGGCTCCTTGGCTACTTGGCCTTTTGGGGTACATCGGGTTCTTTATGAACCAATTTGTACAACCATTTGAATCGAAATTGCAAGGCTCTCGAGGCCCGACTGAGGCTTGAAACTAAGCTACTGTGGCTCTGAAAGTGAGTTCTGAGTACCCTGATGGGTGTCTTGGAATCAACAAAGGAATTTATATCCCACAGGATTCACTCTTGCCATAGCAAAGCTATTGTAGTACAGTGGTCTAGGGTCGAACTCAGGGATGGGTTTTCTTCATGCGAAGTGAGTCACAGTTGATTGAAAATGGTGTTTCCACTTTGGATCTGGGGTTTCTTATAAAAACAGTGGGTTGATGGCTTGAAAAAGCGTAGCGTAGAGTAAAGTGTAAAAGAAATCCTTGAAGTTTGAACCGCTGGGCTTGGGGTTCTAAAAGCTATAATGTAGGTCCTTTTTCTCGCGTTAGGGAGGATGACCTATAGTCTTTCCCAGAAAGCAGAGATCTATGATATTTAGCCATAAAAACGTGAACTAAAAGTTTTTCTTCTAGTATACGGCATTTTATTAACCATTAATGTTTTAGACGGTTAAAACGGACCACCGGATCCTAACTTTGCAGCGGGAGCCGATAAATGGCAGCTAAACAGCATGGTGGATCACAGCCAGTAAGTATCCATTGAGCGCTTTAAAGCTTGCCGTCTGCGGCCCGCTTTCGAGAGGGGTACATCACGAGGATTGAGCCCTAGCATTGAGATGCGAAGCATAGTATAATAAATACTGCGTTGGCCAAACGGGAGGACGAGTGCTACCTTAAAACTTCCACCCAGTGACCCTCCTCTTCAAGGATAAGAGAGTTTGGTGAACATCATGAGTTTGTGTGCAAAGGGGTGTTAGGCTGATGAAAAGTCACGAAAGGGAGAGAAAATGAGAAAGAAAATCACACATGGGAAAGTTGAAAGCTTTGGCACCAATTTATTGATTGATGGATTGATTGATTTCTGAGGCTTGTGAAACATATCTTTCGAGTCAAGGAAATTACAAAAGGTGTAAACAACAAAAATACGTGAAGCGATTTGGTACAAACCAGCGATTAAAATTGGTGTGCCTTAAAATGGGTGAGGCTACTTGAAAATTGCGCAACTGCGAAATTGCGATTCTGAAAAAGTCGCAACTTGCAAATCTACGCAATGCTCACTCTCCCTGCATGTTGGCTCAATTGCCTTCTGCTTTGTTCATGCAGCTTCGAGTTTGGCTCGGGTTCTTCGCATTTGAATTAGCTTGAAGATAATGCTATAGGTAAACTACGAGAACTACAAAATATCCCTGAAAATATGATTAGTAGTATAGTGGGACATATTATCAATTGGGTTGTTGAGTTGATTAGTACACAAAAGTGCTCAAAACACACGCAATGAACATGGCACCGAAAATAGCCTTATTTGGGCCTTTAATCCTCCCAATGAGCACATTGCTAGTCCTTAGCGATGTGAAAGAAGGAAGAAGCGACGAGGTTAAGCTCATGTGCAAAAGGGAATGGTATTTTCAAGAAGTGTATGAGTAAGTAATGCCCCTATAAATGAATGATTTGGGACCACTTTGCTTAACCAGCAGGAGAGCCAAATGCCATACAGGACCAAGTTTCGGAAAATTATCTATCCCAGGAATGGAGCCTAAAACTACCACCAAAATCTAAGTGTTTATGTGATCGATTTCACTTGATAACTTTTTGCTAGCGCACTCCCCCAACCAAGCTCTTGCCAAATCGCACATTGACCAACTAAATGTTGATAAATATATAACATTTCTTTTGTATTATACAAGATGCAATGCTAAGAAATCGACCATCAAAGTCAGTGTAACGGGTCCATGATGACTCCAGTAACTAAGGCTTAGGGTATCAAGTCATGAAAGTCTCTCAGCCACTAGCTCTCGGGTTTCTGGGACTCGAATGAATTCGAAATTCCAACGCCTACGACTAACTAAACCTCATCCATCCATCCATGTAGTGAGCACTAAGTCGGTGGCTCCTAACCAACTAAGGCTTAGGGCACAAGGCTTTAAAGACTTTCGTCATAAACCCCTCGGACCGTGCTCGGGTTTCAAGGTAAAGCGTCGCGGCTTTTCTCTTCTCTTTTCTTCTTTTTCCTTTTCCTTTTTTTCTTTTTCTTTGTCTTTTTCTTTTGGAAGACTTCATTGGCCTTCTTTTCTAGGGAACCATAACCTTTTATAGGTGGTCAATGAAACTAGAATTTGGGTTTACTGATAAGGGAGTTATACGGTTTTCTCAAGCTATTACGAGCTTGATGTGCACAATGTGTGGCTAGCTAAAGGTGGAAGAAAAGATTAATTACCGGAGACTTGGCCCGGCTGACCACTTAATCATGCATGGGCCAATCTAGTATCAATGGCATTGGGCAGTGTTTCAATTTTTCAACTTATTGGCTAGGCAAAACCACAAAAAAAAAAAAATGGGGGCAAAAATGTTGCAAATGAGTTAAGAAACTAAACTGTCTGGTATGTATAACAGTGTGTGTCACTAAATTTTCAGCTTTCGAAAAATGACAAAAACAAGCCCTTAAACATAAAATAGGCTTCCTTACACATGTAGTAGACTCAAAGTGTAAAAACTTATATCTCTGATGAAAATCACTTCAGCTATAACTCCCAAACCAAGTGTGTCATTGACCGCAATGGGGTGTGGATTGGAAAGGTAGTGGAGGAAGTGCTACCTCCTCAGTTAGTAGCCGGTGAAGAGGCGTCCTCATTCTGAATGGGTTGAGGTGTTGCTGGAGGAGTGGCTGCAAGCTAGCACTTTGCTTGGTTGGGAGGATGTAGAAGTCTGCGGGGCTGAGTGGAGGGGAGGCCTTGGTCCTCTTGGAGTAGGAGGCGGAAATGGTGCGACGGACATATGGGGAGATCGCGGGAGACTGAGTGACTTTGGATCTTCCTTGAGGATGGCACAGGTTACGTACGAAATGGCTTTGAATTACGAGGAGCCATGGCCGGCCCTCGGTCTGAGAGTCATCCTGTCCGTGGGGGCTGCATAGGTAGTACGCAAATGATCTTTGCTTGTAGTGGAGAACTTGGTTGCATCCATGATGGTCAGAAAGTCCCGGGTGGAAATCGTGATATGCTGCGGAAGTGGTGCGGAAGTGCTCACCACAGCACCATCTGTAGGGGCGGTATTGGGGCGGGGCCTTGAAGGCCCGGAGGGCAGCCAGGCCTTCAGAGTGCTGAGCGGAGGGAGATCTGCGGGGACGGGGGTGTCGGGCTGAGGCTCCCCAATATGTATCACTGGAGGGGCTGCTCCTCGTGGGGAATATCAGCCAATTTGGATGGTTCTCAATTAGAAAGGGGAAAAGAGTGGGGCATAGCATGCGCGATCAGCCAGTGGTAGCCTCCTGATCCACGACGGGCGCTCAGTCCCTGGAAGCTCATCGGGGAAGCCGATATGCTCAAGCTTTGTAGGAGTCTTGGAGCTGGCGTGGTTTCGTCAGTAGACTCTTTGCGATGGACCTTGTTCTCGAAATGGAGCGAAGTCATAATAAGCTCCATTTGGAATTTGAACCGATGGCCCTCCCAGAGATACACAATATAGGGCCTCTAAGATGGCTCCTCTCCTGCGGCGTATCTTTGGGCGGAAAGATTAGACAGGAATGTGATCTATAGAAGCATACGGCGGGAGATCTTGAATAGGCCGGCAGTAGTGTCCCGAGGAAGAAGACGGACCATCTCCACAGAGCGAGGATGGGAGCCCGCTTTGCCTATAAAGCGGCAGTTGGTGTGCCGGCGGATTGAATGTAGTGGCGATGTCTAAAACCTGAGTATCATCAGCGGTAGTCGATGGAGAGGCGAGCGGTGGGTTGGACTCGCTTGGATGTCATCGTGTGGTAGAACTTCGATGACCACCCAGAGGTAGAAAAGCAGACGGGGTGTCATAAGCGGCTCAAGGGTACCTTTGCACCTAGGAGCATCCAGTGCGGAGCTCGGGTATCTCGAAAGGACGGGGAAGATCATAATGGCCTCATGTAGGTCCACTCTTCACTTGAAGTCGACATTCCCACGGAATGAGGTTGTAGTGGAAGAGTGAACCAGCAGGATGATGGATCTTTGGGGGCAGTCGGAGGAGGAGGGGCTCAATGAAGTACTGAAATGGGGTGGCGACCTTCGCAGAGAAACCTTGGTGCAGGCCCCGGAGGAGTCCCTGGAGCTCAGGGTTGGGCCCTCTTAGATGAATGGGGCCCCTGAGGTGGCTAGGGTTGGTGGAGAGGGTGGGTCGGCCGGCTCGAGTGTGGCCTCCTGGGCGGGGGGCTGCAGCGGAGGAACCTGGCAACCTTGCCAGTGGTAGAGCGGCGGAGTGGGGCCTTGGCGGCCTGCAGATGGTGCTAGCGCGGCATGGGGACGGAGGAGCAACGGTGCACCGGTAGAAAAGCGCTTCCTCCGCGGTCTTCCTCATTAGAGCTGAAGGAGAGAAGAAAGGGGAGGGCTGAATGGAAGGATCATGAAATGAAAAGGAAAGAAAGAAAAGGGCTTTATAGGGAGGGGCGCGAATGAAGGTTTTGGCGGTGTGGCCTTAAGTGCCTATTAAATGGCTGGTTCAAAAAGAGAATTAATGGCGGCGTAGGAAGCGAAGGGTTTACGCTGAGACAAAAAGATGAAAGGAATGAGGGAGATGAACGATTGGGACCTGCAAATTTTTCGCGGAGTTGCGAAAATTTCAGGCATTTCGGGAAAATAACACCTTAGCCCCATTGGCGCTTTTATCAAACGAGAAGACTAAAAGTTGTGAGGAAAACAAACACGTGAAAAAATTTCAAAGAAAAATAGGCAAAGCAAGGGATCAAGAAAATCTCTAAAAACGAAGCGAAAATAAAGAAACCAAAATTTCGGCAACAAATTGGAGTAGCGCATGTTTTCTGAAACCACTCTGTCGGGTAGCCCTTATGGTTCATGGAGGGTCGAGGAGAGTCCCTCGTGTCTCTTTGTGAGTTAGGCCCAAGTTGAGCTTACGGCCCTCTGTTTTAAGCACTGCGCGCTACGGGTGGTCTTGGGGGAATCCAATAGTCTTTGGAGGAGTGGCGTGCGATTAATTCTTAAATGGCCTTCATTGTTCTTCATCAATTCCTCCTGTAGTTTGTGAGCACTGTGCTTTCCTGCACCTGGGCCAATCAGGCAGACTTCATCTGATTCCTGCTCCTGCTCCTCTGCTGATTTGTGCTTGCTGCCTAGGTGGAAAATATTAAGCTCCAAAGTCATATTGCCAGAAAGTAAATTTGCATGACTGCCATTCGAGAATTGATTGGCATTAGATGTGGCGAATGGCCTCCCGATATGGGCATGATTTAGTGCCCTCTGCCCGCCGACTTCGTATCAAGAACTCACGAAGTCAGGATAATAAAATTTGTCTTCGCTCCACTTCGCATCCCCCGACTATCTTTGAATTTTTGCGTGGGTGATTAAGGATATAGAGTGATGTTGGTAGGCTTTAGCTCCCAAAGACTGGCGCGTACGCAGCAGTGCTGGCGTGGGTTGACAACAGCTCCCAAATCCGACGGTGCCCTTATCTGTGATCCTCAATGTTATTTGAAATGGTGGGGACCACGGATCTTTATGCTGCAGGGGTCTTGCATTGAATGATGGAGCTCGCTTGCTGCATTGGAGGCCCTGTATGAGCGTTCAGCCTCATCTTAAGCATACACTTGGTCTTTTAAGAATTTGGCATATGTTTGGACCTGTTTTGTCACGCCCCCGATCCCAGCCCGACCCGATTAGGCGAGGTGAACGAAGTGTTGATGCTATCTATACTATGTTATGCTATCTGTCTTGGGACTCTCATTCGAGTTTCATTACCTATACCTATTGGTTGCCTGAGCAATTTCGATAATATGAAAATCATTTACATATACCAAAGAACTACCACTTAGGAGTGGTGTCCGTAAAATCTATACACATATAGAGTCCCATTTATCTATCTGAATACTTATACGTATACAATTTCTATTCTGAAATATCGGAAGTTGCGGAGCGTATTTGGTGAGCACCTATCTACAAGTCGGCACAGCTGCTGATGTGGAATGTCACATATTCTATCCTTGTCTTGACCCCCACGTACTACAGTTGAACACGTCTTTAAGCTTTACGGCTTAGTGGGAACATAGCGTAGACCCGACCACGATGCGGCTATCCACTGACTTATACATATAAATTATATATATCTAAACATTTTTTCTATAACGTAATTCCTTATCATCTGATATTCTATTGCATGTCAATCTTTTTCTATTACATGTTCTATGTCTTTAGCATCCTTTATTTATACTTTTACGTATTATTTGAGTACTTTACATATTCCTATACTTATCCTTTGTGTTCATCTTTCACGCTTGGTATATGTCTTTTGAATGTTCCTATTCTTTGTCGAGGTTACATAGCATGTCTACCAATTATGTCTTTTTTTACCATCTTTCGGTTCTATGATTTATTGCATTCTTCACTTTCATGTGCTTGTACTGTGTATACTTTCCTATTATAGGTGTTCATCTTGTACTTTTCATATCCTGTTATCCTGTACTATTCCTATACTTCATATATATTTGTACTTTCTTATTCTATCATCTTATGCTTTGTGCTTTTGTATACTTTTATTAACTTTTCTTGTGTTCATATACTTATTTCATATCAATTTATATTACTTACTACTTATTCTTGTAATTATGTACTTTCATACATAGCGAGCTATGCTTCTGCAAATATCAGTCCTTATCTTCTATACATATCATTTCCTTTTTTGGTTTCATGTCTGCCGAATACCTTAGAAGCGGATCGGAAAACTATGTGTACGAAGGTACTATCAGCACATGCGAGGCCCGGTGATCTGCATGCACATTAATACCGAAGGTATCATCAGCACATGCGAGACGGTGACCTATGTCATATCTTCTCCGGTACGAAGGTACTATCAACTGTCTGAGCGTGATGCGTCTATTATGGTGACCCTTGCGGGCCACTGATCAACGGGATCTATATCATCGACCCAAGCGGGGCCTCGATATATAATACATGAATATCTTTGCTGACAAGCGCATCTTCCACATAGGCATTTATCATCATCCCACCCTCTACCCGGGTTAAGCGAATGATCGGCTTTATTACATTTTAACACATATCTCATAGCATGAATAACTATTGTTATCATAATTGCTTATGCATATATACTATCATTACTTTATACGTATTAGTTCTCCAGGCTGTGGCTTCACATTCGGTTCTCATATATCTATATATTACATATATTCCTTATCTTTTTATCATTTAGTTTTATCACATCATATATTCCTAAGCGTGTTCCATCTTATTGTTTCGGTATGTCTATCTTATACTCATATCTTTAACGTATGCCTATCATTTGTTCTTAGCATGTTCCTATCTATTCATTTAAGTATATCCTATCCATATAATCCTATCATACAGCATATTCATATCATTTAATCTTATATGCATATGTACTTTATCATTAATTGTACTTTAGACTATCATATCTTATGACATGTTCTATCATATCTTATTATATTTTATGACTTATACCTATCATATCTTATGACATATTCCTATACCTTTCTATGCTTGTGTTAGTACGGCCTATGTATTCTTATTCCTCTATGATTCTACTTTGTTTAGAAATTGGAATCAATCAATCGGATCATCAAACTAAAGTTATGGCATTTCCATGCCAACTAGTCATTTTCACCGGAGTTTTTCTGGTGACCCGTTTGTATTACTAATTTTTCCGGGGTCTTAACCTCATATTTTGACACTATGGCCTTATAATCATTTTAAAGCTAAGGTGCTAGGGTTCTATTCCAACTAGAATCCACCCAATTCGAACCCAGGAACTCAGTTAAATCGAAACAGCGGACTTCTCTATGTTCAACACTGAAACCAGAATTTGGTTTACATGGTCCCACTTCGAGTGTATTTTTAGGCCACTTAGGATCAAATTTGGAAATTCCCTTCTCTTTAAGTTTTGTTCTCCTTGAGTACATTTTAATTGGCCACTTGAATCACCCAAATCGGATAAAATGAGTAAGTTATGGCCAAATACTAAAACTGGTCAAACTGGAAAGCCAGAACAAGTTGTACCGGTACAAGCTCCAGGATTGTACCGAGTACAGCTTGGCTGAAAATGACCCGAATCTGAGTTGTACGGTACAAGTTCAAGTTGTGGTCTGAGTCCTTTCGGGAATGCCCGGAATGTGTGTTTTCTCACATTTTTCCGTAATGTTTCAACTGATTCAACTCATGCTTCATCACGCTTCAAGACCCTCCATTATGTCTCTTGTAAACTCTTTTCTACTCAATTTCCCTCTTTCAATACTTATTTTCTTTCAACCATTTATCATGAATCACTCTCGAACCCACTCTAGGTTATTATCCAAGCTTCGACCCCGATCATGTAGATTAGTTAGGGTTTATTCTAAACTAACCCATTTACTTCCCCTTGAGCTATATGAATCCATCCTCGAAGATTTCATGTGCTTCTTGTCTATTCAAGGTTTACCAAGCTTACTTTTAAGAATTACAGGGTTAGGAAGAAATCTAGCAAAGAGCCTAGGTTTACGGGAGCTTAACTAATAACCATGCAATTGTATGGAAAACAATTCCAAGCTATAAAAGCCCATGTAGTTCCATACCTCTTTTTGATCTTAGCTTCTCTTCTTCTCCTCTTCTTCTTCTCTTCCTCTTCCTCTTCTCTTCTTTTCTCCTTTTGCTCTTCCCTCTCTCTCTCTATATGGTAGCCTCCTCTCCCAAATGAGACCAATTTTGGTCTTTAAATCCATGTTTTCTAAGGCCTTGTTTGGCCCTCCAAAATAACCCATTTTTGGGTCAAGTTTGCTTATTTGCTTTTTAAGCCCATAACTCATTCTATTTCTGAAGTAATTTATGTCATATTATACTTTGGCCTCTAATTTTTGTCAAGCTATGACTTTTATACCCCTCTTTAGACCAATTTCAAAATTGTCCTTAAGTTTTTGTAACTTTAAGGTCTCATTTCTGGTTTCACATTTAACTCATGAAGCAATCAAATTAGGAACACAAAATACCACTTTAAACATGTGAAAGCGACTAGGGTCTATTTTGGGGTGTTACATGTTTAATCCATGTCAAGCGTTAGGATATTTGACCTTCCTCCCTTAGCACTTCAAAATTTCAGCACCTTGGGGCCTTCTTTTTCCTTTTAGAGCTTGAGAAATGGAAGGCATGCCTCTTGATTGAATCTTCTTTAATTATTTGATCGACTCCATTTCCTTTTCTGGTTGGCACCTGGCGAGTTTGGACAGTTTGCTTTCCGATTTCTTTACCACTCCTTAAAAGTGATAACAACCTTTACTTCATCCATTTTTGGGCGGGTTCCTTTGAAATAGCTCGATTCATGCACTCCTAGGATTGGGTTATGTCTTGGAAGGTGAAATCTCCCTCGCTCCACCCGGCCTCCAGTTGGTAATCCACGGTGATAGAATCTATGATTATCTATTTTCTGATTGAGATCACTTTGGAGCCGTCTATCTTTTTGTTCGAGGTGCTTTCCGCAGTGTGAATTCTAGGCCATTTGCACATTGATTCCTTTTGCTCTTCCCACGAACTCACTGCCACCTTGCTCGAATTTACAATGGCTTGCTCCGGCGAGAGATGAGGTTGGTGGTGAGTGTAGTTGAGATGGGGAACCACTCATTGTCGTGCACCCGAGAGGGCGTAAATTTGGAAGTGCGGCTTCCAAGAAGATTAGGATGATTTCTCAGAGTTAGAGTTTGTATGTATTATTGTATAGGGCATTAGGTGGTAGTTTTGCTTTGACAATAAATTGCTTGATGAAAACTTCTCTCTTCTTCTTTGGAATGGTAGGACCTTTGCTCTCCGTATACTTTCGATTGATTAATGAATGAAGCATAGTTTGTCTGTAGAGGACTTGATCCTTTGCTGGACCTCATGTAGTATTTTTTTCCTTCGGTTCTTCCACCCTCCTAGCGAGGTAGATAGCTTCGCCTTCAATTCCATGTCATGCAGGGTGAGTACATGCCTCCCCGCTTGGGTGGATCACGAAGCCTCATTCTTTACTTCCTTTGAGGTTGGGCTCACGTCCATTGCCTTAGGGTCTACGCTACATAACTCATAAAATCCATGGATTCTTCGAGTTTTTACTCGGGAAGTCCCTCCACACATGGTTTCTTTCATTTGCTTCATGGCCGGACATCGTCATAAAAGTGATTCACCGAGCATCCATGTATCGAGCCGTGAGCGAGACGGGCATTGATGGTCTTCATATACCTCTCCCGGCCTTTGTTAGAACTTCTCATTATCATAGAATTTTTGCAAATGTATAAATACCTCTTATTTGTGGTCACATGTGTACCTTGAAGAACTTCTTCAAAACTGCGCTGCGGTTACGCGATTCACGATGGTGCAGCCTTAGAAATTAAGCGAATCTTAGCCTTATGCTTTTAGGGTTGGGAAGGCTTTCAACGTGATTCCATATCAGTTCGCCCCTCCTTGAAAGTCGTGCGAGGCTTCCTCGAAAATCCCGGATGTGTGTGTATGGATTTTCATTTTCCATACCGTGGAAGGTTGGGAGAAGGGGCACCGGATAAGGCTGTGATCACATCCTCGTGGGAGGTACAATCGTGAAGTGCACTCACCCTCGGTGGGTGTATATTGTCCCTCATTGACCTGTAGGCATTAGGGTTCCCCTACACACCCTGTTGGCTCTGCTGCTCCTCGGGTGGAGGCTCCATCTGACCACTATTTAGGCTTACTTCAAAGCCTTGTTCTTGTGGGAGCGATCCTCTCTAGCACACTGCTTGTGTTTATCCAGGTGGTCGTAAACTCCACGTAGGAAGCGACTGAGACACGACATAAAGCAGCGAGGGCTACTGGAAGGGTTCTTAATTTATAAATAAAGAGGAAAATTAAATATGGAAAGTCTTAAAATTTAAATCGACTAACGATGTTTGCTTTAGGAAATAAAAGTAAAGGCAAAAGGGTGGAATTCACCAACACTTGTGATGAGGATCACGAGTTCAGCCCGACTTCTCACTTGCACTAAGGCACCATCCTGGCAGCCCAGTACCATTTTGATTCATGCCACATTAGGTGTCGGAATCAAGAAATTTCTATCCTAGGATTCCCTCTTATCGTAGCAAAGCTCTTTGTGTCCTGATAGTCTAGAGGTCGAACAGGGATGGGTTTTCTTCATGCGAAGTGAGTCACAGTGTGGCCCGAAAATGGTGTTTCACTTTGGATGCAGGGTTTCTTGTAAAGCAGTGGGGTTGATGGCTTGAAGCGTAGCTGTAGGGAAATAAAGTGTAAAGAAATCCTTGAGTTTCGGACCTTTGGGCTTAGGGTTCTAAAGGCCTGTGTCTCGGGTCCTTTTCCTCGCGTTGGGGAGGATGACCTATAGTCATTTCGAATCGGATCTATGTTTAGCCATAAATCCCAGACCACAAAAGTTTTTCTCCTAGTATACAACATTTATTAACCAATAATGTTTCGAAGCAGTTAAAACGGACCTTGGATCTAACCTGTAGAAGCAAATAAATGACAACTAAGCTAGCATCAGTAGATCTAGCAATAAGTATCCACTGAGCCTTTAAAGCTTGCCAAGTACTAGCCACTCAAGGTACATCACGAGAGTTCAAACCTAGTGAGGATGCGAAACATAAATGATAATAAATGCTGCGTTGGTAGCAGGGAGGACCAGTGCTTTACCTCGAAACTTTCACCCATGACCCTCCTGCTTCCAAGGATGGAGGGGTTTAGTTAAGCATCCCTTGAGTTGTCATCCTCGAGGGTGTTTAGTGCAGTGATAAAGTCTACGAAAGGGAGAAAATGAGAGAAAATCACACCCGTGGGAAAGTTGAAAGCTTTGGCGCCAATTTTATTTATTGATGGATTGATTGATTTCTGAGCTTGGTAGGGCTTATATCTTTGCTTTCGAGTCAAGAAGTGCAAAAGGTATGAAACTGACAAAAGGAAATACATTGAGGGGCGATTTTAATTTTAAGGCTCCCTGCAAGCGTCAAGTGGTCGACCTGAAATGGAAATGATTCTGAAAATTTCGCGACTGCGAGTCCGATTACGAAAATTCGCAACAACTGCAAAATCTGCAGCCAGTATCTCCTACATATTTAGCTCCAATTGCTTTACGCTTTGTTCGTGCGACTTGAGGTTCGAGCTCAAGTTCTTCCGCATTGAATTGGCTTGAAGATAATCGCATAGTGAAACTATGAAACTAAAAAAATATCCATCAAATATGATTAGTAAGTATAGTCGGGACCTTAGTGTATCAATTGCAGGTTATTTAAGTTTGATTAGTACACAAAAGTGCTCAAGCACCTTGTGGAAACGGGGCTCATGAAGTTTGCATGGCTCCTTAGGCTACTTGATACAGGTGCGGGGTTCTTTATGAGCAAAGGCTGTACGACCCTTTTGAATCGAAGGCTGCTTGGGCTCTCTTGGGGCGGTATCGACACTTGGGCGAGGCTACTACGGCTCCCAGTGCATGGCCTTGGCTCTTGGCCTTACGGGGTGTCGGGTTCTTTATGAGGCCCAGAAGTATCTGACCCTTTTGAATCTTAGGCTGAGGCTCTCTTAAGGCCCGGCCTCCTGAGGCTCCTGAGGCGGCACACTACACTTGAAACCGCCGTCTATTCTCCCCCAGGGAAGAGGCGCGCGTGGTCTAATCACGAGATCTTACGGAGAATCAGACAGTGCACGTGGATCTCTAGGCGTCCTGGTTTATTTATAAATTATTGCCTTTCTTTGACTGTTTGTGTCATACTCCGCTCGCAACCTTCTTCTTCTCTTTGACATTATTGGAGTTCGTTCACGATGAAGCTTCGAGGTTTAATCGTCACTTCATAGGGTCTGTTTGGTGACCGCAGGTCGACGTTTGGTTTCGATGCTCTACCTTTTGTAGGAGTTGTGTTTTTCCCTAGTTCCTCCCTTGTAGGAGTTGTGTTGTTCACTAGTCTTGCCAGTGATGGAGCCCGGGCTGGAGATGTATTAGGAGGGGCGTATGCTCAAGGGATATTTTAAGTCACCTTCCTCCATTTATACATCCTCTTTTTCTTTGCTTCCTTCCCTCTTTCTCCTTCTCCTTCTCCTTCCTGTTCTCTTTCTCCATCCTTTTCCTTTTCTCTTTCTCCTCTTCTTTCTCTTTCTCTTTCTCTTTCTCTTTCCCTTTCTTATGGTTTTCGCCTTGACTAGGTGTTGGCCGATGTGAAGAACGGTCTTGCTGATTGTAGCTTCCTGAGATGTAGAGAACGACTTTACTGATTGTAATCTTCTGAGATAAATGAAATAAAAGTACAATCTTTTGGAAACGTGTGTACTTGTCTGATGTTTGTTTCTTCTTTTTTTTGACCGCGAATATTAATCAGGCCAAAAATAAGCAAAGACTGTTATTATAATAAAACTGTGAATTTCTTATTAAAAGCTAAAATTCGAGGTCTATTGGTAGAAACGCCTGAGGTGCTCAGCGTTCCACGAGCATGGCAAGGTTTTTCCCTCCTCTCGCTCAAGTTCGTAGCCTGTGCCTGACTATTCGCGATAAATTAATGCAGGTCCTTCCCGCCAGTCCAGCTTCCCGCAAAGGGGTCTTTCCTTGCTAGTAGGAGTTTCTTTAGAACTAGGTCGTCGGGCTTAAAACTCCTTTTGGCTTGACTCCTTGGCCGTGAATATTTTGCTGTCTTCCTATGATACCCCAAGACGCCAGTGGCTTGCCTCGCTTCTTCTAAGAGGTCCAGGTTTAGGCGGAGAATCTCCTCGTTGTACTCAGTATTTGTGAACTCAACTCTTGGTGATTTTAGCCCAACCTCGACGAGAGCTACCTCTTCTGTGCTAAACGCTAGGGCAAATGGGGCTCTTGGTCACTGACCGTTGTAGTTCCTGTCTCGCCCAAAACACCTCTAGAGATTATTACACCCAAATACATATTTCGGTCTGCTTATAGCAGGTTTTAAGCACTTTTTGTGTACTAATCAACTTAAATAACCTAATTGATTCATTGAGGTCCCAGCTTTTGCTACTGATCACATTTTATGGCTATTTTTGTAAGTTTTGTAGGCCAAATACCTCATTATCTTCAATCTGATTCAAACACGATGAACCCGAGCCGAATTCGAAGATGCATGATTGAACCAGAGGAGATTTGGAGCAAAAATGCAGAAGAGAAGGAAGATGACAAAGGAAAATTCTGCGTGGCTGCGGGACTCATATGTGTTGCGAAATTTCGCAACACTCCGGCTCCCGCACTCCTATTGCACCGCTAATCTGCTAGGTTTTGTACAAATCTACCCTTATGTAATTTTGGTCCCTTTATACATTTTTGTAATTTCCTTAGTACTGAGCATCTATATAAGCTCAATCAAGCTTGTAACATCAATCAACTTTCAGTCCATCAATCACTCAATAAAATTGGGCGCCAAGTTTCCTCTCCTCCCGCTGCTGGGTGATTTTCTCTCCTTTTTCCTTCACTTTCTTGCACTTTCTCACCATCCAAACACTCCTTCATGATGACAAATCATGGATTCTTGGCTAAGACCCTCATCTTTGAAGAGGAAGGCTACTAGGTATCGCTTTGAGGTAAACTAATTGTTCTCTTGCGCTTCTGCGAGCATTTATGGGTGTTTACGCCTCGCTTCACACAATAGGTTTAAATCTTCAAAACATGCCTCACAAACTGTGATTTGGTGCTTTTCGGGGTTCGGGGTGGGATACTTACTACCCGATACCCAGTTAGTTGTCTCCTATTAGTTACTGTAGGGTAGGTTTAGGAGGTGTGTTCTCACCGTCTGGGAGCATTTATGCTCATTAAATGACATTGTTCAAGAGCAAAAATTATAGGGTTTAGGTTTTAAAGCTAAATGAAGATCTAGTTCGGGAAATGACTATAGGTCATCCTCCCAACGTGAGGAAAAAGACCCGAGGACATGTCGGTTGACTTAAAACCCTAAGCCCAGTGGCCCGAGACTTCAAGGAGTTATTTTATACTTTATTTCGATTTTTTTTCAGTTTGCCAACAATTGAAACCCACTGTTTTTTGCAAAAATACTTAAATCCAAAGAGGAAACACCATTTTCAATCCACTGCAACTCTTCTCTCACGAAGAAACCCATCCTCGTGTTCGACCCTAGACCACTATAGTACTCGTAGTAGCTCGCTATATAAAGAGGAAATTTAGATGTTAAATTTGTTGATTCCAAAGACATCACTTGCATGTGAATCAAATACATTTTGCTGCTTTAGTGGATGGTGCCCTGTGAGAAAGAGAAGCTATGAACTTGTGATCCACATCACAAGTATCGTGAATTCTCATATCTTTTTTATTTTACCATTTTTCCCCATTTACAGTTCACTGCAGGGGAATTTGGAATTTTATACTGCACATACAGATTTTTCCTTGTTTTTATTTTAACTAACATCAACCTTTCGTAGTCTCGCTTTTGTCAGGGTTTCTACTTGTCTGTGTAGTTCAAAGAAACATGCAAATGGGGACAAACACTACAGGCAGATTGGAAAGGCTTAGTGCTCCAGCTTGAACAAGGGTGTGAAATTAGTTTGCACAAAGAATCCAGATGGTTTCCACCAAGATCAACAAAGCCAATGGGGTTCAAAGGGAGCCCAATGCCTACGTGTCAATGAAGGATCACATACACCCACTACAGTGGAGCCACCTCACGCATTATACCCCCGCCGAGGATGTGGTAGTGAGGCCTTATCTAGTGCCCCTGCTCCCAACTTTTCATGGTATGGAAAATGAAAATCCATACACACACATCCGGGATTTTGAGTAAGTTTGCACAACTTTCAAAGAGGGTGCAACCGATATGGAGCTATTGAAGTTGAAAGCTTTCCCTTTGACCCTCAAAGACAAAGCCAAATTTTGGCTTAATTCACTAAGGCCAAGGACCATCAGGAACTAGGCAGAGCCAGCAGTGCACTTTGAAGAAGTTCTTCGCCCACAGACTCAACAATTTAGCGAGGCAAATCTACACCTTTGCGTACTCATGACAAAGGAAAATTTTATCGGCCGGGAAAGGTATATGGAGACCATCGCTTGCCTCGCTCTACCATAGCTTTGATACCTGGATGCTGGTGAATCACTTTTATGATGGGATGTCCCCTTCTATGAAGCAATTGTTAGAAACCATGTGTGGGGGGACTTCCTAAGCAAGAATCCAGATGAAGCCATGGATTTCCTCAACTATGTGGCTGAAACCTCCAAGGGATGGGATGAGCCGAACCCAAGGAAGGTAGAGAGAATGAAGCACACAACAAACCAAAGGGGAGGTATATATTTACTGGCGAAGGATGTGGAACTAAAGGCTAAGTTGTCCACCCTGACCAAAAGGATGGAAGAACTTGAAATGAGAAATCAACAGAGGTACAAAGTAAAGGATCGAATACCTGCGGTTCTCTAACTATGCTTCACTAAGCAATCCACTAATGTCAAGGAGAGGTATCATTCAATTTCTCCTCGCAAGGGATTTGACGGGCTGAACATACAAATGTCATGGGCTAAAATAGGCCACCAGCTGATGCCCAGTATGGCAACACCTACAATCCCAACTGGAAGAACCACCCCCAACCTCTCCTGGAAGCCTAAACCTCCAGCATATGTTCCCTTAGGTGCACAGCAGCAGCAACAGTATGGGTCCATGATTAGTGTCCAAAAAGTACAATTTTGAACCCTATATTAGATAGGTTTTGAGTACTTTTGTATTAACTGCGTCATATAAACCAATTGAAGTGTTCATGTCATCTTAGTAACACTTGCTATTCGGGAGCAGGTTTTCGGTTGTTTCAGAGGTATTTATGCACTTCTAGGCTTCAACCACAATGCAAAATGATCAATCATGAGGTCGAAGTTTAGTCTCACCCATCAACAAGCCCAAAAATCAATGGAAAACAAAGGAAAAAAGTGGAGGAAATGGGAGATGCGCTGAAGATGTGACGAGGCATGCGTGAACAAAGAAACAGAATTTTCGCAACCTCGCTCGCAACTGCACTGGGTAATCCTAGCGAATTTCAAACCGTTTTGCAAACAACAAGAATCTCAAATAAAATCAGGAAATTCGCTAGCCAACTTGCACCGTGCATTTGCGAAATTCGCTTCATCGACAATTTCGCAAGAAGAAGGTAAATTTTTTGTTATTAGCTAAATTTCAACATTGCCACCCGCGAAGCTTCTGCCAATTTCGCTAAGCATTTCCAAATTCGCTAACCTCTTGCCAAATCTCGCTAATTAGCTTAAATTCTGCCCTAAATAAATTCGCAGCCTTGTCATCCTCTCCTCGTAATTAATGCAACCGCCTTCCAAACTGTTTGGTTTATTACTCCAATTGTCCTATAACTTAGCCTAGTTATTGTGTGGTTTTCGTAGTTTCATACTTTGAGGAGCTTATAAATACCCTCATGTTTTGTAATAAAGAAGAGGGGAGAGAAGGAATACAAGTTTTTGGTGATTTGTAAGTTCTTTTCATTTATACTGCTTTTGTAAATAAAGTCTTATTTTAGGTTTTGCTTATTTATTTTCTCTTCTCTCTTCTTTCTCTCCCTTCCTACGCTAAACACAATTTTCGAGGATGACAACTCAAGAGATGCTTGGCTAAGCCTTTCTTTGAAGAGGAAGAAGTTAGCTTGCGCGGGGCATATGCATGTTGGGCCCTCTTGTATTAAAAGGTACGGGTAGTGTATTTATGGCCCTTATTCTCAAAACATAGTTGCATAACATGGGATGTTATTGATTTGGCCAATACTCTCCATGCTTTAGGACTGTTGTTCTTGAGATGGTCTTTACGAGCCTCTGAGATAATATTTACATGTGTTAGGTTCTTCAAATTGCGGTTAAGTAACATTTCCTGCTATTATTTCTCGCTAATACTTCCATGCTTAGATGCAAAGGCTCGGGTGAGATGCAATCGTTGTTCTTTAGATGCCCTACGAGCCTCGAAATGATAATGGAATGTTAGGGTTTTAAACTAAAAAGGGGCCATAACTCCATGCCACCTGTGATTGACTCAAATAGGAGATGTTTTAAGTGGGTGAGCTTAATATAGTCAGGTAGATCCGGTTATGCTACGGGATCATATGTCGTGATGTCATAACGCTTAGGATAAAACCCGAGACACTTGTTTGCCCTAACTCGCTGCTAGTAACCTAAATCTTCAAAGTTAACTTTTTCACTTTTAACTTTCGCTTACAATTCTCGCCAAACCATTTCCACTGCTTTTGAAACAAAATTCCAAAGAGTCCAAATAGAGTTTACCTTCATGCAATCGAGATGCAACCATTTTTAGGATGAAACCCATCCCCGTGTTCGATCTCTAGACTACTATACTCGGGCAGTGAGTCGACCACAGCAGTGAGCAGGAGCTTAGGTGTATATAAATTTTGTTGATTTTAGCTCAGCCTACTGTGGCACGAATCAAATGGCGCCGTTGCCGGGGATGGTGCCAAACTACAAATGGTAAGTTGAAGAGTACTTGTGATCCACATCACAAGTGAAGGTAACCTTTACTCTTCGCAACTCACAGCAAGAACTCCGCGCTTGCTTCACTGGCAAAGAACTCGCACCGCTTCGCTTCGCTTTTTCATTCAACACTTATTGTTGTTAGTTGTTCTTAGAATCTTTTAAAAGCTGTTTGTTGCTCTTTGTTGTCTCTTTTAATTGTGTAACAACCGTGTATGCAATGCTGGGATAGAGACACATCAGGTAAGATTGTATAGGATAAGTACACAACTTGACCTAGCTAGTGAAGTTAGTGTGCAACCGATACCATGGATCCCATACCCGAGAACAACAAAGTCAACCAGAACCCCTATGAACTAAATGCATATAGAACCATGAGGGATCACATCCACCCTCCTAGAGTTAGTGCCCCATCCTGTATCATTCCTCCTGCTGAAGATGTAGCAGTGAGGCCTTATTTGGTACCCCTACTCCCCACATATCATGGTATGGAAAATGAAAATCCATACACTCATATAAGGGATTTTGAGGAGGTTTGCACTACCTTCAAGGAAGGTATGATGGACATGGATTTGCTGAAGCTAAAGGCATTTCCATTGACTCTAAAGGACATACAAGATATGGCTCAACTCATTGAGGCCTAGAACCATAAGAATTGGGCCGAAATGCAGCTGAATTCTTGAAAAGTTCTTCAAGATCATATGACTAATAATTTGAAAAGGCAAATTTATACCTTGCAAAATGTGATGGTGAGAGATTTACCAAAGTCAGGAGAGATTATGGAAACCATCAGCAGTATTGTCCACACCATGGGTTTGACATGGATGTTAGAACCACTCTATGGTATGTCTCCGCCATGAGGCGCCTTTAGAACCATGTGGGGAGACTTTGCCAAACATCCCGAAGGAAGCCATGGATTTTTAAATTACGTGGTCGAAACTTCTAAGGCCTGACAACTTAACCCCAGAGAAACGGATAGGATGAAACCACCAAACAACCAAAGGGGTGTGGGATGCATGCACCGCCCAAGACATAGAGAATGAGCTGTGGATTTCCACCCTACCAGAAGGTGTAGAGCCAAGGCAAACAGCTCCAAGAGGTGCATGCAGTGACTGAAAATCCTGTACAGTCTAATCCTTGCACCAATTTCCAATCCCCTGCACACCCAACAGAACAGTGTCCTATGGCCCCTGCAGTGAAGGATTTGATGTCAGAATGTGCAAACACTGTAGGACAATACAAGCCACAACAATCCAATGCTCCATATGGTAATACCCCACAATTCCACCGAGGAATCACCCTAATCTCAGATGGAGACCCAACCCCGCTTATGTACCCTGTGTGCTAAACCTCAGTTTGGCTTTCCTCACAAATACAACAACCAACATCCTCTTCTCCAAAGAGAATGCTTTACATTGAATTTGAGTATGTGGTAGGCAACTCGTCAGAACAAAGGAATTAATGCGCAATTGGCACAAAGGATTGATACTGTAGAAAGTACACTGAATAAGAGAATAGATGGGCTTGAGAGCAATCTCAACCAAAAAATTGACAACCTACAGTATTCAATTACCAAAATCAACAAATTGCTAGAGGTACAAGAGAGAGGGAGGTTTCCATCACAAACACTTCCAAATCCCAAGGGAATTCATGAGGTGGGGTCATCCAACAATTCAGGAATGGATGAGGTTAAGGCCATAATCACCCTGAGAAGTGGAAAAGAGGTTGATCAGCCTATGCCAAAACCTGTTGAAGAACCTAGGCAAGGAGAAGAATTGAAACCTGAGCATATCCTCCTAGAGGAAGATTCAATGAAATACCGCATACCACCTCCATTTCCACAAGCACTTAGAGGTAAGAAGAAGGCATCTCAACAAGGTGCATTCTTAGGTTTTAAGGTAAGTGAAGGTTAACATACTCTTTATCGACCTAATCAAACAAGTCTCGCTATGCAAAATTTTGAAAGATCTTTGTACAATTAAGAAGGGATTAGCATTGAGAAGAAAGCATTTCTCACGAACATGTCATGCTTACATCTAAAGCAAATACCCTTCACAAATACAAAGATCCTGCCTCCCCACAATTTCAAATAATATTGGTGGGAATCTGCATAGAAAAGTCCTTGCTTGATTTAGGAGCCAGTGTAAACCTAATGTCGCATTCAAGATAATAGCAACTAGGTTTAGGCATTTAACCCACTTCAATATCACACCTCATTGGCCGATAGATCCACGTGAAAATCCCTGCGATAGCCGGCGATGAACCATAGATGGGACAAATTCTACTACCTAGTGATTTGCGGGTACTCGATTAATCGAACCAATTGCTAGTAAACCCAATCATGTGCCAATCATCTTAGGAAGACCATTTCGCCATCGCCAATGCAATCATCAATCGCTTCGAATGGAGTCATGCAATTAACTTTGGTAACATGACCATGGAGTTGAATATCTTCTATTTGAACAACAAACATGAGTTGCCAGGAAATTGAAAATCAAAATTCATGAAATTGTTTCAAATGATCAATGCAGGAAAACACAAGGTCTCAGAAATGCAAGGAGTAATCAACCTTGAGATAAGAAGAATCGGGTCTTGCCAACACTAATAAAGAAGCCAATTGCTCACCCAAATGTACCATCACCGAGGAACTGATCAACACCGGGGCACCCAACATCATGGAGCCAAATTCTGTGCCACGCATGGGCTGAGGAGATCATTCTCCTTGATCCCCCTTGAGTAATTCTGAACTTGAACTGGTTCGGTGTTTTCAAAAACCGAATTGCAGTTCCACAATTTTAGTTTCTGTCTTAAGTTAGTTAATTTTGTTAGTTTCAGTTATTTTTCAAAAATTTTTAACTTAGTATTTTTCATTTTCTAGTAAATTAATTAGTATAGCCTAGTGTTGTGCTTAAATTTTAATTACAGTACATATATTAAATTTTATAATAATAATTTTTATATATTAATTAATTAATTTAAAATTTTTGAAATGCAGTTATGTAATCAGGTTGAGCTAAATTCGCTCAAAATGGCGAAAATTTGGAGGGAAGACTCTTCTACGCGCTGGATGTTTATATAAACAAAAGGAGGGTGTCCAAAAGATCACTCATTATTCTTCTTTCCCCCCCGAGGCCCTGGAGCCTATCTTCCTCTAAGATCACTCACATTCTTCTTCCCCCCGCGAGGCCCCTCCGAGCTATCTCTCCGACGCCGTCCCTTGAGTCTTCCAGCCTTCCGTTCGCCACTAGTGCAAGCCGTTACTGCCGCCGCCCACTGCCTGAGCCACCAGCCCCTGCACCTCAGGCTTTGCCTGACTGAGTTTCTAGTACCGCCAGCCTTGGTCACGCACGCACCAGCCCTGACCGAGCCTTCAGTGGGCCTCCACCACGCGCGCACGAGCCCTGATTGTTCACTGCCTCAGCCTGAGCCTCCACTGCTAGTCCATCACCGCACTCTCGGTTCGCCCTCACTGAGATTTCGCCCAAAGATCCTACCATTTCCCGAGCCCCGATTCGCTGGGCCATTGCCCGCTTTGTTTGCTCGTGACTCTGCCCGTGAGGCCTCCGCAGAGCTCTGCTCCGCACACAGCTGGGCAGCCAGCTATATTTCATGAGCCTTAGGCCGCCTGTTTGATCTGCAGAGGTTCAAAGAAATTCTTCCAGCAGATTCAACAGATTCAGGAGCCTATTTCCCCGTACATACAGGTCCCAGCCACATATCTCAAGTGAGTCTACGATTTTCAAGAACTTTATTTTAGATATCGATATGGTCCGGGTACGAGGGTGGGAGTCCCAGATACTTCGGTGAGATTTAGCACACCCGAGCCGAGCCGTGAGCCAAGACAGAGAGCCGCGACAGAGCGATCACTGCCCCCGAGAGGTCAGACCGACGAGCCTCCTGGATTCGGTGACGTTATGCCAGACACTCCATGGGACCCCGGGTCCCATCCCCAAGACTCCTGTAGGAGAGCCAGGAGGGTCCGCTCCGCTGCCGGCCTCGCACTCTCAGCCCGTGCGACCATCATCTTCTCGACCGCCACCATCACCACAGATATCACCGCCGAGGCGACACCTTCACCACAACCGCCACGGCCGCGGACGAGGCCTATGCCTGAGGACACCCCATTCCGGGGAATGCTGAGCTACATAGCCGACCATTTCAGCAGGAGTCGTACTATGACGTTCCCAGATTGATGGCCTAATTCCCGATACCGTGAGTCGATGATTGATCGAGAGGTATTCACTCCTCCCATTTATGACTCCGAGACAGTTTTACTACCCGAGAGTGGTCAGACAGTTCTACCACTCCATGACATCCAGGGATGCAGATGGTCCATTAGAGATTCACTTCAGGATAGATGACCGCCGTGGTGTACTCCTTACCCGCCTAAGATTTCAAAGAAATTCCTTTGAGATTGCAGAGATACCACGCAAGCAATGCCGAGGGTTAAGGTAGGATTGCTCCACCCTCCGCCTGCAGCGATGGTTCAGCAGACCGCCAGGATGCTACAACAATCTCAGCCCTTTATCGGAGGTGCTCTTCCGCCTCATATAAGCATTTATCGACCATTCATTGCAGACTTATTTATTCCCTCTCGCAAAGATTATGTGCGTGGTGGTAGTAGGAGTGGGACCTATCCTCGAGGGGCATCAGACTTCATTCGGGGTACTTCGGGTTTAGCCCATCCGAATGGGTGATGACTTCGCCTACAGCTTGAGGAGAAGGTCCATAGGAGAGACTCGCGACGAGCAGAGCATACCACTTCTATACCGAGGCTTCTTTCCAATGTTCTTGAAAGCGTATGGGATTTCAGAGGAGCCTCGGGATGTAGACGCGAGATGTGATGCCTACATAGTAGCAGTGGACTGGCAGACGATGCCATTCATTTCCATATACGCCGCGCCAGACCAGGAGGAGGTACTGATCGGGAGGCCGGCGACCACCATGCAGATGATATGCCTCGCCCGAGCCCGAGGTACAGAGCCTCCCACTCCTATTTCAGACTGCTCCCTCCATCTCCTCCACCCACTACCAACCGCAGCCCCTACGCACACTCCCGGGCCTTCATTCAGCACACCGCCACCGGAGATACACATGTCACCGAGGGAGATGGTCAGAGTGATGGATGCGATCTCAGACACTGAAGAAATTTCACTCACAGTGCCCAAAGATGCAAAGACATGACCGCAGATCGGCTCGAGTCGAGGCCACTTGGGATGCTAAGATTCCATGTCACCAGATCATGACCACCCTGGTCTTCCCTCATGATCCTACCCTCGAGAGAGGAGCCCACACCGATGCAAACTCTCATTGATATCCCGCAAAGAGTCAAGAAGGTGCCACCACTCCACCACAAAGCAGCCAGGTGGTTAGCTCTCTTTCGATTTATGATAGTTTCAAATTTTTATCAACGCCTACTAATTTTGATTATGATTTTTTGTATTAGCCAGCCATAGTAGGCAAGTGATATGTTTGTGTGTAGCCTCGTTATGCATGTATTAAGCCATTTCCTACTTATATCAAAAGCCACTTCCGCCTTATATATATATTCAAATTTGTATATTATGTTTTGTGTCCACTATGTGTACTTATGTGTTTTTCTTTCAAATTGAACAATTGAATTGCTTCAAATTGGACAATTGAATTGCTTTAAATTGGAAGATTGACTCATCATGTTGTCTCCTATATATTAGAACAAATTCCATGCTTGAAACAATTTGTGTCTGGCCACCGGCTCCAAAGATGTTCAACTTGGAAATTTCCCTTTATGCTATGTCACACACGCACTCTAGATTGCTTCAATAGGTTGTAAATCTAGGCGTCTCCTTCCACTTGCAAACCGCCTTAGGCATGTTGACAACCTAGAATCGGTCTTTGAGTTACTCAACACCAAAGACCAATGTCAGTTTTCCAAAAAAGGAAAAGAAAAAGAAAAGAAAAGAAGAAAAAGAAGAAATAAAATCGTGAAGTTTTGCTTTGAACTGAGCACGGTCCGAGGGGTGTATGGCGAAGCTCTTTGAAAACCCGATGCCCTAAGCCTTCTCATTGGTTGGGAGTCATCGATTTTGTGTTCAAGTATATGGGTGGATGTGCACTTGTGCGAATTGTAAAGCTTGATTTTCGGAAGTCACCAAGTCCCGGTGAAGCCTTTAGAGAGTTAGTGGTCTTTGATCCTTTTGGCTTGATGCCCTAAACCTTAATTAAGGCTGGGAGTCAAGCGGTGGACCTCAAGAGCATGGACTTTGGTGAAGTCGATTTTAAGCATTGCATCCTACAATATAATTGAAAGTAAGAGAAGTGTAATCAAATTTCTATCTTAATTGTTCAACAGCTTTAAGGCCATGTCAGTTAGGGTCGGGGGAAACAAATTCTTGCATTTTATTGACTCAATCTAGATACAAAATGAACCATTAGACTTAGGTGGAAATCCAAGTTGAAAATCATGGAAACAGTGTTGTTCTAAAAATTGTTCTTTTATGGATTTTATTCTTATATATAGGTTTTCAAATGTTGATTTCAATTGTTCACTTTAAAGCAGCCGTTAGTTTGTATATAAGTATAATAACCTTTGAAACACAACCTTTTGAAAATCACCATGCATCTCAATTCTTCTATTTTGCACAAGGGACTAGCAACGCTTCGGTTGGGGGTGTGATTAAGTGTCCAAAAAGTACACTTTAACCCTATATTAGATAGTTTTGAGTACTTTTTGTGCATTAATCATGTCATATAAACCAATTGAAGTGTTCATGTCATCTTTAGTAACACTTATGCCATTTTGGAGCATGTTTTGGGTTGTTTTGTAGGTATTTATGCACTTCTAGGCTTCAACCACAATGCAAATGATCAATCATGAGGTCGAAGTTTAGTCTCGCAACATCAGCCCAAAATCAATGTGTGGAAAACAAAAAGGAAAAGTGGAGGAAATGAGATGCGCTGAAGACAGACGAGGCATGCAGAACAAAGAAAACAGAATTTTCGCAACTCCGTCGCGAACCAATTCGCAATCCTATGACTTCGCGAACCGCTTGCAAACGTCGGCACTCAATAAAACTGAGAAATTGCAGCCAACTTGCACTGTGCATTTGCGAAATTCGCTTCTCACTGACAATTTCGCTAGCTTAGCGAACGGTTAGCCAGCTTAAATTTCAACATTGCCAAATTCGCTAAAGCCTTGCCACTCGCTTGCCATTGCCAACAATTCGCTAACCCTGCCAAATTCGCTAATTAGCTAAATTCTCACTCTAAATAAATTTCCGCAGCTCGCCATCTCTTCAGAATTAATGCAACCGCCTTCCAAACTTGGTTTATTACTCCAATTGTCCTTATAACTTAGCCTAGTTATTAGGGTTTTGGTAGTTTCCATACTTTGAGGAGTGCTTATAAATACTCCCTCATGTTTTGTAATAAAGTGAAGAGGGGAGAGGGAAGGAATACAAGTTGGGTGATTTGTGTCTTTTCATTTACTGCTTTTGTAAATAAAGTCTTTTATTTTAGGTTTTGCTTTTATTTATTTTCTTCTCTTCTCTCTTCTTTCTCTCCCCTTTCCCGGTCGCTAAACACACCTCTGGAGGATGACAACTCAAGAGATGCTTCGCTGCTCTCCTTTCTTTGAAGAGGAAGGAAGCTAGCTTCAAAGGGGCATATGCATGTTGTCCTCTCTTTATTAAAAGGTACGGGTAGTGTATTTATGGCCCTTATTCTCAAAACATAGTTGCATAACATGGGATGTTATTGACGGCCAATACTTCCATGCTTTTAGGATCAAGTGTTCTTTAGATGGTCTTTACGAGCCTTCGAGATAATATTTACATGTTATGGTTCTTCAAATTAGTGGTTACAACATTTCCTTATTATTTTGGCCAATACTTCATGCTTTTAGGATGCAAAGGTTTCAAAGTGAGAGATGCACCGTTGTTCTTTAGATGGCTCCTTACGAGCCTCTCGAAATGATAATTGGAATGTTGTGATCTTAAACCAAAAGGGGCCATAACTCCATGCTACCCAGATGACTCAAATAGAGATGTTTCATGGGTGAGGTTTGCTAAGGTTAAATATAGATCCGGCTATGCCATGGACTATATGTTGCATGTCATAACGCGAGGATAAAACCCGAGGACACTTGTTTGCCCTAACTTGCCAAGTTAGTAACCTAAATCTTCAAAGTTAACTTTTTCACTTTTAACTTTCAGTTTTTACAATTCTCAGTTTTCAAACCATTTCCACTGTTTTTGAAACAAAATTCCAAAGAGTCCAAATAGAAAGCCTTACCTTCATGCACTGATGCAAACCATTTTTAGGATGAAAACCCATCCCCGTGTTCGATCTCTAGATCACTATATCAAGTAGCAGAAATACTTCACAAGCAGTGAGTGTATTTTAGTGTATATAAATTTTGTTGATTTTAGCTCACAATTTTACCGTGGCACGACTACCACCTTCTCAAGAAGAAGAACTACCAACCTCATCAATTGCTTAGCAAGCTATCATGAATTTGGAGCAAAGTGGTGGGAATTTTGTAGAAGAGCAGAAAAGCCATACGCTCAGCTTGAATCAAAGAATAGAAAAATGTAGAAAGCTCTAAGAACAAAAGAATCGATGGCTCCACAATAGCCTCAATCGTAAATTGATACCCCCGTGTACTATCCATCACAAGACTCGACCAATTAGCAAAGAAAAGTGCATAAGTGGAGATTCCTCCCGCACACGCCTAATCCTAGAGGAGTGCATGAACTAAGCTATGCCAGTGAGCCTGCACCAAAAATGGATGAAGTTAAGGCCATTATCACCTTGAGGAGTGGTAAGGAAATTGAGCAGCCAGTGCCCAAACCTGCTGGAGAGACCAGAGAAAAAGAGGAAGTGGAGCCAGAACACATATTCATTAAAGAAGATTCGATGAAGAAAAGCATGCCTCCTCTATTTCCCCAAGCACTTAGAGGCAAAAAGAAGGCCTCCAAGCAAGCAGGCATCCTGGAAGTGCTAAGGCAGGTAAAGGTGAACATCCCACTGCTTGACATGATCAAACAGGTTCTAACCTATGCTAAATTTCTAAAGGACCTGTTCACAGTCAAGAAAGAAGATTCGATGAAGAAAAAGATGCCTCCCTCTTATTTCCCTGCCACTTAGAGGCAAAAGAAGGCGCCCCAAGCAAGCGTATCCCGAAGTGCTAAGGCGTGTAAAGGTGAACTTCCCATCGCTTGGACATGATCAAACAGTTCCAACTTGCTAAATTTCTAAAGGACCTGCTCACGCCAAGAAAGGGCTGGGCATTGGCAAGAAGGCCTTTCCCGATCGAACAAGCCGCCTTCCATCATCCAAAGGCAAAACCTTGGTGAAATACTAAAGATCCGTGGATCCCCCACCATCTCACCAACATGAGGGATCCGCATAGATAAGGCACCGCCGGATTTGGGAGCCAAGCAGCACCTATCGCCATACTCAAATTAAGGCAAATAGGCTCGTGGAGCTGCCTACCAACATCACTCCTATCCTTAGCCGACCGACGCTGAAAAATCCCAAAGGGAATAGTGGAGGATGTCTAGTGAAGGTGCATAAGTTTGGATATCCAAGACTTCGTGGGTTCTCGATATCGGAGCCGTAGCAGAGGGCATTAAATCCGCGGCCCATCATACTCGGGAGGCCATTCTTGGCAGCCACATCTAATGACATAATCAACCGTAATGGAGTCGCGCCACCTTGGAAATATGACCCCGAGCTCAACATTTTTCACCCGAGCAACAACAGGTCGCAGAGGACGAGGAGCAGACTCCATGGCGATGTCTGGCATGTTGTGAGAAACACAAGGCACAAGAATCAAGTAGGAAGAATTCGATGAAGAACAATGAAGCAGCTTAATGAAGAACTAACTACACTGGGCCACTCCTCCGCAACAAGATCCACCACCACTACCGGGAGAGCAGGATGCTTAACACAAAGAAACAGGTGCCGGATTCAATCAAAGAAGACACCTCACTACAAGCATGTAGGAGCTTCTCCTCCTGGACCCCCCATAAACCTCTTGGCTACATACGTGGGAGTGGTTCTTTAGGAACCTGGAAACCACTCCAATTTTTTATGGAATTTTTGTTTTACATTATATTAAGTTTTAATCAGGATTTTTCTCAATATCCTCAAATTTTCAAAAAAATTTCTTTCTTTTGAAAATTCTCTCAATTTCAAGTTTAACTCCTCACATCTTATTGGTTACACGCGTGCGCTAGAACTCCCCTCCCCCTACCGTCAGCTCCACTCCAGGAGCATCCACCTCCACCGACCCCAGCATAGCCTCAGTCGTCGTGCCTCCCGCCGCTAGCCCAATTTCGCACTCCTCCACAAGAAGAGTCTGGGCCCCGCCACTCCACGTAGAGCAGCCCCACCATGAGGTCTGCCTATGTCTAGCCCTCTTCTCGCCCCCCCTGGTGTGTCTGATCATGTCTAGAGGAGATACCATACCCGGGTTGGCCCCACTCCACCTGCTCCATCGCATCCCAGGCCAGCCCAGAGGGCCCCACCGCCCAAGAGGGCCCGGACTTCAGGCCTAGGGGAGTCGTCCACTTCGAGACCCTAGGCGCCACCCTCACCACCTTATCAGGGCATTGTTGGAGCCCTAGACCTATCCCCCCAGATCCATTATCGTGCTTATCTATTTCCATTGCACCATCCAGTGGGAAAATGCCGACCGCACGCGAGATCCGCACCAGGAGCTATCTACAATCTCTGTAAAGTGACCAAATTGATGTATATGTGAAAATATGGCCAAGGGAGTGAATGTGGTAAATACTCAAAAACTGATTTGAAACAAAAGGGCAGTCTCAAAACCTGAATGAAAGTATTACCAACACTCAACCCTTCTTCCTAGCGACTCATACAGACAGTTTGACTCTAGGAGTCCGGATATCGTACCCACGAGGATTGGAGGTTCTCTCTAATTGGAATTTGATCACCCCGATTACAAGGGCTCTTCACTATTTAGGCGACCAAGTAGGATGTCGAATAAAATCAATTTAATTGAAACAAAACTGATTTTAAACTAATCCTAAAAATCTACCAAATAAACAACTACTTAATTCTAAAAGGTATGAAGAGAGGCACTAGGGATGAGGATAATTATTTACAAACAGTTTGCATTTTCTTGAAAGCGCAACATTTGTGAGTTGAATGCTGGATTTGTCCAAGAGCAATGTAGTATAGCTTGATTTCCATACACCATACATTTCAATTATCTTAACACACTATATTCGTGACAAATGGGTCTAAATAGTTACTTGTAAAATTTGGCACCTTAAGATTTGATTGTTTTTCTTTTTCAATACTTCACAACCATTTTCTCAGGATCAAGAATTCTCGCCCCATAGATAGGATAATGCAAGCCTTCCAATGTAATTGGTATCTCGTCCTTCAAATCTAATAAAATTTTCTATCTCCTTGATTGTATCTTTGCTAACACGGATCAAGATCTCATCGACTAAGGAGAAACTCTCCTGACAACTAAATTCTGATACATCATCTAATTAATCCTCACACCATGAGTAAATTAGTGATCTATCAAAGTAATTTTTCGTGAGTTCATTAGTTCAAAGATATTAGTTTAACATACTTTAAAGTTACCGCTCTTTACTCTCGTGAATCTCCATCTCTCCGTGTCACTTGTAGGGCCTCGAAATCGTGTGAGCAAAGATACAAATCTTTTGGGTATAGTTACTAATACCTGAACACCCATTATAGCGAACAGCACTTAATTATATAAATTCAAGATTCAAACCCACAAAGAATCTAAAATCGCAAATTCGAATGTTCAACAATTAAACCCCAACCCTAGAGGGTGTTTAATGTTCCATTACTAGATTCCAATCACTATTAATCAAACAAAAGCAAGAAAATGAAGAAAGAAATCAAGAGAAAATAAGAGAAAATCCAGATTTGAGCTCTAATCTTCTCTCAACAAGAAGAAATTGAATATCCGAGTACAAAGACCGAAATATCTTCAATTAGAAATAAAAATCGCTCTAAAACTACTCTAAGATATATTAAAAAATAAAAATCAAGCAAAGAAAAACTATGAAATTGCGCTTTAGAGAGAAAAAACCCATGAGAGAGAGAAATTCCGTATTCTAGCTTCGATCTTTGTCCGAACCTTAGTGAAATCGAATCTCTCGTTATACAAAGACCGAAATCTCTTCACTAGAAATAAAATCAGTTTAAAACCACTCTAAAATCGAAAAACAAATCAAAATCTATAGAAAATCGGAAAAATGCGCCTAGAGAGAGAAACCCTATGAGAGGCTTCAATCTTCCCGCCCGCATCTTTACTCTAAAAATGAGTATGGTCCTAGGTGAATCGGGCTTGAAATTAGGTCAAATATCACTTTTCGCCTTAGGTTTCTCGCAAAGATTTTCGTCGCGACTAGTTTTCGTCACACACCATTTCGCCGCGACACCATTTCCTCGCCGCTACAAATTCCGGGATAAAGAATCGGTTTTTCTTCTCCAACTTGTCGGGGCCATAACTTCTTCGTTTTAACTCGGATTTGGGCTTGTGAGTACTCGTTGGAAAGCTCTTTTGAATGTAGAATGCAGCCATGAGGGAATTTGAACCATTTGATGTTCCGTGTGATGGTACGTAAAAATTAATCTTCCCAAGAGCGCACAGAGACTCTCATGACTCTTCTTTGGAAACATATTACCATTTCTTGCCAAATCACTTGCTTTTCATCAATAATCCTGCAAAACCAAGTTTAGAGGAAATTCTTGGCGGAGTTTTTGATATGAATATGGATATTAAATGCACAAAATAGCATGAAATGAACTTCAAACATAGATGAGTTTGCACTCATCAAACACCCCCAAACTTGGAAGTTTTGCTTGTCTTCGCTAAAGAAAGAAAGAAGTTGCTTGTCCCCAAGCAAATGAAAGAGAAAAGTCTATTTCACCATTTTATTTAACCAAAACTGAGTAACTGCTTTACAAGGGGTATGTGATACGTGTCTCAAGAATTACTCCTTACAAGGAATATAGAGAATATGATCAAGATAATTTATTCATTTTAATATGAATTAATCTCATAATAAAATTTTTTAGATCATGGTTCTCACTAGTGTGTTGTGTGTGGTCTTCCCTCTATCCAAACAATTGCAAGCTAGATGAGTTTATGAGAATTGAGATAAGTACGCTGATCTCCTAAGATAATTTTATTTAGGTTCCATAGCTTGTTGTTCTTATCACTCTCCACTAATGGCACACACACAACCCTCAAGATCAAGTAGGTCTTTATAAGCTTGTAATGTAAGGCTTGGGTAAGGGGTAGTTGAGTAGTTATTTTATGCTAAAACTTACCCAAACATACATATTTTTATGCATTGACAGCTCCTACTCCATCCTGGTTTTTACCATCAGCATAGTGACACTCTCAAACACCCCAAAATCTGTTTAAGTGCATCCTTCCATACCCTCATATCACTCTTTCTCTGTACAAATTCTGCATTCTTTCAATAAACACCAAGAAGCCTTTTCTTTAAGACAAGGTTATTAGAGTGGTGCAGTTCGTCAAAACCCCTTTAAGCTTTCTACTAACTCCCAGCGAGCTTTAAATCAATAGCCTGCACCAATCGCCTTAGAGTACTAGGTGCTGAGACACCCTTAGATTTACTTGCTCTAGGAAGGAAGGCTACGAGGCCAGACTCCACTCCTCCTGACTTTTATTGTATTTTTGCTTCTTTTACACTTGGATCTATTTCTCGTTTTTTTTTTTTTTTTTTGACAACCTCTTTTGATTTTCAACTTAACTCATTTCATTCACTTGGAGTTATTTTTCCATAGAAAATAACTCCCCAAACTTGCTCCTCACCACATTTATCAATTATGTTCAAATCCTCATGTTATGGGTGAATTTGGTTCTTTATTGAGGGATATTGATGTATAGGAAGGTTATTGGCTCCAAACTTGATTTTTTTTTTTTTTTAAATAGAATTTTGGCTCTTTAAGGCTCAACATCTTGGTACTAGAGGAATATGCATATGCATATTAATAGGGTTATCTTGAAAGGCACAATCTTTCCAAAGGATACTATATCATTTCTCAATTGTTGTGTTGCCTAGATTTCGCCTCAAGCAATAATAGAACAAGTTCTGTAGCCATGGAGATCAAAAATTAGAAGATTCTCATAAACCTTCTAATCCCAAGCAAAACCAAGCCAAGGGTACTTAGTGACCACGTGCATGGATTTTGAGAAACCAATGACTAAATAGCCTATTAAAGAGATAACTCATACATTAAGTCCCCATTATTCCTAATATTGTCCATATGCCAAGGGTTCATTTATGGTCCTATCGACATCACAACAACTCCAAGCAAAACTCAATTAACTCAATAAACTCTAACTAAAAAAATATACTAAACTAAGATGTAAGTTAGAAGCATCAAACAGTCATTATCCAAAAGCACCAGAAAAAATTTCATCATCAAAGTTGTCACTCAAGAACATGTGGGGTATGACATGATAAACTAACCAAAAATAAACACACCTAAACTTTGAGATGAACATTGTCCTAAATGTCTAGAAATGAGCAAAAGGAAGCAATAAAGTAAAAGGGTAATAGAGAGAGTTGGGAAAACTGAACTCCCTTTTCTAGTTTTGGCCACTTTGAATAGGAACCTTGATGATTTTCGTGACATTGACATTGGTGTACTACCCTTGATATACTCTTTGCTTTGGAGCCATGAAAGTGGCTTCTGCATTTTCTCAAACACTTGTGTGCACCAACTTCCTTCACCTCAAATGAGTGAGTTTTGATTCTTCACAACCTCCTTCAATACATGCAACCACTCCACAATCAACAATGATCCACAAAGAACCCAAAACAAACAACCAAACACACTTTCTCCATTGTAACTCCTCTTGATGCTTGGAATGATGGATGGAAAATTGGGGTTCAACAAAGGTAAGCTTGTGGGTTTGTGATGGCTCAAGCTCTTGAAGATGATGAAGATGGATTGGGGAGGAATGCGATTTAGGATTTGAGTGGATGGGAGAAGAATTTGAAAGTGGTTAGAAGTTACAAGGGTTAGAGGGAAAGAGTATGGCAGGATAGAGTATAAAGTAGGAAGAAGAAAAATGAGTTTTAAAGGGTTAAAGAGCCTCTGTTTTCGTGACTGTGGTGCTGGTCACGTCAGCAATTCTGCTCAGCACCCCTGTTTTTTATCCAACTTGTTATACTCATATCTCCTTCATTTTAGCTCTAATTGGATGGCGACTCGTTGGAAACTTTTCAATGTAGACGTCATAGCAGAATCCATTTGGAGCCTCTAATCAATAATACAGAAAAATCAGAATGTCTAATTCTGTCCAAAGGTGATGATTTCTTGACTCCTTAGGTTCTCCTTGCTTTGTCTCTTGCCCATATCACTTGCTATCCCTCAAAAGTCCTTCATGCTTATATATTCTCTTAAAATTCCTCCAATAGCAACCCTTAATGCTCATCCATGCTTAAACTCATCTCTTGTCTTCAATTCTCCTCAAGCATGATCATGAACCTAACTTTATATCGGGCTCAATTTGGTTCTTTCATCTCAAAACCTGAAATTTGATGAACATTCCACTCATTTTTTTCACACTTCAAGCACTATAATTACATCAACCACTTTCCAACTTCTTTGCCTTCGCTCTGCAAACTAGTCATGACAACATGTCGAGCTTCAAACTTATCTTATTCTGAAAACACTAACAACAAAAGAAAACACCGCTGAATTTTCATCCCAGCCAAAGAAAAAAAACAAAGAACAAATAAAATAACTAAAAAAATAGAAAAAGAAAAGATAATGGATAGAATCCTTATTACCTAGCTTAGGTTGCCTCCCAAGGTTGCTCCATTTTTAGAGTCCAAATAGACTCATTGGAAAAGTACTAAGGTTTCCGCATTTGACCAATCATTCATCTTGGAAAGCACGTCCTCTTCATAACCATTCAGCTCAAGGATGTTTTCTTTCAGACTTTAAAGAGGGAAAGAAACTTAAATCCCCTTTAATTATGGCCGGTGGTTCAACACAATTTCTTCAAACAAATTCTAATGAAGTAGATGTAACACATTTATGCTTAAGGGATTGTTCAAACATGTGCCCTTTGATTGAAGCAAGTCGCGTAATCTCTCTCGCATGGCCTCTTCTCCATCAAAGGTAATGGTTGGTGAAGATTGAACTTTATGCTCTCCTCACTCACAAGCAGTGAGCTCCCTGCCGATGTCAATCCATGCTTGGCTTCTCGAGGAAATAAGTGGTCTTCTTAGTATACAGAATTTTGTAAACTCCTTCAATGCCCTAAGTCACAAAATCCATGGGGAAGGTAAATGCTACTTCAATTCTACCAAGACGCTTACTAGCCACCACTTGACTTTCTTCTTCAAATGTCAATTTATCCACTAATGACTTTTCATTCTTTAAGCGTTGTTTAGAGTTGCCTTTTCTCACTTCCATCCATTTTCACTTCTTCCGCAAATTTCGTGATAGGAATTTCAGACATCGCTTCAAAGGAGTATCAATGCATTCTTTGGATTTGGCAGCGTTACTAGGAGAGGTCCTAGAGAATTTTTCCTTTTTGAATGCTCGACCAAGTGTCGTATTTTGAGCTTCTACATTTTTCAATCTAACACTAGTGTTGGGACTTGGAAGGCATCTAAATCTGAAATTTCTGCTCATGAAGATTAACATCTTCTTGTTCCCTTCCATGATAGAAATCTGCTCCTTAACAAGAGACAACCTTCTCTCCCGAAATGGATTTGAACTCCCTTTGATAAGGCAATACTCCTTGTTCCATGAGTGAGTCATTGTGAATCTTGGTCCAATTTATGAAGAAGTAGTTCAAGCTTGGCTTCTATGGAGGTAAATCTATCTTCATGAATGTTCCATAAGTACCAACAAATGTAAGAAGAAAAACAAAAGAAAATAGCAAGTAAAAATATCATAAAAAAATTAACTAAGAAACAACTACAAACTAAAAAGATAAAATAGGTAATAGAAATTGCCTAAATTAGCAAATTACCTGCTCTTCAAAATGTCAACTTCCAATGAGAAAGTGAACCACACTAATCATTTAACGGCGCCTAAAAACTTGTTAAGACGACCAAATGATGTTTATGTGAAAATACGTCATGAGTGAATGTGGTAAGTACCAAAACTCGATTTGAAACAAAAGGTATACTCAAAACTGAACAGTGGTGATACTAACACTCAACCCCTTTCCGCAAGTGCACGGGTTATACAAGTACGCGGGACTCTAGGAGTCCGATATCGCACTCACGAGGATTGGAGCTCTTCAATTGAATTTGATCACCTCTGGCCACATTTTCATTATTTGAAGTAATTAAGTGATGTCGAATAAAATCAATTTAATTGAAACAAAACTGATTTAAAACTAATCCTAAAATCTACCAACAACAACTACTTAATTCTAAAAGGTATGAAGAGAGTCACTAGGGACGGGGATAATATTTGATAAACAGCTTTGTATTTCTTTAAAGTGCAAATGATTTATATTAGTCGAATTTATCCAAGGAGCAATGTAGTATAGCTTGGATTTCTCCATACACCATACATTTCAATTATCTAACACACCATATTCCTTTTCAGACAAAATGGTCCATATAGTTACTTGTAAAATTTGGCACTCTTTTAAGATTCGATTGTTTTCTTCAATACTTCACAACTATTTCAGATCAAGAATTTCATTCATAGATAGGATAATGCAGTTTCTCCAATGTAATTGGTATCTCGCCCTTCAAATCTAATAAAATTTTCTATCTCCTTGATTAGATCTCTGCTAACACGGGATCAAGATCCTTCTTCATCGACTAAGGAGAAACCTCTGATCAACTAATTGACATCATCTAAATTAATCCTCACACCATGAGTAAATTAGTGATCTATCAAAGCAATTCTTCGTATTCATTAGTTCAAAAGATATTAGTCTGAATATAATTTGCGCTACCGCTTCTTATCACACCCCATCTCGTGTCACTCGTATGGCCTCCTGAAATCGAGCAAAGATACAAATTCTCTTTGGGTATAAGCTACTAATATTCCGAACAATTCATTATATGAACAAAGACTAATTATAGTAAATTCAGTATTCAAAACCTACAAAATAACTGAAACCAGAATCTGAATGTTCAATAATTAAACCCAACTCCTAGAGGGTGTTTAATGTTCCATTACTAGATTCCAATCATCACTAATCAAACAAAAAGTAAGAAATGAAGAAAAGAAATCAAGAGAAAACAGAAAAATCCGCATTTGAGCTTCAATCTTCTCTCAACAAGAAAGAAATTGAATATCTGAGTACAAAGACCGAAATATCTTCAATAGAAATAAAAATCTCGCTCTAAAAACTACTCTAAGATATATTAAAAATAAAAATCTGCAGCAAAAACTAAGGAAATGGGCAGTTTAGAGAGAGAAAACCCATGAGAGAGAGAAATTCCAGATTCTTAGCTTCAATCTTTGTCTGAACCTTAGTGAAATCTGAATCTCTGTTATACAACACCGAAATCTCTTCAATAGAAATAAAAATATGCTCTAAAACCACTCTAAAATCTAAAACAAATCAAAATCTATGAAAACCGGAAAATAAGTGCCTAGAGAGAGAAACCCCATGAGAGAGGCTCTCCAATCTTCCCGCCTGCATCTTTACCTAAAAACGAGGCATATATGGTCCTAGGGTGAACTGGCTTGAAATTAGTCAAAATATCACTTTTACTTTTGTGTTTCAAAGATTTTCGTCGCGAATTAGTTTTCGTCGACACCATTTCCGTCAGCGACACGATTTCCTCGTCGCGACAAATTTTCCGAAGAATCGGGGTTTTTCTTCTCTAACTTGTCGGGCCATAACTTCTTCTGTTTAATCAGACTTAAATTTCATGAGTACTGCTGAAAGCCTCTTTGAATGTGCAGAATGCAACCATGAGGGAATTGAACCATTTGATGTTCCAAATGGTACATAAAAGTTAATCTTCCTAGTAGGCGCCGTGAGACTCTCAAGTTGACTCTTCTTGGAAATATATTGCTCATTTCTTGCCAAATCACTTGTTTTCATCAATAACTTAAAACCGTTTCGAGGATATTTTATGAGTTTTACATGAATATGGATATTAAATGCACAAAATAGCATGTGAAATGAACTCAAAACATAGATGAGTTTTGCACTCATCAATCTCCCGGCATTTGCCGAGGACCCGGAGCTCCGAGACTCCATGCTCCTCATGCAGATACTCACCTGAGCCGCCTATGACGCCAAGGCCGATATTTTATCTCTCGGATAGTCATCGATTTTTATCACACGATGACGTCTAGGTGAGAGGCCAACCCGACTGCTCTGCATTTTTCCATCGACGGCTGACCAAGGATACTTAGGGCCTCCGACATCACAACTGCTCTCCATCTTCCGGTGGTCCTCGCCAACGCAGCAGTCTATAGACAGTGGCATCCCTCGACCAAGGAGATGGTTCGTCTTCTCTCTATGGATAATACCACTAGGACTATATTGTTCAGGAGGCGGCTCCCGCAGCATATGCTATTGATAGACCATATATTGCGCCTAACTGCTCCCGCTCCAAAGACACGTCCGCAGGAGATTAGCCATTTCGGGAGGCTCAGATCGTATTTCCAGAGGGCTTCGGGGTCTCACCCACGTGAGTCACCATGACGCCTGCTCCACTGAGGGACAAGGTCCACCGCAGATAGTCAGCCTGAGCCGAGTCCACGCCTTCTTATTTCCGCGACCCTATGCTGTGTGCCGGAGACATCGCCCGCCGAGCCTCGACAGCATCAGTCATGCACAGGAGGCCACCCCACTGGGCCGACGGTGGTAGGCCATGCCTCGTCTTCATCTCGCCTCCGGACTGCCCCGAGGACCACTCGAGGACCAAATTCACACCGATAGAGGACCCCACTCCGAGGACTCCGCCCCCGTAGCGCCAGAAGACACCGAGGAGCCTCGGCCCAGCCTCCTTCAGCCTCCGGCTTCGCCCCTTCAGCCTCCACTCACCACAAACCCAGCACTCTCCATCTCTGCCCTCTATCCCTCTCGCAGCCCCCACTCATGCTCACCGCTCATTCATATAGCTGGCCGGAGCACCTCCAGACCGCTCGCAATACATTGCCATCTCCACCAGGGACTTTCTGACTATCATGGATGCAGTCCTCACGTTCTCCACCACTTCGGCTTCATTTGCGACTGCCCATGCCACCCTCGCAGATAGGATGACTCGAACTGAGGTTGCCATGGCTCAGACCAGCGCCATTCTAGCACAGAATCAGGCCATCCTCATGCAGCTCTAGAGTCACCTGGGCCCCTACGCCCTCTTATGTCCTCGTCAGCCTCTGCTATTCTCCCCCAATAAGATCGCCTCCTCTACTACCACCCGCCGATCCCCGGGATGTACTCGGCAGCCTACAGCCAGACAGCCCACACCGCCGCGGCACCCCACCTTGTCCAGCCGAGGATCATTTTTCATCCGCCATGCATCACCCGCATGCAAAAGTAGGTGTGCATCTAATCAACAAATTTATATCCTAAATCCTACCGGCCGCAAAATACACGCAAAGATAAAGGGTTCAGTAGCTCCAACACGGATGGGTTTTTTTTTTGTGAGAGAAGAGTTGCAAGGATTGAAAATGGTGTTTCCTCTTGGATTTTAGATTTTTTTTTTTTTTTGCAAAACAAAGGGATTTCAATGGTTGGCAAATCGAAAATAAATTGAAATATATAAAGAACTCCTCAAGTCTCCCGCCACCGGGCTTAGGGTTCAGTCAACCGAGACATGTCCTCTGTCTTTTCCTCTCATGGGAGGATGACTTATAGTCATTTCCCCAACCGGATCTTCTTCATTTAGCTTTAAACCTAAACCCTATAATTCTTCTCTCGAACAATGGCATTTAATGAGCATAAGTGTCCATGATAGTGAGACCACATCTCATAACCCTACCCTACAGTAACTAATAGGAGACAACTAACTGGATATCAGTGGATCTAATGCTAAGTATCCCCTAAAACCAAAAAGCTTGCCAAATACAGGTTAGTGAGGACATGCCTAGGAGATTTTAACCTAAGGTGAGAAGCAGGAACGCAAACACCCATAAATGCTTACCGAGCAAGCAAAAGAACAAACTACCATTTTAAAACTGCACTCAAAGGGCCTTCCCTTCAAGGATGGGTTTAGTCGAACATCCCTTGATTTGTCATCATCAAGGGAACACAGAGAAATGCAAGAAAGTGAAGGAAAGAGAGAGAAAATCACACCAGCAGTGGGAGGAGAGGAAACTTGGCTCCCAATTTTATTGAGTGATTGATGAACTGAAAGTTTATTTGACAAAGACAGTTTCCGACTGAGTTTATAGGTGCTCGCACAAGGAAATTACAAAAATGTATAAAGGAACCAAAATTACTTAAAGGGAAAATTTGTACAAAGCGGGTCAAAAAGTAGTCAAATTGGGAGCAATGTTGCGAAATTTGCAGGTTGCCGAATTTTCGCAACCCTGCCAAATTTCCACTGTGCCTTTCTTCTCTTCTCTGCAGATTTTTGCTCCACCTCTCCGGTTCGAATGGCGCATCTTCGAATTTGGCCCAAGTTCATCGTGTTTAACCGGGATAAGATAATGAGGTATTTGGCCCGTTAACACTACAAAAATAGCTACAAAAATGTGATCGCAGCAAAGCTCCAGAACCCAATGTATCAATTGGGTTATTTTAGTTTATTAGTATACAAAATGTGCTTAAAACCTGCAATAAACAGGGCTCAAAATAGCACTATTTGGGTACTAATCACCGATTGAGGAGGTACCACTTCCTCCACTAACTCTCTCCATCCACACCACCAGGACAATGGCATACTGGTCAGGGAGAGTTAGTGTCAGCTAATGTTCACACCGCACTCTTCATTCTTTGTACCACCTGCCAAAGAGTTTCCATTTTTGTATGTTTAGTGGCTGTCGTTACTTCATTTTGAAAAGCTTGAAAATTTTGTGAAATACACTATATATATATCATACAACTCCATTTTTCTACATTTTGCAAATCATTTTTCATTTCATTTTTTGTGGTTTCACTTTCCTGTAAGTTGAAAAGTTAAAAGGACTTGATATACTAACAATGCTAGAATAGTTCCATGCATGATTAAGTAGATGGTTAGTTGAAGTCCCCTGAGTATTCAACCTTTTTCATCCACCTTAGCTAACCACACACAGCACGCCACGCCATCAGCAGAAGCTCATACCCCCTTTACTTGCAAACCGGCCTTAGCTTTGTTGACACCACCATGCCAAGGTTCTAGTAACAATGAAATCTTCCAAAAGAAAAAGAAAAATAAAAGAAAAAGAAAAAGAAAAAGAAAATAGAAAAGTCGCGACGCTTTGCCTTGAAACCCGAGCACGGTCCGAGGGGTCTATGGCGAAAGCCCTTAAAGCCCGGTGTTTTATGCCAAATGGTTGGGAGCCATCGACTTAGTGCTCGCTACATGGGTGGATGGGTGAGGTTTAGCGAGTTGTAGGTGCTGGAATTTCGAAATAATTCGGAGTCCAGGGTGAAACCTGTAGAGTTAGTGGTCTAAAAGATCCTTTGAATTGACGCCCTAAACCTTGGGTCGGTCAGAGTCATCTGTGGATCCCCGATACACCCGACTTCGCGGTCGAAGTTCTCAGCATTGCATGCTACAATACAGAAGAGGTGTGAAATAAGAGTGGAACCGGATCTATTTAGGATTGGTCAACAGTCTAAAGCATTGGTAGTAGCTTGGTTAGGGGCATGTCTGCGAGTTTATTGGTAAACCGATCACCTAAACACTTAGATTTTGGTGGAAGTTCAGGTTGATTTCCTTGGAATGGACACTGCTCTGAAACTTGTTTCTGTATGGTATTTATTCTCCCAAGCTGGTTTTTATGCAAGGTCCCAATTTATCATACTGAGGGTAGGGCATTACTTATACAAACACTTTTTGAATAGACAGTCCCATTTTGCATACACATAACCTGCATGATCGTCCTTCTTTTTATCATTACTAAGGGACTAGCAATGCGTCGGTTGGGGGGAGTGATTAGTACCCAAATAGTGCAATTTTGAGCCCTGTTTATAGCATGTTTTAAGCACTTTTTGTGTACTAATCAACTTAAATAACCCAATTGATTCATTATGGTCCCAGCTTTTCTACTGATCACATTTTATGGCTATTTTTGTAAGTTTTGTAGGCCAAATACCTCATTATCTTCAATCCGATTCAAACACGATGAACCGAGAGCCGACCTAAGATGCATGATCGAACTAGGGGAGGAGATTTGGAGAAAATGCAGAAGAGAAGGAAGACACAAGGGAGTGTGGTTGCAGGTCCCAACCCGCGAAATTCTCGCAAGTCATAAATTTCGCAGCCGAGAAATCCCGCAACACCGGCCTCCCGCACTCCTCGTTTGTCGATCGCACCCGCTTCCTTTATGGTTTCATAAATCTACTCCTTATGGAATTCTTGGTCCCTTCATACATTTTGTAATTTCCTTAGTATCGGTGTTAATTCATATAAGCCGCTCGCTTGTAACATCAATCAACTTCGCCCATCAATCACTCCAATAAAATCACACCAAGTTTCCTCCTCCCAATGGGTAAGTGATTTTCCTCCTTTCCTCTTCACTTTCTGTATCTCTTTCTTCCCATCCAAACACCCCGATGATGACAAATCAAGGGATGCTTAGCTTAAGACCCTCATCCTCGGGTTAGAGGAAGGCCACCGGGTACCCGCCAGGTAACCAATTGTTCTCTTGCGTTTCATGTGTGGAGCATTTATGGGTGTTTACTGCCTCTGCCACAATAGGTTTAAATCTTCAAAACATGCCCTCACCAACCTATATTTGGCAAGCTTTTTGGGTTCAGTGGATACTTATCACTAGATCCACTAATACTGAGTTAGTTGTCTCCTATTAGTTACTGTAGGGTAGGTTTAGGAGGTGTTTCACTGGCCCGGGGAGCATTTATGCTCATTAAATGCCATTGTTCAAGAGAAAATATTATGTGGTTTAGGTTTTAAAGCTAAATGAAGATCCGGTTCGAAATGACTATAGCTCGGTCCTCTCCCAACGTGAGGAAAGACCTGAGGACATGTTTCTGCTGACTTAACCCCAAGCCCAGCGGCCCCGAGACTTCAAGGAGTTCTTTTATACTTTATTTCGATTTATTTTCAGTTTGCCAACCATTGAAACCCACTGTTTTTTTGCAAAAATCCTTAAATCCAAAGAGGAAACACCATTTTCAATCCACTACAACTCTTCTCTCACGAAGAAAACCCATCCCCGTGTTCGGTCTCAGACCGTATAATATCACAAGAGCCTCGTTACTACAGTAGGAACCCTAGGATACAAATTTTGTTGATTCCTGGTACACTTACTTTGCATGCGAATCAGGTATTCTACCCATTTTCCCTTTAGATTTTCCGCCTTTAGTCTTTTAGTACGCTTCATAGAGTCCTTATAGTGACTTCGTCATTCATTGGATCATGGATGAGCCGGATGAGTAGTAATTCTTGATACCGAGCTCGGCGCAGAAATCTCTGAACTTGGGATTGTCGAACTGTTTCCCATTATCAGATACCAAGGCTCTAGGGATTCCGAACCTACAAATTATGGAACGCCAAACAAAGTTACGTGCGATCTTTGCTCGATGATCGTTTCATTTCGCCCCACTTGCGAAAGTAATCCACCTCACAATAATAACTTGCATCGCCCTTCCCCAATGGGTGGCCCCAAAGATGTCAAGCCCCCACTGCTGAAAAGGCCAAGGGCCAGCAGATCAGGTTAGCTATTTCATGGAGAGGTGAGGATCCGAGCATGCTCTGACATCTTGGCATTTTTTACCAACTCCGTGGCATCTTTGAGCATTGTAGGCCAATAATATCCCTGTCTTAGTGTCTTTGCTGCCAAGGACCTAGCTCCAATATGGTTGCCACGTATTAATCTTCTCATGCACTCTTTACATCAATCATGCCTTTCCTTCTTCCTACACATTTAAGTGACGGGTGTCAAGCCCTGCTTTTTATATAGTTCCTCGATGAATGGCGAATCTAGCCGACTCCATTCAAGCTTCGAGGCCTCCTTGAATCGACAAGGTCTCGCTCCACCAAGTAATCCTGCACGTGGGTCCATCCAACTCCTGCTCGATAATATCTGGGACACCTCTTCACCGCCGATGCTCACCGAGGGTTCCGAGAGGCTCAACCCAGACGCGTGTCTAGATCCCTCCCGTGGTATTGTGTCGCAATCCTTTGCTTGGCTACATCCACCAATAAGGTTCTCTCATTCAGATTACGCTCCATAAACCCATAAACTATAGACAGAGGCTCACAACTGAAAAGGATCATTTTTTCCTCCCATTTCAGAGGAGTCCCCAGTTTTATCACAAATCGAGCCACAGATATCTCCACATGATCAACTTCAGAGTGCAAACATTACTCATAACAGCCTTCACTTCCCTACCATATTGTCGAGGCCTAAAATTCAAACTCAGGTGTACTCCACGCCAATCCAAACTGTGAGGTCAGACCACCACCACTCGAATCAACAGATCACCCACACAGCCCAAATGGTAAGTCACACACAAAGAATTCATCATGAATATGCCAAAATCCTGGGTTCCTCGACCTGTCGTTGTTATCTGCTTGTATCCGACATGTCACCTACTTGCTCAGGGTCTACTTCATCAATCTTCCCAAGATCCGCCACAGTGATCCGCCTAATAGGTGTCTCCGCAGACTTCAATATGGAGCCTGAAATATGGTTGAAGCCTTCTAGCAAAGCAATACGCTAGATCAAATTCTTCATCTTTGAATACCTTTCCTCTCGCTCCCTGAGCTCGATGTGTGAAGTAGGGACCGGGCCAGTCAGATTCCATCTCGCTCTCGACTAGTGGCTACGAAGGAGAATTCTCAAATGGCTAAATGGGGCGTGGTAAGGAGTTCTCCTCATAGGGGCTTACCAGATGGGGGCAACAGTATCGCTTTAGCGTTGAGAACGCTCACACAAGGCGCCCTAGTTGGAAAGCCTTTTCTAACTCGAAGAATGGTCATGACTTGCCGCCGGATCTCGATACAAAGTGGCTCGTGAGCAAATTATTCTCCTAGTCAAACGTTGAATCTCTTTGGTGTTCGAAGGTGGGTACATATCTAACACGGCTTTTATCTTATCTAGATTTGCCTCTATTCCTCGGCTGTTGACCATGAAACCCAAGAATTTTCTCGTCGACTAAGGCACACTCGCCTGGGATTTAATTTCATGTTATACTTCAAGACCTGGAACGACTCAGCTAGGTGGGCTATATGGAGCCCAGCCTTAACAGATTTTACCAGCATGTCATCTATATATACCTCCATAGATGTGCCAATCTGTTTCTTAAACAAATCTAGTTTACTAGCCTTTGATATGTGGCCCCTGTGTTCTTCAACCCGAAAGGCATCACCTGGTAACAATAAGTACCTTGCCTAGTTATGAACGAGGTCTTCTCATTACCGGGGGTCCATTCTAACTGCTGTATCCCGAGAGCATTCATAAAGCCGAAGCCTCGTGCGTTTACTGCGGATAAGCCCACTATCGTCAATCCGAGGTAGGGTTATCTTTCTGATGTGCCCCGCGATACCTGAAGCCACCGTAGAGTCGCGCATTCATTTGCCTTTACTGAGGACTACAAGCAGCCAACCACTGTGTGGTATTCCACTTCTGATAGCTTCGCTCGTAGGAGTTTGTTAACTTCTTCATCGATTGTCTTCGCTCTTTCTAGTAGCGAAATTCCTTCTTTTTCGCTTGACAAGCTCAAGGAGGGGGCTGATGTTCAGCTTGTGTGTGATCACTACTGGATCAATTCCCCCCATATCCTCCTACTTCTAGGCGAATACTTCCATGTTCTGCTTCAAGAAGTGGATGAGGAGGTCCCTAACATCTTTGGCTAGTTTGGATCCAATGTAGACGAGATGTTCTAGTTGTTCGTCAAGATGTATCGGTTCTAGTTCTTCTGAGGGAAGGTCTACCAGCAGTATGTTATAAGCTGATGGGGCATCCACTATGAGAAATCTCACCGTCATTATGGCCTGACATAGGGGATCTCCCAAAGTGAGCACCAGTTGTATTGACCCTAGGGGCAGCACTCTTTCTCCGAAGAACCCCCGCAGGTGGGCGTTGACCGGCTCTAACTTCTCCCTTCCGACGCCCATCTTATTGACTTCGAAGATTATCACGAGCTTCCATCACAACCAGACTTGTGTGAACTGCACCAGCACGACAAATTACTACCGATCATCATGAGATGCCGGCAGCCTTCCACGCCGGAGTCCAAAATTATGGTGGTGTCTAGCCGAGGGAGTCGACACCGCTTGTATTTGATCTCCCTATTCCGATGTCGGGCGATGAGCCTGCGAGAGCGACCTCCTCCAACTCTGAAATCATGGATTTCCCTGGGGGCCGGCCAGTTGGTGTCAGCTGACGAGGTGATGGGGCGGTGCTCGTCCCCCACTTCGAGGCCACACGGCGGGCATGTCTCACTTGATCGTAAGCCCACTCTTCTCAATCGGATGCAATCATCCGCGATGTCCATGATCCCTATGGAATCGCCAATACTTAGTTAGGTCTTCTCACTGGGTCCGTTCTCATCCGAGACGGCCACCTTAAAACTTTTGTGTTTCCGTCTCACTCTAGACCTTCTAAGCACCGAGGTACCAAGTGGCGGTGAAATCAGCTTATGTGGAGACGTTGTTGTAGCTCAGCAGCCTGGAGGTCCACCATCCCAACCCCGCCTTTGAGACCGCCTTGTTCTTTTTCGTCTCTTCTCGTGGGAATCTATCTCCGTTTCTCGTCTTTCGGGCTCCACTCGCTCGCTCCCTTCCTTTTATGTGGAAAAAGTTTTCCGCTCAGATAGAAGCGCTCGTTGATGTACTCGGCTTTAGTGAGCACTCGCCATTTACTTGAGGGTTCTTGAGGTCTGAAACATCGTGTCTTTCGATCAGACGCTAAGCCCGGCGATGAAAGCAGCTGGGAGTGGTAAACTTTGTCCGGATGTCTACCTTAAAGACTCCAAAGGCAAACTGACGAGGGTCTCGTGCCTCTGGCCCCGCTTATGGTCGCTAAGTGATAGCTCTGGCCTCGTATGTCCGAGCTCGTATGAAGTGGGCGCAGATCTAACGCGATGGATACCGGCTGACGATCTGACGATGGTGGGAGTCTCGCTGAACCAGCAAAAGCCGCCTTTAGTGTGATGGCGTAAAGCCCGCATCTAACTGGGTCCTGCACTGAAGCTCCATTTGTGTAACACCCTGTCCCGAGAGGGTGTACAGTATGTGTACCCGTAGGGGCGCATATGTGCACCAAAAGACTTTCTTAATTATTTAAGTGTCATTGTAGTATTTTTGGAATATCAACAAGTGGCAAATTTGTAATTCAGGCAAAAAATATATGAAAGTCATAATATGAGAAGAGGTAAGATGCCATTATATAAATAACAAAAGTTATTTGGTAAATACTTGAGAGAGGAGGACCTAATTGAAATAAAAGGCACTGAACTATAAAGGGGATGGACAAACAATGATCTATTTTTCGGCTAGAGCCAACCGTGAAGAGAGTGGAGTAAGAAGAGGCTAGTGCCAAGAAAGATAAGTAAGAGGGAAGAAGAGATGAGGAGAAAAGGTATGGACTCAATTTCAGATGCACCACGCTAGATTTTGGATGTCTTGCACTATGTAAGAAAAATCTAATTAGGCATTCTGACACTTATCCGTCTCAACAGAGACAGATCAGATACAAATTAATTAGAGACGGACTTCGTCTAACAGACGGAATTTCGCCTCTAAATAGAGATTTAATGATTTCCGCCTCGTGACGGTGACGTAAAATAGAGATCGACAATTTCCGCCTCCCAATCGTAGACTAACCGTGACTCAAATCTGACTGCCTCTATTTAGGATCGAGATCAATACCTCTCGTTCTCTAATCAAGAGATGAAAAATCAGTTTTGGATTAGAGACGGAAATTTCCGCTCTATTTTCGTCCCATTGCCTCTGAGTATTTAAATGATTTGCCTTCAAATTTGGGATGTAAATCATTCCTGTTTCCTCTATTTAGAGATCGGTAAACCGTCTGTTCTCAATCAAAGACGATTTATTCCGTCTCTGACAGTACGGAAATTATTCGTCTTGCTCGTTTTAAATAGAGACTTTAATGATTTCGCCTCAAATTTGGACGGAAAATCATTCCGCTTCTCTATTTAGAGATGGGAAATAGAGACCGAATAATCCGCCTCCGAATTCCATTTCAATTATTGCACATTTTGAAAACAAAAAAACAAGTGAGACTGGCACTGCAAAATCTCTTTCACTCTCAAACAATCTAGCAGTTTTATCCCTAATACTTGTTTTATTTTAGAAAATATCCTATTCGTCATCTAGTCTTTCAACTTATAATATATATGTATTTTCTTACTTATTTTATAAAGTGAAGGAAAAAAAAACACAAAATGAAAAAAAGAACTAAATAATTGCTTATAAATAGAAAGTCTAGAATCACACAACATACATACTAGTTAGCTCACCTTTGAAAAACATATATTCTATAATAATAATAAATTAGAAATGGTCCAAAATTTTCCCCACATCATATCCAAGGAAAAAACTCTTGCACATATGCACAAATAAATTATAAATTAATCATTCTTAGTTTAAAATGAATTAATTAAAGCTTAATTCAAAACCAATACTTTGGTTCTTTTGTCATTATTGTTGAATATGATTAATTTAAAATTTCATTTAACAAATAATGGCTCTGCATCAATCTTTATATATATTATTTTTCAAAAAATGTTTGGGAGAAAAATAAAATGAATAAAAGAACTGAATAATTAGTTTTAAAATATAAATAACTAATTAATTTACTCGAATACTTAACTTTATCTCTTTCAAAAAATAAAATAGACAAAAAAGAACCCCAAGAAATGTGGATATATATGAAACATAAGTAGAAATAGAAACGAGAAGTTAAAAAATAGTCATTTAATTAGAAATAGAAATTGAGGAAGTTGAAAAAATAACAAATTAAATATTAAACGATTATCACTTAATTTTTAAATTACCCTTTTACCTTTATGTACATAATAATGTAATCTTGATAATATTTTGCTTTTATTTTTTATATTTTCATTTATTAAATTTAAAATATAAAAGTATAAAAAAAAAATCATAAATAAAAGATATAGAATATATATATATATATATATATATATATATATATATATATATATATATATATATATATATATATATATAGTATACAAAATAAAATTTTTTAATAAAAGAATAAAAAAATAATGAATAAATAAAATTTAAAAAAATTATTTAGTAGATTTTCCAAATAAGTGAAAATAATATTTTATATTATCAAAGAAATTAAAATCATAAAATCTAGTAATTTAAAAAAAAAAAAAAGAGATAGACTGCCATAGGTTAATGAAATTGAGTGCTGGAGGGTGGTCGTGTGTTGAATAGTGCTGCAGGTTTTAAGGCAAAAATTAATTTGTTAAATATATTATTGTTTCATTGCTATATAATATTATGTTTAATTTTAATAGTTTAATGGGCTCCTTCACAATAAATAAATACAAGACGTATATCCCAAGTGATAATTCCCTATAAATCTTTAGTAGGCTATCGGTAGAGCTACTTCTCTAAACGTGCAAGATGTGATAAATTAGATATTTCACACTCTCAATTTCCATCCAAAGATATAAATATATTATTATTTTAATATGGTGTGGTCGATTTTGAAATGATGAAGAGATAGAAAGATCAATATGGTGTGTGGCACCACATACCGATGACTTGTCCTTTATTTTTAATTTACATACTTATATAATTATTTGTTAGTAAGTTCACAAGCCCTCTTCCCGGGTTATTACAAAAATTTATAACTATAGCTTAAGTGATATTCATAATGTTGGTTCATGTGACTTTAAGTTGGCAATTATTTGTAAATGTTTGGTTTTTACAAATAAAATTGGTAAAAAATTAAATAATTAACCTTAAACCAATTTTGTTGTTTTCTCCACTTTTCTATTAGTATAATTCATTTTCTATTTTCGTTTTCATTTTATTAAAACTTTAGAAACCAACACTTCTGAAATCAGCAAACTTTACTGCTAGATTTGAATATAAGTAAAAAACATAGTTCCGTGATGTTTTTTATAAATATTATATTATAAGTGCATGACATTTTGAAAACAATTACTGGTTCAAATGACCTTAAATTTGAGAAGTTCCTTGAACACTCTTATTGATGTTTAAAAACACTCTAACTTTCCCCTTATATCTTACATTACTTGAACAAGCATTACATAAATAGAATTTTAATTGAAATAATCTTACATGTGTTAAAAATAATGAAAAATACTATTAAAATCTTGAATTTTTGAGACTTTTATATTTATCTTGGAACAAAAAATGATTTTTAATTATACAAACTCATTTTAATTGTACTTTAGATTTGGATAAATCTAAATCTCTTAACAGATCTTATGTGGCATTGCAACATGTGGTTGCTTTGCTGACCAAAGGCAGGACCGCCACCTCATACCTGCTAAACGACGTCGCTTTGAAGCCAAAAGACGAGCTGCCGAGTTCGTTATCGATCATGGCTAAGATCTGAATAAAGCCGTGGAGGCAGACTGCTGTCCATGGATCTCACTCTTCAAGCAGAGGAGGTGGCCGTGGGAGGGAGTTTTCTCCGGTAGGAGAAGTAGGAAATGTAATAATAATTTTTATTATTATTCAAATGCCCGCTCCATTCTTTTATTATTTTTCTTCAAAATCAGGGACTCCTAAATTTATTATGAGCTATTCTGTTCATTAAGAAAAATCAATGAATGGTGAGATGTGACTTAGATTTTTTTTTTTTTAAGTTTAACAGGCTTTTTTATTTCCATTTTGAATTAAAGTGACTACATCTTTTAATAAAATACGTTTATATATAGGTATCTACTTGAATATCTCAAAAAAAACTAAAAATATTTCCCTAATGGGTATAAGGCACTTTCCTGTTTTCCTATTATGTTTTTTCTTTACATCTTGTACTTCTGATAGTTTTCTACTTTTCGAAACAAAAAACAGAATGCTGAGAATTTTCTTCCCCTGTAAAATGAGTGCCTTTTGTCAACAAAGTTTATCCATTTTCTTCATTTATTGTGCCACTTCATATCCGTCATTTCAGCTGAGTCATTTAACAAAAAGATCAGAAATTAATTTTCAAGATCTTTTTATTTATTATTTATTTACAGAAACTATTTTCTAAGTGGTAGAAAATAATTCAACCTAACCTATATGCTAAATTTGAGCTTGTTTATGATCTCGCCAAAATTAACTTGAAATTATGTTTCATAATTTTTTTTATTTTTGAAAATAATTTTGACATCTTATTAAAAACAAAAGAAAAGTGTTTTAAAAAAACTTTTAAAAGAATTAACTAATGTTTGATTTCTTGGAAATTACCTTTTTCAAAATTTTAAAAGGTCAGAGTACTTTTTTAACAAATCTGTGATTTCAATTGAGTTGTTACTTATTACTAACCCACTAGTAGTTGGAAATTAAAAAACAAAATTTTTGATTTTTTTTTTAGAGCACATGAAGCGGTACTTGCTTCGAAAGTGGGATATTGATATCTTCAAATGACGGTGTTTCAGGTAATACCGACCCATTTGATTACAGTACCCATCGCTCCCTATTTCTATCTCTTTCTCTTCGTCGACGCCGCCTCGTCTCTCCAAGATTCCTCTCTTCTCCTGGGCTCGTCGTCATCGCCTTCGCACTGAGGTAGCTTTCATCCAAAAGCATTCTTTTAAAGGCTCCATTTTTCTTTGATTTGGCCTTCCTTTTACCTTTCTAGGGTTCATGATTGCAGAGGAGTAGGTTTCGTAATCGGTCAGCGATTTTGATCTCTGCAGAAGTAGTGAATTTCGTATGTGTTTAGCCACTAAAATCTCCTCGGGATTTGCAGATTCTAGGTTTCATACTTCGCTCGACGTAGGAAACCCCCTCGAAAATCCACTTCTAAAAATGGGTAAAATCATAATTTCGTAAAAATCCAAAATTTTTCTAGATCTCTACACAACCAGATTCTTCTCCGTTTAAAAATCGTCTCACGAATTAAGCAACCACGCCGAATTCGTTGATCTGAAAGCTTGATTTAATGCTGAGAGTGGAGGCTCGTGACACATGGTAAAGAGCGATGCCACATGGCACTTCTAAGAGAATGACACTTGGCATTGTACGAAAGGCTCACAATTGCCACGTATATGGTGAATGATTCCATTACCATATTAGCCACATGAGATTGTTGAGATGTCATAAAAGAAAATAAAGAAATAAGGAATAAAGGTAGAAAATTGGCAGAAATAATTATATTTGGCTTGATGGCGAGGGAGGGAAACTTCTCCTTGACCTTACATTTAATGCTCCAAAGAGTGAGAGAACCAAAGAGAGGAGAGAAACAAGAGAAAGGAGAAATGTGAGAGGGTGAGAAGAGAAATGAGAAAAAGAAAGGAAAAGCTAAAGGGATAAAACAAAAGGAAAAGAAAACGTGAGGAGGAAGAAATGAGAAGACCAAACATGCAGAAGGTTTTGTTCTCACATTTTGTGAGAGATCATTCCTTCTCTTTAGAATCAGAGGCGATCCGACCGTCTTGATTCCTTCAAGACAAGAAGAGTTGTTCTACTCTGAGAGAGGACAACGCAGAAAGCATCGTTTCGGGAGTTTCGACAACCCATAAAGGTAGGGTTTCATCCTACTGCTTTACACTTTATTTAAGTGTTTTGTGATGTTTGAGTTGATCGAGGCCAAAGAGGGGCCTGATCGTTCCAAATTGAACCAGTGTGGAATTGTTAGAGGACTCGATTTGTGCGCCCCAGCGCTTTAGGACCGTTTTGGGTGCTTCTGGATGATAAATTATTAATTAAATATGCTTTGGGTGCAGAAAATCGAAATGGGTATTTTAATTCGTTCCACCAAGAGGAACCGACAGTCAAAAGATTTGCCGCCCGTGGACAAATTTCCACTTGTTTTGTTTTTGGGACCGTAAAACAAACCTAATTTGTAAGGAAATGGACTATATAATGTCCATTTGTTTTGGCATGAGAATTGTTTGACGTGAATGGCTTGGTATGTGGAAATATATAGGTTAAGATATTATTTAGAACAAAGAGAGTACAATGACACAATTACATGGAATTAAATTGTGTTGTGTGTCATTGAGATGATTAAGGATTTGTTCACAATCACAAATTGGTGATGAGTGATGTGTTGAATTACATGTGTGTAATTGTAGTGGATTGAAAATATGCATATTGACATATTGTATAAATGATTTTGAAAAATGGCACAATGCATTTTCATATGCACTGGGTAACCTAGAACTAGGTGTGAGTGCATGACATGGTGTTTTTGTAAAAACGACATGGTTGCGAAAGGAATTTCACAGATGATATTCCTGAGAATTTGGTCAGGAGATGGGCCAACAGATCACTTCTGATGAGGACTATGACTGCTTCGAAAGCTCACCAACCACCCACTTCTTCGAGGGTAGTCCTCATAAATTCTTTACCGACACGTTTTTAAATATTTTCAAGAACAATGGTGTTTTGCTTTGAAAATGATTATTTTTCTACATGGCTTAGGCAAGTGTGAATGAGCTCTGGAGGGACCCTGTGACAGGGGGATCATGTAGACATTCAAGTAGGATCACGTATTTACTTGAGGCAGCATTGGAGGCAGATATGCACTTAGGTGGAGAGTAGCCCATTTATAGTGATTCCACTACTGAGCGATAGCTCACCCCGTTGAGGGATTATATTTTTTCAGCACAGGAGTGACACGAGAGGTGTTTCATTTAGAAGTCGATTTCATGAAACCAAATAGGATTTTATTGTTTTCTGAATACATGTATTAGAATTTAAAATTTAATATATGTCAGATAAAGTGTAATCAACTCGAATTATTGGGAGATAATTGGTAAATAGTTGTGATATTTATTTTGATGTAGTATTGGATTTATGAGCCCAAGAGGCATTTTTATCATGGTAACGGCTCTATTATCCGAGATGTATAGATTTCTTCACAAAGGACGGTAGTCAATATCCCCAAGCTGCCATCGTTTCTCCTTCTTTAGGGATTTTAATCCACAAATATTGAGGTCTGGCTGGGTGTGGTAGGGAGACCCCAGAAATTCCAATTTTGGAAAGGGCAAAGTCATACTAAGTTGTAAATACAAAATTTATTTCTAGATTCTGATGACAAAGCGGATTCCACCGTTGAATCAGCCCTGAAATCGAGCCACATCGCCGACTCAGCCGACTCGAGACAAATGGCTGGCACATTTTTTCGAGGCATCGCTTCGTGTCAGAACGATTGGCGCGATCAAAGTCGAGGAGATAATATGCTCATGCCATAAGTGGCATGAGTAGAGAAATGATGAAAATGGACGATCGAGATAGTGCCGAATGTCAAAACTGGGAAGTATATAACGCGTACAATGGATCTGTTTAGTTAGAAAAAGACAAAATATGAATAGTGTTGTCTCCCACAAGCAAAAGACCAAGAAATGCGGAGGGCAAACTCAGAGGCTCCAATGTATGGATTTTCTTGTGGAGAGAGAGACTTCTCTAAATTTCCAAAGATTCGACCGTGGGCAGCCTTCTCGGACAAGAAGGAACTGCTCTACTGAGAGGTGCCTACGCGCAAGTACTGATTTGAGGAATTTTGACAACTCGAGAGGTAGGAAGCTCTCCCTTGGGTTTTACACCTTATTTAAGTGTTTTACAATGTTTTGGCTGGTTTCGAGGCCTTGAACGGCCAAGTTTGATCGCCTCCCAAAGCTCGGGACTCCAATTGATTTTAATTGAGTTAACCCACTGGTGGTTGCTCAAAACAAAGGACTGCTAATCTTAATAGCGTGAAATTATGCTTTAAATCATGTATTGGTTTGTATGAGGTCGAAATGTCAGAAATTCTGGTTCACAAAGTAGGTCCAACAAATTTATCGTGATTCTTCGGGAATAGTAATCGAGGGCTCTACCATTCTCGTGAGAATAGTGTCTACAAAATAATTTTCGTGAAATAAATGTGTTTGGTCAGGTAATTCAAATCGAATTGCTCGCGGTTTTGATCATCATTAAATTACGCGAAATAATTTTGATGTAATTGACGGTGAAATTATGCGATACTGTTCAGGTGATTTAAATTATGAATATATGCATGATTATATATTTGCATGTTATAGAATTAAAATGTTCCATATGCCCTTTAAGGCACCACCCTAAGAACTATAGGAGTGAGTGCATGAGGTGATTCTTGAGAGAATAGTTCGGAGGGTTGTCTAAAGAAATAATGAATATCGAAGGGTAGTCCAAATAAAATATCAATCGTCAGAATCGGCCCAATTGATATACATCGGAGGGTAGTCACACATATCAATCGTGGTCGGCCCCGATTGATATACATCGGAAAGGGTTGTCCACCAAACAAATAAAACTAAGGGTTCCTGCTCGTGGCTTGAAGTGATGTGAAGTCGAGAGGACTCGGGATATGAGATGTCCAGTTAGACATTCAAGTAGGATCCGTGCATTTATTTGAATGTGTGTTTATTTTGGAGCATTGCACATATGCACTTAGGTGGAGAATAGCCTTAGGATGAAGTTCCACTGCGAGCATTAGCTCACTTACCATTAGAAGGATACTATTTTACGGTGCGGGAGGCGTCACGAGGAGACGGGGTTCATCATAAATTTGTTTGAAGAAAGCTAGAATGTGGCTTGGATGGTTTTGCATGTATTAGAATTCTAGTATTTTAATATATGTGTTGTATAAGAGTAGATCATTAACTCTTGTAAGTATGATATATAGTTGGGATGTTTTATGAGTATTGGACGGTTATGGGCTAAGTGATCGTTTACTCGTATTCACGGATTATATTGGATAGATGGAATATACGTTGTGAGTATAAATGCAGGGGCCCAAGAGGTCATTTTTACTCTGTATAGTTGTATAAGAGACCCTGCGTGGTCATTGATGTTGATTGGGACAGGTTATATACAGGTAATGTATTTGGGTAGAGCTCCGTACAAGGCCAAGACCTCTGCAGATTTTAAATCGATCATCATCGGGCCACGACATTCCACCGAGTGTTTCAGCGGGTTGTGGGCAGTCACGGACCCCGGGGATGTCCCGGCAGTCACGACAGTATCAGGCTTGGGTATCTGAATACCTAGCGAGGGCTTGGGTTTGGGTATCCCATCACCACTTGGGTGGTTTGATGTAGAGTATAGGTATATGAAACCCTAGAGATTGAGGATGCAGGCTTGGGCCGTAGTCTTTGAGTATAAGAACATCACCACTAGGTGTGGTTCGATGTTGGCTATGGAGGTATGAGTTACCCTAGGAAATCACGGGACAAAACTAGGACACTACATGCATGTGTTTTAGGTGATTGTTTGATAAATGATGTGTGAACATGTGAATGTTTGATGAATGGTGTGTATACCATGTTATTTGAGTTATGATTGTTTGTGTGCTTAGTACTTAGCACATAGGAAAACAAGTGATGTGTTAGAAACTTTTAGAAGTTTTTACAATGCGTAAAAACTGGAACAAAGAGGAGAAATAAAATAAATTCGAATAAATTTGTTTGAGTTGTTGGATAATGAAATCAAATTTTAATAAATTTGAGGTTGAACACTAGGGTTAGTGTTATATGAGGAGGCTTTGAGGAAATTCTGGACCTTTTTCCAGAATTAAATGAAAAAAAATATAATAAACAAAATAAATTTTAAGTAATTTATTTGGTTTATTGAGAAATGAGAAAAAAAAAAAAAAATATATATATATATATATATATATATATATATATATATATATATATATATATATATATCTTGGACTATATATGTATATAAGGTGGAGAAAAAAAAAAGTACATAGTGTAAAGAAAAAGAAAGTAAAGAAAATAAATTTCATAAATTTATTTGAGATTTATGAGAGAAAAAAGCATTTTCTAAGATTTTACAAGTAGTAAAGCGAAGAAAATGAATAAATAAAATTTTATAAATTTATTTGAGTGTTCAAGAAAAATGAAAAAAATGATTTTTTTAAGTGAAGATTTTCTAGATCTCTTGGGAAATAAATGAAAAAAAAAAAAAGAAAAAGAGAAAAGAGGCTAAGTATTTTGTTCAGTAGCGAGGAAGAGAGGGGCTAGAGCGGGAGGCCGGGAGATTTGGGCGCGCCGCGGGGTGGGCGCGGCCGGAGTGGGGGGCGCGCGGAGGGGCGATAGGGGCCCCCAGGCGCGGGACGGGCGGCGTTTGGGCGCGACTGTAGGGGTGCGCGGCACGGGCGAGGCTGGGCGCCTGGCACCGGGCGTGCCTCTTGGGGCTGCGGGTTGTGCGCTTGGTGCGCTCGGCTGTTCTTGACCTGTTGACTTCCGATCGCATTTCACTGAGTCAAATTTTTGGTTTGTGTTCGTGAACCCGGTTCATGAACATTCATCTAATTTTAAATTTTTTTATTAAATTAAATAAAAATCAAATCAAATCAAATCAAATTAGACAAAATTTTCGAAAAATAAAATTTTCAAAAATAAAATTTTCGAAAATAAAATTTTTGTTGATGAAAATATTTTAAATGCACAATCGATTGCCTTGCATTACCTGTAAATGCAAGGACAATGTGTATAGACTGATTTATGTGTATGAATAGTGTCTCGAAATTTGTGTTTGGCGTAGAATCTTGCGTGAATTAACCTGCCATGTTAATTGTGTAGATGGCTAGTAAGGACGGGGCGTAGAGAGGGCGTCCGCGGGTGCGTCCGAGCACCACGGTGTTTGATGCGCGGGCTTTTGCGAGGCGTGGGTATTACGTGGGTTGCTGTCGCCGCGGGGGGAGGGAGATCCGATGGTGGCCGGACCATTGGTTCATGCGGTCGAGAAGGTGTTAGAGGTATGGAGATTACCTGCGCGCGTCCGGATAAGACTAGGCGTGATTTCGGTACAAAGAGTGAGGCAATATGGTGGAAATGGGCAAGGACCTCTTGAGACCTTAGAGAGCCTTTGTATGTGAGCTCTCCACACACAGGGATTAGGGCGAGAATAAGGATAGTGCTGTTGGGTTTGGGACCGGAGTGGGACTCTACTCACGGTGGACTTGAGGATCATGGACATGTCAGAGTTCGATGTCATCCTAGGGATGGATTGGCTGACAGCTTACAGGGTCGTTATCGATTGTGAGCGTAGGAGGGTTACCGCCTATACGCAGGCCGGTACTCGTGTAGTAATTCAGGGGGACAAGCATGATATTTTGCCCCAAACAGTATATGAGTCCAGGTGTCAGGGACAGTTAGCGGGTTGGCTAGCGAGCCTTACTGGGGACGGAGAGACCCGGGACTTGGGTCTACCTCGAGTAGTGTCTCGTTATGTGGATGTTTTCCGGATAAGCTACCTAGACTACCTCCACGGAGGGTATTAGTAGACCCGGTATCGAGTTGTGCATACAGTATTTCACCCATCATGACTCAGCGTAGGATGGTACTAGTTGGATTACGCGGGGAACTCGAGTCGATTCACAGGGAACTATTGGACAAGGGGTTTATCAGACCGAGCACTTCACCATGGGGCGCTCCGGTTCTATTTGCGAAGAAGAAGGACAAGACACTTAACTGTGCATTGACTACAGGAGCGGTTGAGCGGGTTCACGATCAGAATCGGTACCCATTGCCAAGGATTGACGATTTGTTTGATCAGTTGAGAGGAGTGCGAGTCTGCTCCAAGATAGACCTTCGCACTTGTTACCATCAGCTGAGGGTTAGGGAGATAGATATCCCTAAGACAGCGTTTAGGAGTTGTTATGGGCACTTTGAGTTTACGGTGATGCCCTTTGGATTGGCTTGAATGTGTACGGCGGCAATTCATGGATCTCATGCATAGGGTATTCGACCCTATGCCAGATCGGTTGTCGTAGCCTTCGTGGGATGACATTTTTATCTACTCCCGGTCAGTGGGAGCATGAGTATCCTTGAGGGGATCGTGTTCTGATTGTTGAGAGACCATCAGTTGTACGCCAAGTTCAGTAAGTGCGAGTTTTGGCTTACTGAGGTGAGATTTTAGGACACGTGGTGTCAGCATCAGGAGTGTCAGTCGACCCAGAGAAGGTCGAGGCCGTAATGAGTTGGGAGAGACCGAATGTCAATCTTCGAGATACGTAGTTCTTGGGATTGGCTGGGTATTACAGGAGATTCGAGAATGGGCTGAAGTTGTCCCATAGGGGCAGGATCGTAGAACTTCGCCTACGGGACATGGACTCCATGGTTGGGACGTACGACCATAGAGAGAGGTCGAGCACTCGGAGGATGCAGTGTTGGTAGAAAGAGGGAGGATCCAACCTTCTTCTAGTTCGGGAAGGGCATCAAGACTTCCTGCTTCACACGAGTTTGAGGGACTAAGGCCGGGATTGCTTGGGCATGTGGGGCCCAGGATTGCCCGAGGAGGGATCCGGGACTTTTGGGACGCGCGATCCCCCAGTTAGGCCCATAAACGAGGAGAGTATACGGTTCATTCCTCCACACCCCAATGCGAGGTCGAAAGACGGTTCGGTTTAGGGTGCTATGCAGCGGCACTTCCGGCGACTGAGATAGACGGAGGGGCGAGTGTGGAGTCGAGTCGGGGGACAAATCGGAGTTGCGCGGCGAGGCGTGGTGTGGACCTTAGGGTGGTAGACACATTGGTTGTTGATGTCGGGCTTGACATGGATGGGTTGGCCCGGCCGTCGATTTGTCGATGTAATAAAGGACCTTATGGCGGGTTGTCATACCAGGCCACGGCTGTGGATTTGGGCTTAGAGGTTAAGGCCTTTAGAGAAGCCAGAATAGATGTTCTTCCTAGGATGTGGGGGTGAGAGTGGACCTGATAGGTCGAGTTATGAGTGAAAGATCTTTGAGATTACGCTCATGTGGTGGACCGGGATTGGGTGTCACTTGTTAGGGCATTATTGCGTTTGTGTGCACACCGGTAACATCGCGATCTAGTCGGGTGTGTGGGTGCAGTACGGCCATTCACCACTCTTGGTGAGTGTGGGTTGAGTTTGTCTTTAGGATTTACGTATAATGAAGACTCATAGTTCGATTCGAAATGAAGAGTATTTAAAGTGTGTTAAGGCAAAAGCAAAGGGGTCGTTAATCCCCTAAGGTGAGAATCCTGGAGTTAGGGTGTAAGAGACCCGGGGAGATATCCCGAATTTCTGTGTGAATGCAAGAGGCTTGAAGTGTAAGTCGAAGAGTTATGTTAATCGAAATGAAAACACACGGTCAGGTTATCACGTAGATTTAGAGTTTAGTGATAGGAGTCGGGAGTGACTCGAGATTTGGATACCCCTTTGGAAGTCGCATTGGGTGTTGTTGAGCCGGCAAGGGCTCGGTATATGGATGTCGTACATGACATGGAATAGGTTGACGGTCCATTGGATTGTCAGCGATTGTGACCTTGGGAAGGAGTCGGCGTTTTACACCTGAATGGGGTTGTGTAGGGTTACGGTTGTGTGGATTATATACGGGTGTTAGAGGACACGGCTATGACATCGTCCTGGGTTTTAAGAGTAGAGGAGCAATTGCCCTTGGTGAATTCACCCACAGAATAGTTATCGGGGCGAATTATACAGATGGCGCCATATGAGGCATTGTATGGGAGGCCCTGTGGAGTCAGATTATGTTGGACCGAGGTGGGAGAGGCTCACGTCACGGGTCACGATCGATTAGAGACACCTCGAGGAGAAGGTGAAACTGTCTGACGAGGCGTCTTCTCACGGCTCGGGTAAGGCGGAAGAGCTATGCGTGTACGACGTCGACCCTTAGAGTTCAAGGTTGGGGATCATGTCTTCTTGAAGGTTATGCCTAAGAGATGAGTGGTCGGGTTCGCGGCGGGAAGCTATCGCCGAGGTTTATTGGACCTTTCGAAATATTCGAGAGGGTAGGCACTGTTGCGTACCGGTTGGCATTACCGCCCAGCATGTTAGGTGTCCACGAGGTATTTCACGTCTCCATGCTCCGGAAGTATACTCCAGATCCAGCTCATGTGGTGGATTGGGGGCAGATTGAGGTTGACACTGATGGGACCTTGAGGAGGACCAGTATGTATTTTGGATAGCCTTGATCGGGGTTTTGCGGCCTTGAGCCAGTGAGGCTAGTGAGGGGTGCTATGGCGGCACTATGGGTGGAGGAGTCTACGTGGGACGAGGACCGCGATCACGGGCCACATATCCCTTCTTGTTTAGGGATGAAGGTACATGGTTTAGTCGTTTAAGAATTAAATGACTGTTTACATGCATGGTAGAGTGCACGTTGCATATACATGTGAGTGATTGTGATTGTCCAGAATTTCAGAATGTGAAATTCCTTTTAAGGAGGAGAATGTAGGGCAGAAATTCCAATTTATTGGAAAAAGGGCAAAAATCGTAATTCGTTTACAAGAGTGTAATTTTGATTAAAAATCAAAAATTTATTCTCTCTAGATCTTGGATGATGAAGCAGTTTCACCGTTGGAATCGTCTCGCGAATCTAGCTAGCGCTCGAATTTCGTCCAAATTCTAAGGCAGTCGGAGTTGGCACATTTTCGAGGAGCATTGCGGTTCGAATTGTCGTAAAGCGATTTTTTTCGATGTGTGAAAGTCATTACATATAACAAGTACTCATATGCCATAAGTGGCATGAGTAGAGAAATGATGAAAATGGACGGCCGAGATAGTGCCGAATGTCAAAACTGGGAAAAGAGGGACATAACGGGTATTAATGGAATTGTTTAAGTTAGAAAAAGACAAAACATGAATAGTGTTGTCTCCTACTTAAGCCAAAGACCCGAAAACATGGGGGAGGAAGAAAAACTTGCAGTAGGCTCCAATGGTGATTTTCTTTTAGAGAGAGAGAGACTTCTCTCTAAATTTCCGGCCAGTCCAGGCCGTCTGCGGTCTTTGGGACGGAAGGAAAGTTTGCTCTGGCCAGAGGCTACTCGTAGATGCCCGGATTTGAGGAGTTTTGACAAACTCAGGAAGGTAGGGGTTTCTCCTACTTGGGTTTTACACTTTATTTAAGTGTTTTACAATGTTTCGGTTGGCTTGAGGCCTTGAGCGGCGTTTGGTCACGGTCCTAGCTTGGGATAGAATTGATTCTTTATTGAACCCAATGTGAGCGTAGTAGCGTGAGGGTATTTGGGTCTTCCAATAGCGTAATTATGCTTTAAATCATGTATTGTATGAAGTAGGAAGTAAGGCGGGTGATTCGGAGTTCACAAGAGTGATGCGATGATTGGTGATTTTAGAATAGTAACCGATGGTTTCACTATTCCCGAGAATAGTGTTCACAAAATAATTTTTGTGAAATAATGTGTTTGGTTGAGTAATTCAAATCGAATTTATCGTGTTTGATCATTAGCCCACGTGAGCTAATTTTGATGTAATTGATGGTGAAATTACATGACATGTTTGTGTGATTTAAATTATGTGAATATATGCATGATCATATATTTGCATGTGTTATAGAATTAAAATGGAATTTGGCATCATACACATTCCATATACCTTGGAGCACCCTAGAATGATAGGAGTGAGTACATGAGGTAATTCTTAAGAGAATGGTTCGGAGGTTGTCCTAAAAATGATGAATATCGGAGGGTAGTCAAATAAAATATCAATCGTCGAGATCGGCCCAATTGATATACATCGGAGGAATTAGTCCACATAATATCAATCGTCGAGTCGGCCAGTGATATACATCGGAGGGTTGTCTAAAAACAAATAAAACTAAGGGTTCTCATATGGCTTAGAGCGAGTGTGAGGGGAGTCGGGGAGGACTCGGGATATGAGATGATGGGTTAGACATTCAAGAGTAGGATCATGCATTTGCTTGAATGTGTGTTTTATTTAGACATTGCACATATACACTTAGGTGGAGAAGTAGCCCACTTAGGGTGAGGAGTTCCACTGCGAGGCATTAGTTCACCTGTCGGGGATGCACTATTTTAATTACGGGGAGAGTGCGAAGGACGGTTAAATCGTAGGAGCCGTTTAGAAGAAAGTCGGAAATGTAGACACGGATGGTTTAAGTATTAGAATTCTAGTATGTTAATATATGTGTTGTATAAGAGTAGATCATTAACTCTTGTAAGTATGATATATAGTTGTGATGTTTTATGAGTATTGGTTATGGGCCTAAGTGGCCGTTTTACTCATGTTACGGATTATATTGGATAGATGGAATATACGTTGTGAGTATAATACGGGGCCAAGAGGTCGACACACTTTCTGTATAGTTGTATAAGAGACCTGCGTGGTCATGATGTTGATTGGGATAGGTTATATACAGGTGATGTATTTGGGTAGAGCTCCGTCTGAAAGGGGCTGCACTCGATTTTTCGTGAGAAATGTCGGGTCACCAGACATTCACGAGTGTTTCCGCGGGTTGACGGGTAGTCAACGGACCCTCGGGATCGGGGCGTCACAGGTAGAGTTTCCGGCTTCGCGGATCTGATTTTGAGAGCGCTTCTGTTCACCAATTCATGATGTTCTGGCGCATGGCAAGGTTGTCCACTGCGTCTCCCGTGAGTTCCCTCTTATTTACTTTTTTTTTTTTTTTTTGTATTTTCAGATTTGTTGATTGTTTTTGGATGTTAGATCGTGGTGAATAATGCTTTGATTATTTTGGTTTTTGTTTTTCCTTTGTGCGTGTGCGGGGTTTGTTGTTTCTAGGGATTTTGATGTTTTTGTTGAATTAGTGTGCTAGGGAAGTTTTAGGTGCATACTAATTTGATGTTTTGTTAATTAGTAACTACTTATTACCTGGTGATGTTTTGAATCTTACCTCCACAGATGTGGGACATGTCAAAGCATGGGCAACAAATTGTTAATTGTAAGTTTGCGAGATGATTATTTTTCTTTGTGATGATTCATTTTGTGCATAGTCATAATTAGCCCCAAATAACATTAACAAAATCCTTGCTTCTATTGATTGATTTTGAGTGATTGTGCTACATATGCATTTCACATTTTAAATTTACAGTGATTGGTTTTTTCACAGTATTTGGATTTTGCTATTGCGATTTGGGTAGAGAAGTTATAGAGATTGGTGTCGTGGTGGTAGTGATTGTGATTTTCTTTATTGAAGCTATTTCCTATCTTTTCCTTTTCGGTTTTGCTCTACATCAATTTGTTTCTTCTTCTTTTTTTTTCTTTCTTATTAATGTTGTTGAGCAATAATCACCACAGTTCATGGCTGGTTCACAGGAATTATAATTATCCGATTTGCAAGGTGGTTCTTTGTCCTAGAGCTTATTTAAGATCGCTACTTTCAAACAATTGAGGAAAGTGCTAGTTAAAAATTATATGTTATTTATTGAAACTTTCTTTGGCCCATCTCTCGCTTGAGGCCTGATGAGCTGAATGAAACACGGCATCGTTTTAGTATTTTATCAACCATGTTGCATTTTTCTCCTGCTAAATCTTGATTCTAGACTTTCTAGTGACTTTGCTTTGGCATTTAGAAGTGAAAATTCTGCTCCTTGTTCCAAAATAAATTGGATGCAGTTCCCATGAATTGAGAGATTATTATGAGGACTGGCGAATACTGGCTGCTGCTTGTCGCCATTGTACATTACCATTTGCTATTTATGAGATACAAAAATCTTGAGTGGTCTACTTTGAATGGCATATACCTACCATCTTCCCCCTGAATATTATATTATATATTTTATGGGCTTCCATAGCCCTTCTATTACCCTTTCTTGGGCTGCGCATGGAATGGAGGACTTCCTGATAGATAATAATATTGTTTATGATTTGTCGGCTCGGGACAAAACTGCTTTCGCTAGGAGCTGTGAGATGTGGCATCACCTCTTTCAATCTGTTGGTTAGGGTGTTGGTGATAGTCTTATAACCCACATTACACAAATTTATTGGTCGGACCTTGGTCAAGCTTTCTGGGTTGTTCACCTTTGGAATGAGGACAAGAAGAGTACCATTGGATCCTTCGGAAAGTACTCCAGAGTATAAGAATTTGAGAACATAATCACACAGAGATTCCCCCACTATGGCCCAAGACTTTTGGAAGAACCCTGCATGAAGACCATCATTACCTGGGGACTTGAAGGGTGCCATGTCAAACAGAGCCCTTTTAACTTCCTCTTTGGTGAACAATATTTGGAGGATCCGAAGATGTTCCTCATGTAAATTCGGGAAGCCATTGGGAATGGAATTCGGATATATATCGGAGGGTTCCCTGCTAAACAAGCCATGGAAATACCTTTTTATCATTTCGGCAATCAAGACGCAGTCTATAGTCCATATCCCTTGGTCGTTGAGCAAGCCCTTGATAGTATTCTTGTGTTTCCTTATGGTTGTGGCTGCATGATAATACTTCATGTTCTAGTCTCCTGAAGCTATCCATTCCTCCCTTGATCTCTGAAACCAAAACATCTCTTCCTGATTCAGGGTAACTTCTAGATCTTTTTTAAGTTTCCTCTCCAACTTGAACAGATGCTTATTCTCTGGATGCATCATTGCTTTCTGAATTCCTGCCATGCGAGCCCAAAGTCTCTTTTTCCTTTTCTCAATGTGCCCGAATTATTCCTTATTCCAGTCTATCAACCGGTTGGCTATCACCCTATTGTTCTCTGTGAATGAGATTTCTTTGTCCAATGTGTTCCGACTAGATTATGGAAGCCTAGGTGGAGTAGCCAGGCTGCTTGGAATTTAAACCTCTTCGAGTTTGATAGTGTCTCGACCCTGAAAGGGATATGAGCATTAGGGAGTGATCAGAATTTATTTTTGGCAGGATGTTTACCTCTGCATCAGGAAAACGGATTCTCCAGTTTGTGTTGCTTAAGGCCCGGTCAAGTCATGCATTTCAGTGAAAGTATTTGAGTTGTTCTGGGGTCCATAGTAAATTTTGGTTCTGTTAAGCCCGTCAAGAAGGCCATGTTCAAAATTCCAGCTGGTGAAACCCAAATACTATATTATGTTCATAGTAAATTAGGGAGTTATTATATTATATATATTATATAATATAATATATATATGAATTGAATTTTTTTCAGCATATTCTTTTATGTCTCTAATTATCGTTTTTAGAGATGTCCTTTAGTTTCATGTTTACCGATCAATCTATTGTCCATTCTCATGCATAGTCATAATTGGAGTCCCAAATAACATTAACAATATATGCTTCTTTTATTATATAAGACTAAGAAATTTAAAAATATATAAAATATTGATTGTCCTCGTGTGTTTTCATTAACAGGAATTAAGTATGAGTTCTGATAGACAATGGATGTATAATAGGATGTGCGGTGGTTATTTAAACCCAAAATTTGTTAATGGAGTGCACGTTTTTATTCAATTTGCAATTAGTCAACCATAATGGACTGATGGATCGAGAATAAGGTGTCCGTGTAGTATGTGTAAGAATCAAAAGTTTTTAGAAACTGAGAATGTGGTTACACCTAGTAAAAGGGTTTTCAGACTTCCGATTATTATGAGGAGATTTCATGGGGAAACTACAACTCGTAGAAATTATGAACAGGGTGAAGGTCATACATCGCCCATACCAATCACCTCGGTCCATACCATACCATGGTTATGGATGCAGTGGACCTCGACTCGACTTTGACACTATGGAGGAGAGTCTCAAACTGGACAGCAAAAAAACTGTATGAGATGTTGCAAGCGACCGATCAAGCATTGTGGCCAGGGTGTGAGAAGCACTCACAGTTATCTGCAGTAGCTCGATTGTTGAATATTAAGTCATAATATCATTTATCGGAGAGATGTTATGATTCCTTATTGAAATTTATGAAAGAGGCACTACCTCAAAGAAACACATTGCCAGAGAATTTTTACGATACGAAGAAGATGGTTGAAGGATCAGTCTTCCGTGGAGAAAATTGATTGTCAGGAGCGGGTGCATGATATATATCAGTGTAGATAGCGCTTGAAGTGTTGCAAGTTATGTGGGCATCCTAGGTACAAAAGTAGATAGCGGAGTCAACAAAACATAAGGGTGATGTTCCGTATAAAAGGATGTATTACTTTCCTCTCATTCCTAGGCTACAGAGATTGTATGCTTCAAAAGCAACTGCTAAGGATATGCGTTGGTATGATGATCATGACAAGGAAGACTATGAAAGATGATCATCCATCAATTCGGCGCTTGGTTTCATTTTCGACCGATGCATCCTTCATTTTCCGCGGAGTAGAAAATGTCGTCGGGATTTATGCATGGATGGATTCCAAACCGCTTATCAATCTGTAAGCAATATTCGTGGTCGCCAATCATTGTAACACCATAATTTGTCACCGGGATGTATGAAAGAGCCCCATATGTTCGTCGCACCTGTACCGGCCGAACAACCCTAAGATAAGATGATGTGTTCCTTCACCACTAATAGCTAAATTGAAACACTTGTGGAGGTGGTGTTGAAACACATGATGGTCCCAAAAACAGAATTTTCAAATGAGAGCATCTTTTTTGTGGACTATTAGCGATTTTCCTAGCATACTAATGTCTGTCTGGATGGAGCATACCAAATTAGCTTCGTTTCGCATTGTATGGAGTAATTTAGATGCATTTTCACTCCCAAATGGTCGTAAGACATCATGGCTCGATAGTCATCGAAAATTTATGCCTCACAATCACCCCTTCAGATTTAAAACAGAACCGCTTTATTAAAAATAAAACAATTTTATCCCAGTCACCGCCCACTAGGTCCGGAACAGAATTTTAGAGCATATCGAGATTCACTTGTAGTTGCAACTAAAGCTGATGTATGAGATCAATAGCAACATTTGTAAACTAGTGGTTGTGGTTGAGAAACATAGTATTTGGGACGGCCTTTACCGGAGTACCAATCTGATTCACACAATCTCATGTCATGCACATAGAGAAAAATGTGCTCGAGAATGCTTAAATACTGTCATGAACATTGAGGGCAAAAACAAAGACAACATCAAAGCTAGGAGGATTTATTATATTTGTCGACAAAGAGGGCAGAGAAGAATGCTAATGGTAAATTTCCAAAGGCAAACTACACTTTGATAAGAATGGTAAGCAAGTCGCTTGTGAATGGGGTGAAAACCTCAAATTTCCGATGGCTACGTGTCAACATGGGACGACGCAGACTTAAAGAAGTACAAACTGGAATGAAAAGTCATGACTGCCACGCCTTTATGCAGAACGGTTAATCCCACAGTATTTCTCGGAATTTGATGCCAACGAATGTTTGGGAACTAACATCGAGTTGAGTCATCCTTAAAGACTTAACTTGTACGAAACTCAAGGAGGAAGATACGAGGAGACGGAGTTAAATTCCGCAGTCTATGTAAGTTGCAGAGATATTTCCTCCCGCTTTCGACCACTGAACATTTCGCTTCAACCACTTGCCATATGAAGCAAGGATAGCAGCCCGCATGTTCGTTGATGTACCCGCTTGAGGTACTAACTTCTCATATTAAATTTTCAATTTCCTCGATATTCGATGTTAATAACATATGAAAACAATATCTGTTGTCATATATATATATATATATATATATATATATATATATATATATATATATATATATATATATATATGTATGTATATAGGTTCCTTCACACGGAAAAAAAATGTCTATAATAAGGCCTCGAGTTGGAGGGTTCAATATGTACGCGATTTAGTCAAGAAGACAACTTTTGTCTACATTACTTTGAATCACATGTCTACATAAGACAAATGGAATGTGCCCCGTAGAATGATGATGGCGGGGTTGTTGTTCCAATAGGAGGTAATGGGACAATATTCACGATCCCGACGCATTCTATGGAACTGCAAAGCCTAGGCCAATTGAAGGCGGGAACTTTCGGGCCGCTTCAAACCTATATTCTTTTGAATTGTGATGAGGTTACACCTTATATCGAGTAAGTATTTTTGAATATTAGTAAAATTATTGATTTTTGTATTTTAATGGTTTTATTTTTTTATTTGAAGTATTTACATTCTCAAGCTACGTGAACAAGATCCAAGAATTAGCGATGTCGATATTTGATCAAATGCTCGATAACAATTTTGGTGCATGGTACTAGGAGGCACCCAAATTACGTACCTCGGTGAGAAGTCAACAAAAGTAGAAGGTTTAATGACAGAACTATTCATACTTGCAATGCAAGCGTGCTGTATATTATGTACCATATCCTTCATTAAGGCGAGCCCAAATGGATTGATAGTCAGCAAGATTGCATGAGGGCAATGTGTAGATGCTCGAATTGTCAAAGAAAACTTCTTCACGCCTAGAATTGGCTCAAGACAATGAAACACTTACACCAAATCGAGGTGGTGGAGGACAATGATCTTGGGTCTTTAATGATCCAAATGGTGGAGATATATAGGTTCTAGCGTAGGAGATGATGAATTTGAATCAAGATGAGATTGAACATGTTTGGAATCTGAATCACATTTAGCATGATGATGAAGACTTTGCTGGATTTTGTAGTATTTTTGCAATCTTGTTCGAAACACCCTAGTAAACTTTATCTCACAAGTTATTATAATCACTAGTTGTCCATTTTCTAACTATTTAACTTGGCTTGATGTAATGGAAGGGATAATGGAATTTTATTGGTTTCTGTTTCAGTAATTTTAGTGGGAAAGAATTGTAACAATCCGTTTGCTGGGCATAAGAAACTTTTTAATGATTAACTCCGCACTTTTGGAAAATAGAGTTTATATCCAAATTTCTTCATTTATTCTTCATTTCCTTTATTTAATTGCTTTTGTCCACGTGATTTTTCTAGTATATTCTCAGACAAGATTAGGTAGGCGCATTTCGGTTGCCGCTCCATTTTGAAATTGTTATCTCAGAACGCCCCGTCCCTGCAGGTCAGACATGTAACCGTAGGGCACACATGAGCACTCCAGAACACCAGTATTTTCAAGGATGAAAATATGAAATGATAAATTTAGTGAAACCTAATCAAGGGTACTAGAACAAGGATAAAATTGCACCGCCATAAGGATAAGGAAAATCATAAAATAAGTGTAGATGAGCCATAATAGAAATAACAAGAGTTGTCTTGCAATATTAAAGTGATCAAGGACCTCTTTGCAATTATGAAAATGGGATTATAAAGGAGATACGTATTAAACAACGGCATTTGGTCTCATTTCATTTTGGCTAGGCAACCCGTAGGAGAGAGGAGAAGGGAGAAAAGAAGAGAAGAAGAGGAGAAGGAAGAGGGAAGAAGAAAGAGAAGGAGAACAATGTATGTTTTCATCTTGAAATCAAGTGTATTCGATTTCTTGAAGCTGTATGGATTATTGACCTTATATGGATTTCATGGTTCTCGGGTTTTTGATCTGGGGCTCAATGCTAGGGTTTGAGGTTGTTTTGTGTTGTCTTGATCAAGTTGAATTGGTTTGAGGAATGGTTGTAAAACAAAGGAGAATGTTGGGTTTTTAAAGGAATTGTCACAAATTTTTTGTAAACTCTTTGCTTTTCTTTGGCCATAGATTAAGTTATAATCATCCAAATCAATTGATTCCAAATTTTGATAAAGAACCATAAGATATGGGGCTACAAATGTATAAAAGGTACCAAGAGCAAATTGTAGCTCTAAGGCTCCAAAATAAGGATCGAAAGGTGAGCTCGTGTAGCTCACCGATTATGCTCGCTTTTGGGTATTGCTGTGTAGCAAGTTTTGGCCATAAGTGGAGTTTCACTAATCCAAATTGAGTGATTCAAAATTCTGGGTAAACTATACTTTTAGAGGAATAATTTATCTGAAGGAAGTGCATGCAAATTGTAACCTCAAAGTGCCCATAAATTTTTTTATATGAATTGTTAATTTGTGTAAATTGTTAGTGCTCAAGGGCATGCAAATTTTTTTCAATAATTTTTTTATGCAAATTTTTTTAGTGCTCAAGGGTAAATTGTTAATTTGGCTTTATATGAATGTTGTGTGACCCTAAAGTGAATTGCGTGTGAAGTACGTTAAGTTTTACGCTATACGCAAGCGATTAATACGCCGTATTCGGCTGAGCGCAGAGGGCCAAGTTGTGCGCGAAAGAGTGTAGAGTCGCTCAAGCTCGGGAAACAAAGAGGTGAGTGTTCTAAACTTATTTTTCCAAATACTAATGTATTATTATTATAAACTGTTTTACACTGGTATTTAATGGTTTTGATGGTAAACCATATTTGAAAAGCAAGCAAATGGTTTTGATTTAAACCATAATTGAAAAGCAAACAATGAGTTTAGCAAGCAAGCAAATGGTTTTGAATTATCAAACCATATTAAAGCAAACAATGGTTTTGAATTATTAAACCATGTTTCAAGCAAGCAAGCAAGCAAACTGAATATTTTCGAAAATAGGCCTAACTAAAATCCCTAGTTCTAAGCAAGCATACCGGTCAGAGGTATTCCGTACGTGCACAGTGGTGTTAGGATATCATACATGCATTTTAGTTTTGCCTGGTCGGCAAACTTAGGTCATGCATCATGGCATTTAAAGGAGACTGTGGCACGTACAGGAGTATATAGGGTTAACGCGTTAACTAAATTATGGTGATGGCGACCCAGGTCAATTCCACCATATTTACCGAAAAATGTGGAGTGAAGTGCGCGCCAGTCTCTTCCACTCCAGGTGAGCTGACCAGTCCAAACACCTAAGAAGGTCGATGCCTGTGCTCCCGTTCACTAGGTACAACAAGGTGTAAGGCCTGGGGCTGGTTGATGATTTATCACATGTCTATACAGATTGAAAAATCAACCAATCGGGTGCAACGCTGAGCCTGTGCCCCATGTTTTGCTTTTGCGGTAACTGTTGAGCCCTGTGCCCCGCTTAGATTTTAAAGCAAAACTATGAGCCCAGTTCTGCTTTTATTTCAAAGCAAGCGGTTGAGCCCAGGCTCCCATGTTTGAGAAAAGTTTTAAAAACTTTTAAAGCAAACCAGAAATTATGAAAAGTTTTATAAACTTTTAAAGCAAGAGATTTTTGAAAAGTTTTGTAAACTTTCAAAGCAAGCAAGTATCAAAAGTTTTGGAAACTTTTAAAGAAAAGCAAAGTAAAGCAAGCAAGCAAGTATGAAAAGTTTTAGAAACTTTTTAAGCAAAGCAAGCAAGATTTCTGGAAAATATCTTGTAAAGAGAGTTTTACCGTTTTTAGATATTTTTTAAAAGAAACTTTATAAAGATACACCACCATTCGTTTAGCTCATTATTTTCCTGTTTTAAAAACTATTTTCCGTGCACAAAGTAATAATCTGGGATGTCGATGCGCTTTAGATTCTCCTAACTTCTATATTTGTGTCAGACATCACTATTTTGTGTAAGGAAATACTTTGAATTTGTATAAAGGAATATATGTATGTACATAAGGTGGTTTTTTGAAAATGTGTGGAGCTTGAGGCTCTTTTGAAATAATGTTGTTGGTTGCCATATTTGAAATAGTGTAAATTGTGTATACAGGATTTGGAACATGTCCTATATGCAGCTGTTATGCTGCCGAAATTTTATAAAATCATAAGTTTAGAAAAGAAAACAATTTTATACAAGATTGAAGCAAGCAATACCTACCGGCTTCACAGATTTTCTAGTCAGAGGTAAATCTACTGATTTATGTGAGGCCGACACACTCACGATAGTAGGGGTGGGGTGTGTCATATCCGACTAGACACATCAAAGACCCGTCAAAGTGTGGACAAGATGAATAAATGTATGCTTATCGTTAGAATTATGAATACACATTACATGTGATGATGAATGGTCTTATTTTAGATGCTATAAGTCTATAATCATAAATAAGTATATTTGCTTCTCAATCTCTACTTGTTCTAGAAACTTTTTCTTTTTCGTATCATTAAATAACATGCTTTGGAAATTACCGAAAATTCGTTACCTTTCCAAGGACAGCAAGAACCGCCACATATAAATGGTATCAGATCGCTTCGTGTACATCCAAAGGAAGAACTGTGTCACTACCGTAGCTGATTCGAGGTTTGGTGATATTTGTGTACGCATCATCACTCATACCACAAAGTGCAAGAGAATCAGCCGAATCATGGCATCACCACTACCCATCAACACAACCCCTAAATTTTATTTTTCGTTTTCATGGTCCAAGAAGTGTCACATTTTGTTCTTATGAATTGTTTGATTCGGGGTCTTTGTCAGGGAAAATGAGAGTGTTCTGTGATTGTCGATTAATCTTTATTTTCCATTATCTTCGCTGGATTGATGTTTTGATTTATTCTACTGGGTGTGCTGAGTTCGACCATGTGAGAAAACCATACCATTTTTTAAATTTTTCTTCAAGTATATCTAGGTAGTTGATCATTATGCTAGTACTTAACATTGTGAGGTTTCATGGTTTAATATTGCAGAGCCCAATGCATGGATTACTGTCTTCATTTTCATTACTTTGTTTTCCATTCGGGCTACATATGCTTCGCTAAGTTTTAATTGATCGTTTTCCCGGTATCCTGGATTTTGCTATTGCGACTGGGGTAGAGAAGATATAGTGTGTCGTGGTGAAGCCGTGGATTGTGTGATTTTGCCTGCTATTTCATCTTTTTCCTTTTTCCAGCTTTTGCTTCACATCTATTGTTTTTTTTTTTCTAATTTATTTTTCACTCTTATTAATGTTGTCGGGCTTAATAATCACCCGATTCCATGGCCCGGTCCACAAGATTATAATTATCCAGCTTGCTAGGTGGTTCTTCATTCTAGGCTTATTCAGATCCGTGTTTCAAACAATTGAGGAAAGTAGTTAAAAATTATATGTTATTTATTGAAACCGTCTTTCTTTTCTTTGTACATGTATTATGTAATATAAAGCGAATAAGTGTAAAATAAATACAAATTTATAAAAAAAAATTTTAAATAAGATAATGATTAAAGATATAGTGTGGAGGTTTTGTTCGATTCAAAATAGCTTAAAAATATTCCAAAAATGTATTATTTTCTAAACCCAATAAGCAATAAGCATCTTGAGAAGAACGAAAGCGCCAAAGGCCGTAGAGGCTTATCAGGGTATTTAATCAGTGATATTCGTGCCTGCATAAATACATAGATCCATGGGCCCCATCGCATATGGATGCTTATAAATCGGGTCATGAGCCATAAGGCCTTAGGATTAACACGCGGGCTAATGCCCCAAAACCTATATCTAATTTATGATTATTATCTTTGAAAAAGAAGACTCTTATTGCCCTAAGAATATTAAAATCATGCTATCAAAAAAAAAAAAGAATATTAAAATCATTATCTTAGAATCAATGTCAAATGCTTAGGTTATACGTTTTATAATACAATGTTTTTTTTAGAGCTAAACACTTTGTAGTAAACCCTTCTTGTCACCTTTTAAAAAATGTCAATATCTCTCTATTATATGAATTAAACATGATGTCGAGCACAAATATTTTAAGAGGTGTTTTCCACAAGATTATAATGTATATGTTTCCTTTCTTTGTCTTTTGATTGGCCCAGGACCAAACATAACTCAATATTCCTTATTATGCCTTAATATTACTGTAGATATAGCTCTACTCTCAAAATACAACCAAGATGGTCGATGCTTCGATCGGGGACAAACTTATACATGTTAAAGTGCATAAACCTTTATCTTGATGGGTATACTACTCATAACAAAATCGCTTATAATCGAATTTTATTTTAAAATATTGGTCTCCCTTTAACTAAATCTAGAAAACACATATATATCGGTGAGAAAAACACATTAAAGCTATCTCATCAATATCATTTTATGGAGACAAAGGATCCAACCTAAAAGAACTTGTGAGTCGACAAAGGCAAGTTAAGCATGAATTGCATGATACCTTATATACAAAAACAAGTATGAGTTCGCTATTTTTTATACTATTGATGTTGTTATTTCTTACAACTATCAGGATCATATTTTAAGCAATCGTGGAAGGACTATAGTAGAAGTAAGTACTATAATTTGCATGCCATTATGCTTAGTGCTATTGTGATCATATTTCAAGATAAGATACAACAAAGGTTGACTTTATGCTTCAGAGGTTAACACTTTGCGCCTGGCGATGAACTTCGGTCGTTGGTTTACTAACCATCATATGTGCGCATGGGTAGAGTGTAAAGGAAGAGGAGGAATCCATGAAGGTAGAGGTAAAGGAAGAGGAGGAAACCATGAAGGTAGAGGTAATAATAATAGTAGATCTTGGACAGAGTCTATTGATGAGATAAATCATGTACCAGAGACCCAAGACATGGCTCCCATGATACAATCACAAATTCCTTCAGTACAACCATCACCTCCTCCGCCAGCACAGGCACCACAACAATTTGAAATTTGGTCAGACGAAGATTCGTTGTCGAATCTGAAATGTTGAGGCCAACATTGATGGTGCTTCTAGATTTGACCTCAGAGATGTGGGATCACTATTGAGAACAGAGAGTAAGCTTTCATCAACTTAATTTTCTTCTAATAATGCAAATAGAAGCATGTACTGTATTAATATGTCATAAGCATTACTATCCATCAATCTAGGAAATTTAGTTACCAATTTCTGCGCTTTAATGAAACAAGATAGTCATAATTGATAACGTTTAATTAATTGACATACCAATACACTAGAATACTCTAGTTTTAGTAATCAACAAAGTAAAGAGTCAACTAATTTTTCTTGGTTTTTGCTTTAGATCGCCTAGTCAAATCCACATCCTCATCATTTTTCTTTTTTAGAATTCTGCTAGAGTCAGAGCTATCCCACACTACTCTAATCACTTAACCGGCATAAGAAGGTTCAAACACAGCACTTGTCCACAATGTATATGGAGGTCAGAGCAAAGAGAGGCTGCTTATTGCAGAGATGGAATAATATATTTAATGTTTCAATTCAACCACGATTAATGCATTGCAAAGAATAGATCTGATTTATTTATATATTTAATCAACTGAACCACAGGTGATTTTCATCATAGGTTGTTGCCTCACGAAAAATGCTCACTGATGATCACTAAGACTCTTCTACAAATGATCAAGGATGGGTATACTTGAATAACATTCTCAGAACACTAAAGATTCAGATTAGAGGATTTTCAGCACATTTTCAAATATATTGTAATTTTTAAAAATATAAAATGAGTTCAGACTAACTATTTGTTTTTTTTTTGCAAATTTATAGAAATATTTTCGGTGGGATCAAAAAATAAGTGGCATAGTCAAGATTCTTTTGGGAGAAACAAAAGTAAAATTATTAGATACAAGAGTTTATTCGACCATTAAGAATGCCAAATGTGGAGCCTACTTATGTTTCTGATGATATTCGGGAAGGCATGGAACATGACCAATAAGCCTCGCAGTACATAGTAAGAGCGCGCACAGAATGCTTCAACCTGGGCAGTCGGTGAACCCGCCACTCATACCGGATGATCTATGTGACGCCCCAAAACCCGGGGGTCCGTTGACTACCCGTCAACCTCGGCAGAATATATGAGGCCTGGGTTACCTCGCCGACGCTACTTTAGAAAATCTAGTAGCCCTTTGTACGTGGAGCTTTACCCAAATATAAAACCCGATATCCCGTCCCAACAAATTTAACATATGCAATTTATCCAATACGACCACTGGGCTTCACAAATGGCATCAAATATACATACCAATTATGAATAAAACTATTTACCCAATAGTTACAAGAGTTCAAATGTTTTACTTCTCATACAACATATTAAAATTAGAAATTTAAGAGCATGTAGATATCAAGCCAAAGCCAAAGCCACAATCCTGGGCTTTTCTTCTAACTCACTCTAGGGAAGAGCCGTCCTCGCACGCCCCGCACCAGAAATAAAGGGGGTCCCACGACTGGGTGAGCCAGCTCAAGAGGAGAATCGCCTCTAAGTGGGCCACTCACCACCTAAGCGCTAAAGGCAATGTTCCAAAGTAAAACACACATTCAAGCAAATGCATGATCCTACTTGAATGTCTTACGACCAACCCGCATCCCGAGTCCTCACGACTCTCTTCACACTCGCCTAAGCCTTGTATGAGAATCATTGCTTTATTAGTGAACAACCCTCTCCGATGTATATATATCAATTGGCCGCTCCGACGATCGATATATTATCGTTTGCGGACTACCCTCCGATGAATAATCGTCATCCGACGATTAATATTATTCGTTTGGACTACCTCCAATATTTAATGTTTTAGACTACCCTCCGAACCATTTTCTAGGATTCCATCTCATGCAATACAACTCCTATAGTCCTGGGGATGTTTCAGTTGCATATGGAATGCATGTGATAATCTAATATTAGCCTAATCACATGCAAATATATAAACATGAATATACTCGCATAAAAATTAAATCACACAACATGTTATGTAATTATCATTTCAAACATCAAAATTAGCTCACTTGGGCTAATGTTCAAACACAAGCAATTCGATTCGAATTACTTAACCACACACATAATTTCACGAAAATACATTTTGGTCACTATCTTGTGAACGCAGGAAACCCTAGGCTTATCAAGCAACACTCAATAAATCATGGTTCAATGAGCAACCCGCATTCACGCCACTTCCGCCTCAATTCCAATCAATACACGACATCACCAAAATACACAAATTTCACACCACACGCCCGTGGAGCGCCACCGGTCGCCTCCATTTGGTTTCAAAATTTTATATTAATTCGGTCCCAAGGTTTGGGACCGATCAAACGGCCCCTAACGGCCTCAATCGACTCAAACATTCGAAAAGTACTATAAATGGGAATAAAACCCAAGTAGGGAGAAAATCCTACCTCTTGGAGTTTGTCAAAAACTCACAAAACCGGAGTCCACGCGCAGCTCCATTCGTAGAATGTTTTTCCTTCTCGTCCCGAAGACCACCGACTCATTTGATCTCCGATATTCCCAGAGAGAAGACTCTCTCCTCTAAAGCTCTCAAAATGGAAGCCATCGCATCAAAAATCAATTTTTCACGTTTTTGGCTTGTGCCATAAGGAGGGGAGATCGACACTATCGACAATTTTGTCATCTAGCCGACTTAAATCAAATCTAATAATGACCATTATGTCGATTTGATATTCGGCACTACCTCGGAAGCCATCCGTTTTATGTTTCTCTACTCATACCACTTATGAATTTTTATGAGTACATGCTATATGTGCTGGCACAGTTGCATCGAAAAACGTTTCGGCACCGGAGCGCGATCTTATCGAAAACGTGCCGACTCATTGTCTCGGAAGAATTACTGAAATTTTACGTCTTGTAGATTTGTTAGACGATTTCAGCGGTGCCAATCCATTTCGTCATTTAGAGATCTAGAGAATAAGTCCCGATTTAACCGAAATTATAATTTGTAATCGAAATTACGATTTTGCCACTATTTCGAAATTGGAATTTCTCGGGTCTTACATTCTCCCCTCAGCCAAAGGAATTTCGTTAAGATTGGGACAATCACAATCACGCAAATGCATATGCAACGCGCACTACACCATGCATGTGTCGGTCGTTTAAATTTAAGCGACTGAAGCCACGTGCCTTCGTCCCTAAGCGAAGGGATAGGTGGCCCGCATCGTGTCCTCGCGCTCCCACGTGGATTCCTCCACTCCATAGTGCCTCGTATGCGACACCAGCCTCCACGCGGTTTTGTCGCAAGGCACGATCACGAACTATCCAGCAATGCGCCTTTGGTCCTCCTCGAAGGTCTCATCAGTGTCAGCCTCCATCTTGTCCCCAATCCACCGTGAGTTGGATCGATGTGTACTTAGAACATGGAGGCGTGAAACACCTTGTGGACACGACATCTTTGGGCGTGCTAACATGCGCTTAGGTGCCTACCCTCGGTATCTCGAAGGTCCGATGAGCTAGCGGTGATAGCTTCCGCGCTTCTTAGTTTGACCACTCCCTCTTAGGCATAACCTTGAAGACATGATCCCGACCTCGAGCTCTAGGGTCGACGTCGTGCGTACACGCAAGCTCTTACGTCGGCTGGCGCGTGAGAAGACCTTTATGCGTATCAAGCTCACACCTTCTCGGGGTGTCTCTAATCCATCGGGACCCAGGTGATGGAGCTCTCTCCACCTCGGTCCAATATAACGGTGATCTCGTGGCCTCCCGTATATTACCTGTCTGGTCTTAATTTATGCTGCTGGTGGCCCATTTGTTGTAGGCGAATTCACTAAGGAAAATGCTCCCTCCCGGCTACCCTTATGATCCAGGACGCATGGTCGTAGCATGTCCTCTAATACAGTATAGTCCTCTCGGGCCGACCATGTACGGGGTGGAGCGTCGTGCTCATCGTGGTAGGTGTGCCGTGCCTTTGGAAACTCTTCCAGTGCGCCCAGTAAACCTCGGGTCCCTATCGGAGCTACTATGGATACGGTACTCCATGAGTCGGACTATCTCACGAATGTCTGGCCGTTAGAATCTCTCGGCGAAGGTCGTCAGGTGAAATGTGCCGACCGTGAGTCGGTCCTTTATCGCCCATACAGCGTCATGCTTACGCTGCGTCCATGCGAGTGGGTCTAAAGTCCATCGTGGCGTGCTCCACTTCCCTTTCGGCCACCTCCGATGATGAAGTAGCCTGGCAGCCTGGTGCTGACGCTTGGCACTGGCGGCATGTGAGGACATCGTCGAGCAGTCACTGCGTGTCCCTTGCGTCCATTTCCGATATCTTTGGAGGCGAAGATCTGGTATCTTCGTGCCACTGGACACCGCAGCGAATCGGCGGTGAAACTCCTGAGTCTCTGCCAGTCGATTATGTTGGGGGGACCCTTGCAGGTCCACATATCGAGACTACCCCGTAGCGTGGGCGGTGATATAAGTAGCCGTGCATTGTACTCGTCACGATGGACACCATCTCTGAATCCACCTTAGCGGGACTTAATCACTACGCTCAACGAGAGACCGGTATAGCCACTAAACTCCCGAGGAGTACCACAAAGTGCACTTTCATTTGTCGTAAACTGGCCCGGCCCACAGTCCTCGAGGCATCATACGCTCAGAGAAGCTATACTAGCGAAGCTCCTCGTGACAGGCCAGTGCATCGGCCACCATTTGCCTTACCGGGGTGGTAATGCAAAGTGAAGTCATAATCCTCACAGGAACTCCATCCATACGTGTTTTGCCTCGTAGTGAGGTCTCGTGTGAAAATATACTTAGGACTTTATGGTGCAGTACACCTCGAACTCCTCACCATATAGAGTAGTGAAGCGGTCTTCAGGGGCGAAGCTACGGCCGCCAACTCCATGTCGTGTGTGGGGTAGTGCACGTGATTCTTCAGGCGCGAGAACCATAAGCTACTACCCTCGACTACTGAAACACATCCCGATCAGGCCCCTCGAGGCATCCTGCGATACATTGTGTACCCACGATACACTATCGGAACTATCGAGATGGGAGGTGAAGTAGGTCACTCTTCAACTCTTAGAATGCCTCCTACGCATCGGTCATGAAATAAACTTGACCTCCTTAGGGTCGACCCTAGTCATGGAATCTTTGCGATCTGGAGAAATCCTCGATGAATCTCTGTAATACCCGGTGATCGAAGCTACATTATCTCGGTGACTTCGGCCTCTCCCGACTCATCACTTTGCCTCTCGACCTTCCTGCGGGTCGGCGACGCACTCCCGATGCGACACCACGTGTCCCGAGGAAATCTCACCTCGGTAAGCTAGAACGCGCCTGCGGAACTTGGCGTCTGACTAATGGTCTCTCGACAAGCGGCAAGAAAGCGATCCTCCAAAGTGATGCTCATGCTCCCTGTGGGAGTGGGTCGAGATGTCATCACAAAGACTCGACAAGTGATCTAAATGGGGTTTGGAATATCCCTATGCATGAGGTCCGTGAATCTTTCTTTGGTGCATTCGTCGATCGAAGGGCATCAAGTAAACCATGGAATTACCCGTACTTGTGTCCCTCACGTCTTAGGGATATCGGTATCCACCCAACCTCGGTTGATAGTGGCCGGTCACGAAGGTGCATCTTGGAGTGGACTCGCACTCTGCCAGTGATCAAACAAGTCGTCGATCCTCGGTAATAGATTAGATTCTTGATCGAGTAACCACTGTTCAAGCTATCGATAATCAATGCCGCGGTCGAAGGGTCTTGTCCTTCTTCTTCGCCCAAATGAAGCGGGATAGCCCCATGGTGAAGTGCTACGATCCCCAATGAACCCACTGTCCAATAGCTCCTGTGGTGAGACTCGAGTTCTATGACTCAATGGGGTGCCATCTGTCTTGAGTCATAGAGATGGGTGTAGTGCGGGGTGTAACTCGATCTGAGTCTACACCCTCTGTGGAGGTAGTCGGGTAACTTCATCTGGAAAAACATCCACATATTCGCGAGCCACTCGGGGAGTAGATCTAAGTCGGGTCTCACCTCGTTACCCAAGGTGGAGATCGCTATTAACCCACTTGGCCATCCACGACACTTGGACTCGTATGCATGCAGGGCAAAATATCGTGCTTACAGTACAACACAGTCTTGTCACGCGTATGGCGGTAATCCTCCCTACGCTCTGATCGATAACGATCCTGTAAGCTATGAATGGGTCCATCCGAGGATGACATCGAACTCGACATGTTCATAATCCTCGGGTCCGCTATGAGTAGAGTCCACGAGGATCTCTAGCTTCCATCTCGACCTATCATTCTTATTCTACGCCCTAATCCACAGGGAGACTCACGTCTGACAGCTCCTCACAAAGGTCTACAGAGGTCCTTGCCCATTTCAGCACTATTTGGGCTCATTCTCTAGCTAGAGCATTAGCTAGCCTAATCCTGATCGTGTCGGAGGTAATCTCCGTGGCCTGTAACACCTTGCGTCTGCATGAACCGTGGTGAGAGCCACCGTGGATCTCCTCCCCACAGCGAATGTCGGATGATGCGTCTTCAACCTTTGGGGTTACTAGGATCTCCCATTGCACCTGTATCTCTGAGCTTGTGCAATGCGACTCTACAACCACCTCGGCTCTAGGCCCGGCCCGATCAAATCTTGGGCGACTAGTCAATTGTCGGTGGTGCCTGACCAGTGCGCCGTGGACGTCCTCTACGTCCTCGTCCTCTACTAGCCATTTACACAATTAACATAGCGCAAGAGTCGTTACCGAATTTTCATTTCGGTCTAACTAATGTCTGATTCACCAGTGCTATTGGGAGCGTGAGCCATGAAGCCCGGCCGTTCATTTCCTAAGTGGTGCTAAATTCCAACCCTTTCGATTTATTTATTTCAATAAGGTTAAAAGTTCTCTTGTTCATTCGGTATCCAAATCCCTAAGGTCATAGTTCTAACCTTAGCATTCACCCTTTTCTATGCGCGTTACACCGTGCATATAATTTTCCTACGCCTTCTTTGTGATCACGATTTCAAATGGTAGTTAAATCCAATACAGTATCTCTAAAAGGCATAAACACGACCGAGACCTTAATCACTTTTCAACTCAATTATTATCACGAGAAATCAATTTCGCATTTAAAATATTATTTTTCAACAAATTTTATTTTAGAAATTTTTATTTTGAAAATTTTTATTTTCGAGAATTACATAATTTTATTTGATTTGATTTTATTTTATTTAATTTAATAAATATTTTTTTGGAAAATTTTGTGATGAGCGAGTGTTTGTGAGCGGGTTCATGAACAATGTCCCAATACGACTTCGAGGCAATCTGGGAGTCAAGCGGTTCAGCCAGGCAGAATGCCAGAAGTGCGGCTGGCATTTCGTGAAGACGAGGCCGCCGCCCGACACCCTGCCGCGCCACGCGGCGCTCTGCCGCCTGCGGCGCTGCGCGCCTGGCGTCGCTCTTGGCGCGCCGCGTGGCTGCTTTCGTCGCCCACGCTGAAACTGCTGCCCGACTCCGGCAGCCTACCGCCAGCGTGCCCGGCGTCTGGCTTCCCACGCCGCTGCGCGCCCGCGGCTCCGCCCTGCTTCTTACGCGGCGCGTCGCAACGCCAGTGGCAAATGTCGCGGCCTTGATGCGCCGCGTAGCTCTGCCCATCTTTGCCGCCGACGAGCCTTCCCGGCTTCCACAATACGGTTGTATTGCAATCTGAAACCTGCCTGGCTGTTTTGTCAGTTTCTTGAACCAGTGCCTGTCGCAAATACTTGACCCTCTTGCATTCAGTTTTGACCCTCAGAGCTTCCTTCTCATAAGCCACATAGTGTATTGCAATGAAAAAAAAATTTGCAATATAATTGGTGGCACAGCTTGGTCTGCAAGAAATTTATTTTTTTTTCCATGATTATGACAAATCACTAAAAATCTTAAAAAATCATATATATATATATATATATATATATATGTCTATTTTGGACACTCAAATAAATTCATAAAAATTTATTTACCACTTTTCTTAAATTTTACACCATATAAAACCTAAGAAAATTGTTTTCACTATATTAACCAAATAAATTTATAAGAATTTGTTTTATTTTCAGTTTTCCCTTGAAAAATTTTCTCCCTCAAATAAATTTATAAAAATTTATTCTTCCACATTTTATTCAATTTACCACTTGTAAAATCTTAGAAAATTATTTTAAACTCATTCTCATCAAATAGAATTTAGAAATTTATTTTTCTTGGCTTTGTTTCTCATTTCCAACAATCAAAATAAGTGGTAAAGATTTGTTTATTTAATCTTCTTAAGTTTGCACAGTGAAACCTTAAAGTCAAATTCTTTACTATAATAAATAAGTTTAAAATATTTCCCTTATTCTCCATATTAGTTTTTTTCCCTTGTAAAACCTCTTAAAAACTTCGACATCATAGTTTGTCCCTAGGGTGCTAACAGCTAAGCCTCAAACCATACACAATACATGATCACACATCATTCGAGTTATGAATATTTTTCACATAACTAATTCATTGATCACACAAAACACATCAAACACATGCATGTATTGTCTTAGGTTTTGTCAGTGATTTCTAGGTAATCTCATACCTAAAACCAAACATCGAACACATACCTAGTGGTGGTAACCTTCCTCGATATGGCACAAGCCCAAATTTTCTATCTTGGGTTTCCATATACCTATATTCTACATCCCATACCACCTGATGGCTGATGGATACCAATTCAGGAGCTCCCTTTAGGTATTCGTACACCTGGCTCGATGCAGCTGTGGCGCTGAAAACCGAGGGTCCGTTGACTACCGTCGGCAAGCGGGGCCTAGAAGTGGAGGTCGGGTTACCGGCACCACCCCAATCGAGGCGAGTCTCCTTTGTACGGGAGCTCTACCCCGAATATAAAACTGCATATCTGTCTGACAGGTCGATATATGCGATTTATATCAATCTGTGAAACTGAGCAAAGCTAAGCGATCTTTAGTATACATGCAAACTATAGATACAATATTTTGATAGTTACAAGGAGTTCAAATGTTTTACTCTCCTTACAGCATATAAATTCTAATACATGTAGATATCGTCGAAGCGAAACCACGATGCGGATTTCTTCTAATCTCGGCCTAGGACGGCGAGTCCCCTCATACGCTCCACATTGCACAATAAAATAAGGGGGTCCCGGGGTCCCACGATCGGGCGAGCCAAAGCTCAAGAGAGAACGCCCTGCTGCCACTCACCACCTAAGTGCGGCAATGTTCCAGCAAACACACATTCAAGCAAATGCATGATCCTACTTGAATGTCTACATGACTAACTCCATCCCGAGTCCTCATCGACTCTCTCTCACACCTCCGCCTGCTTCCTGTAATGAGAACTCATCGCTTTATTAATGACAACCCTCCGATGTATATATATCAATTGGGCCGCTCCGACGATTGATATATTACTTGTTTGTGGACTACCCTCCGATGAATATAAATCAGGCCGCTCCGACGATTGATATTATTTGTTCGACTAATTCTCCGATATTTAATGTTTTAGACTACCGAACTACTTTTCTTAGACTATCTCACGACTAACCCTATAGTCCTAGGATGTTTCAAAGGCATATGGAATGCATGTATGCCAATTCCAATATACCTAATCACATGCAAATATATAAACATGAATATACTCCGCATAAAAAATTAAATCCTACACAACATGTTATGTAATTATCATTTCAAATCAAAATTAGCTCACTCGGAAGCTAATGTTCAAACACACAAGCAATCTGATTCGAATTACTTAACCAAACACATAATTTCACGAAAAATACATTTTCTGCTCACTATTCCTAAGTAGGAATAAGAAACCTCAGGGTTTATTGTCTAACACTCAAATAAATCATGGTTCACATTGTGAACCCGCATTTCACGGCCACTTCCGGCCTCAAATCCAATCAATACACGATTATCACCAAAATACACAAATTTCACACCACATCAGCCGTGGAGCAGTCACGGGCTGCTCCATTTGGTTTCAAAATTTTATATTAATTCGGTCCCAAGGTTTGGGACCGATCAAACGGCCTGAAGGCCTCAATCGACTCAAACACTGGTACTATAAATGGGAATAAACCCAAGTAGGAGAAAATCCCACCTCTTGGAGTTTGTCAAAAACTCACAAACCCAGAGTCCACGCGTGAGCCCCGCTCCGCGTGAGAACGTTTTCCTTCATTCCGAAGACTCACCGACGATCTGGATCTCCCATATTCCTGTATATAAGCACTCTCTCCTCTAAAAGCTCTCAAAATGGAAGCACGATCAAAAAATCACCCCACGCTGGCTTGTGTCTTAAGGAGGAGACGATACTATTGACAATTTTGTCATCTAAAGGACTTAAAATCAAATTCCAATAATGACCATTATGTCCCTCTTACCGCATTTGATATTCTAAGACTCACTAGCCAGTCCATTTTCATCATTTCTCTACTCATACCACTTATGGTACATGAGTACATGCTATATGTGCCTTTCGTTGCATCGAAAAACGTTTTACGGCACCCGAAACACGATGCCTCGAAAAACGTGCCGACTCCAACTGTCTCGAAAAATTACGAAATTTTACGTGCTAACTAGATTTCGCGAGACGATTCAAATCTGGGTAATCCGCTTCGCCATCGTAGAGATCTAGAGAATAAATTCCGATTTTTAACCGAAATTACAATTCAGAATTTAAATTACGATTTATCTCTTATTTCGTAAATTGGAATTTCGAGTCTTACACCCTATCACACATCTCTTCACATGCTAAACGTATGGTTAGGTTTTTACGATACAGTGTTTATTACAATAATATTTTAATTGTGTGATCACATTATATACATTTTTTGTTTCAACTCACAGAACAAAGTTCGGGAAAGAAGCCATACTATGAAAGCTGTTTATTCGCAATCATACTAAAAGGAGTGATTGCTCATTTGCCAATGAGAAAGCCAAAGTTTTGAATGTTAAGATCTTAATTAAAATTTAATGTTTTATTATATTAATAGTTAATTCTTCATTACTAAATTTATATATTCTAATGTGATATGTTGTCGGGTGCGTGTGATGATTTCATATGACTACTGAGGAGATGTCCCAACTGTGAGGAGGGTCAGTCCTAACCTCGTTCAGTTGATGACAATGAAATTTTGTTAAAATGTTTGGAGCCAAGAAATCAAGACTATATGGTATTGGCTCAATATCAACATATCGTAGCATCGCTTTTTAGTGGCACTTCACCTCACATTTAGTCATAGCTATGAGTTAGAGGGATAAATTGCACGCAGTGTGAAGAAAAGTAAGCCATACGTGATCAATTGGAAGGATTTGGTAAGACCAACACCAAAAAATACAAGAGCAAATGAAAATGCAAAGGAGATGCGTAAACAACGGAGGAGATGTAAACAAATGTGAGATGCAAAGACAGATGCAAGAGCGTATGAAATCACAATGGGCCGCTTTTTTTTCGTGGTGACAATGATCGCAGAGTTATATTCGACACTAATATTACCATTTTGTTATTTAAGAATACTATCGATTTTATAATTAATTAAAAGTATTGTGTATTTCAACTTATTTAATGATATCTATTAATTTAACTATTAGGCTACATCTTAATGATTTCATATAATCGGGCTTAATGACACAGATCGGTATGAAAAGTCAAGACATGTCAACAAAAAGTATTAAGATATATAGATAGAATAGAAATAAAATTTTTCCGCTCTCGACAGAGATCTATCAAACAGCAGTTTTTAACGTGAGACGGAACTTGAGACCGAAAAATTCCGTCTCTCGACGCAGACGGGTCATTTTGTCTTCAAGAGAGATGAAATTTCAGACTAAAATCTGGGCCTCGATTAGAGACTAATGAAATATGTCTCGATCAGATGGATCAAATCCGCTCTCGATCATAGACTTAATTTGGGATCAAAATTCCATCTTTGATCGTGAGATTTTATTTGATTCGCTCTCTAATCGCAGATCGGATCCATCCGTCTTGCTCGTGAGACTTTAATTGAGACCTAAATTCCATCTCTCCATCCGCCTTGCTTAGAGACTACATTTGAGATCAAAATTCGTTCTTTCCCTAATTAGAGACGAAATCAACTGTTTTCTTCGATTAGAGATCTGAATCAATCCGCCTCTAACAGAGACTCGAATCAACTGCCTCGACAGATGAAATTTGAGATCGAAAAATTCCGTCCCAATCGAGACGAATCGGGCCTCAGAATTATTAATTTAGATCTGAAAACTGCCTCTAACCGCCTCCGATTAGAGATCGAAACTCTCTCCGCCCCAATAAGAGACTCCGATAGAGACTGGCCAAAATCACATACCGTTGCTTTTTAGCATCGTAAAATTCCGGCCTCTAATCCGTCTGGGAATTCTGCTGTTTAGACGGACAGAGACCTAATCATTCGTCCCTAAACGGGGTTGCTTTTTTTCAGAGTGAGAGTTTCGTATGGATTTTCATGGATGATTAGTTGCTCCTTTCCTAGGGTTTTGTTAGGGGATTATCATAACCCTAGAATTATTGAAGTTGTGTGGGTAAAACCCTAGTTGGTATAAGATAAACATGGAGTCCATCATATTTCTATGGTTTTATATGGACTGTGAACCTAGTATGAATTCATTTTTACCTAGGTTGGTTATATGAAGTTCCAAACCACCAATACAAGTGTTGTGGTGTGGTTTTGCAAATTTCCATGTCAGGTCTTTTTTTTAGGTTGTTTTGTATTGTCTTGATTGGCTGGAATGGCTGTAAAAAAAGGAGAATCGCTGGGTTTTCAAAGGGAACGCCAAAATTTTCAGAAAAACCCTGTTCTTGCTTTGGCTATAGATTAAGTTATAATCATCCAAATTGAGTGATTCTAATTGTTAAAGAACCATAAGAGATAGGTATACAAATGTATAAAAGGGACCAAAAGCAAATTGTAGCTCTAAGACTCCCAAATACGACTTAAAGGTGAGATCGTAGCTCACGAGTTATGCCTCTATTTTGGGTAATACATAGTATTTTGGGCTATAAGTCGAGTTTCACTCATCCAAATTGATTGATTAAAATTTGGGTAAAATAGACTTCTAGGGGGGAATAATTTACTTAAAGGAAGTGCATGTAAATTGTAACCCCAAAGTTCCTATAAATTTGTCAAAGTGAGCTCATATGCATTTTGTTCTCGCCAATTTGAGTAATCTTAGATGTAAAATACAATAATCTCAGTTTTGGTGATCCATATCGGGTGATTCCACTGGAGAAGAAACCTTAAAAACCATAGCTTCAAATGAGTGAAGAAACCATTTCCAATTTATGGAGTTAAGACCCCGTAAATCAAGGATAACAAGAGGGTGATTCAAATGAAGCAACCAATTTGGCATCAAAATGTTGTAACTGCGGTTATGTGGTCGAGGGCCTAGTAGAAGAAATTTTAAATTGAAAAATTTAAAGAGATGTCATTGGATATATAAAGGATCGACCTAGAGAGTTTCAATTTTTGAAAACCGTCGCTTTCAATAATTTTTTTGCACAAAGTCCATGTATCATTGTTGGAAAAAGGTTCGCCAAAATGAGTGGTTTTATTAAGGGCTTTTAAAGGCTCAAGGGTAATTTGTTCATTTGGCTTTATATGAATGCGTTTGCGGTGACCCTAAAGTGACTCAAGGTAAAGTATGTTAAGTTTCACGCCATATTAATCGCCGACACGTTTTACAGATTCGTTGAGTGTGTATGCTAAAAGCAAAGGGAAAGTCATGGAAGTGGCGCCAAGTTTTCGTAAACAAAAAGGCGAGTGTTCTAAAATTCTTTTTAATTACTAGTGTATTAATTATAAATCGCTTTACATCGCATGTAATGATTTTATAATATTAAATCATATTTCAAGCAAGCAATGGTTTTGATTTGTAAAACCATAAGTGTGTTTTATAAAACAGGCCTTAAGAAATCCCTAGTCTTAAGCAAGCATACCGGTCAGAGGTATTTCATATGTGCACGTGGAAGCTTAGATATCATTTCATGCATTTTAGATTTGCCCGGGTCGCAAACTTAGTTCATGCATCATGGCATATTAAAGGGGATCAGGCAATGCATTTCAGAGTATATGTGGTTAGCGGCCGCTTAGCTATTATATGGTGACGTGTACCAAGCTCTTTCCACCATATTTATCGGTGGGTGATGTGGGCCAAGGCCCTTCCACCTAGGGTGATGTGGACCTGTGTCCTTCCACGGTGACTAATGAATCCTGTGCCCCGTGTTTACTAAGGTACAAGTAAGCAAGAAAGACCTGGGACGGTTAATCTTGATTTATAAGCATTTTTTCATACGCTTTAAAAATCAACTATCTGTAAGAGCAGCATGACAAAAGTTTTTAGAAACTTTTACAACAAAAAGCAAATAGTTTCGAAAGTTTTAGAAACTTTAAAGCAAAGCAAAGCAAGCAGCAATTTATGAAAAGTTTTAAAAACTTTTATAGCAGGAAAGCAAGCATATTATGAAAAGTTTTTGAAACTTTTAAAGCAAAGCAAAGCAAGTAAGCAAGTAATTTTATGAAAAGTTTTAGAAACTTTTAAAGCAAAGTGTTATAGTTATGAAAAGTTTTATAAACTTTATAAATTAAGCAAGCAAGGTTTCGGAAAATGTCTTGTAAAATATAGTTTTACGCTTTGATATTTTAGAAAAAGCAAGCATTTTATCAAGCATACACTCACTCGAGCCTGCTTTAGCTCATTATTCCTTCCCTGCTTTAAAGCTATTTTCTGTGTACAGCACGCCTGACGCGGAGCATTTTGCAAGATTCTCCGACTTCTAGTATAGTGTCACATTAGCTAACTCAGAAGGGAAATACTTTGAATTGGTACAATGGAGCATATGTATGTACATAATGTTTATGGAAATGTGATGAACCTAAGTCTTGAGCAGTGTGTTGGTTTCATATTTTGAAAAGTGTAAATCCTCAGGTTATGATTTGGAACATGTCCTATATGTAGCTGTTATGTCAAATCTTGTAAAAATCACAAGTTTAGAAAAAATTTACTTGAGTCCTTAGCAAGCAACACGGTTTCGCTCACATGATTCCCTAGTCGCTGGAAGTAACAAATGGGGTTCCTGCAAGGCCTTTACAATCGCCCGGGCCAGTAAAGGGGGTGACACCCTGATTCGTGTACGAGGTGGTACAAGATCTTGTTCCTGAACGTTTTCGATTTGAGGCATTCTAGACTTCTACCGGGAGAGGGAAGTGTAGTACTCCTGCCAGAACTGGGACTCCGCTGCTTGCACTAACGTGATCCATGGATCGGAGCTCGTTTTTCACCGTTTCTACGCCGCCGAAGCTCTGCCGGGATGTCCCAAACGCTCCCACGACCGTCTCCCTATCTTCACTGACAAAGGGTGGGTCCATTGCCTGTGCGCTGTCGTCTCTACCGGAATTCCCCATTGCGATTCCTCTCTTGGGGGCTTGTAGCACCCGCCCTCGCTTGGCGGCTTTCCTTCTCCGCTCGGCCCCGAGGGAGTGTCGGTGTCATATCCTTCCCTCGTCGTCGTTTACATCATTTGGGTGAGTTCTCCAAGTCTCTTATGAACGCTTACAGAGACTGAGCACTCTCCACTTTGCCGTGATGGTCAGAGATAGTTTCGAGCGCCCTAGTAGACCTGGGCGTATCTAGGTTGCCTTGGGGCTGGTCTGGCGCCCCAAGGTCATGCGACTTCGCCACAGCCGCCAGAGGCCATCGGCCAACAGACCGCTTATTTCAGAAAGGAACTCTGCTGCTCCTAGACGACGCCAAATCGATGGTGCACCGGGCGGCCGGGTTGGAGTCTTAGCCATTAGCCGCTCTAATGGATCGATCGTCGTGCAACTTGCAACCCGCAGATAAAAGGGTGGATCCGGCGTGTGTCGCCGCTGGCCCGGCTTTGGCTGTTTCACTTCCTGGCGAAAAATTCAATTGTTTTCTATGGTAAATTGTTATGCACTTTGTAGGGAATGAGTTGGTATTTATAAGGGGGAAATAGCGGTTACTTTTGTTGGATGGTGATACTTGTATCTTTCTATAAGGTGAGGAGTTTCCTTTTCCTTATCATGGACCGACTCTTAAGGGATAATGGAGGAGTCGTGATCATGCACGATCTTTCTTTCCTAATCTGCGGGATGCGGATCATGGACATTAAGCACTTTTCCTTTTACATGAATTTTTCAGGTCGCCATATATCAATCTTGATCTCCGCAGTAAGTGATTTCCAACTCAAGCCTGACCATATGGCACGGGCAGGTCTCACCTCCAGCTTTAATGATAGGGTCCCCCAACTCCCTTATAAAGCTTGAGGTTTGGCTTGTGCCCCGGGTTTGCGCCAAGCCTATGTATAAGGCCTTCTTACCCCCATCATAATTTAAGATAATTTTTAGAATATGAATTTAGTTATGAAATTAAACCCAATTGAGAAGACAATATACAAATGTTTTACAATTTTTAAAGCACTCAAAACTAAAATAAAATAATATGTTGATTCATGTTATTCCTCTAATTTCTCATACCAATCATTTAGAATAAAAAAAAATAAAAAAACATCAAATTATATAATTTTTGTTAGAAATGACATTTTTTTGGTATTATAACATAAACAATCAATACTTTAACACAAATTATGTAAAGAAAAATAATTTTTTGGGTCTGTGATAAATAATTCAGATTTTATTGTGAGATTGTGAATGAGATTTGTTTTGGTACAATAATTGTTCTAAGTTTGAAATATAAAAATTAATCGTGTTAACAATTATGTTAAAGATTTCATTAAAAATTATATGAATAAGAGAGTAAATAGATTTTGTCAAACATTGTCTATCAAATATCTTCATAAGCTTTATTTAAGATAAAAAATTAAACTATCCCATTTGTTTCTAAATTTTTACTAATGACATTATTGTATATGGTAGAGGTAGAGGGAGCAATTCAAGTGGGATGCATTTTGCTTCTAAATCGAACGGCCAATAAAATAGTACTTTTTTGAACCTAGCTCCCAATATCCAAATGACTGTTTCTCAAATTGCCTTATTAAGCAAAAAAATCATGTGTCCCGACTCAAATTTGGCTCTGCTTTTAAGGTCATCAAATTAATAACCAATTTGGCCATACCTTTTGAGTGAATCAGCTAGGCCCAATCGTCGACTTTAAATCACTACCCTCTAGGTAAAGCTCTATCATTCACACCACAATTTGACAAGTTGTGAATCAAAATACTTATTGGAACAAAGATTGTTCGATTTTGGATTCAAATACTATAGTTCTTGTTATAACATGCTTAAGGTATAATTTCATATATATAACAACATTAAATTATATATTTATTACTCCACCTTTTGCCTTATTATGTGTCTTCCGTTTTAAAATGATAGTTCTTCTAAATTTAAAATACAAAAATCATCTTTTCATGGTTGTCAAAATAATAACTAAAAATTAAACAAACTTTTGGTTTTGTTTTCAAACCCTTGGCCTTTCAAAGAACATGAATATTTAAGAGTAATTAAATTATAATAAATTAGGGTGATGGGATTGTAACATAAATATATAAGAGGAAGTAAAAAAAAAGGTATTTGAATATTTATGGAAAATGAGATAAAAATGGTTTTTATTTGCATATTTATGGGAATAAGGAGATAAATAAAACAATAAAAGAAAGCATTTTGGAGTTTCTTTTTATCAACAAAATGACTTACCTGGTACAAAGTTGAAATTTTAATTTAAAAATTATCTTAGTATTTGTTTTTATATCATTAAAATGCATACTTAAAAATAAAATAAAACAAAAAAAATAATCATTTTATATTTATTTTTCTTTTATAAGATAAAAAATAAATTTGAAAGAGTGTATTTTATTTTTAATCATTTTTTAGATTATATCATTATAAGAATTTATTGACAGCAACATTTAATAATCATTGTAGGAATTTCTTTATTTCGATTTTAGGCTCCTGCTTGATAAACTATTGAAAATATACCTTAAACTATTGAAATTTGTGCAAATTTTCACGGTTTTAATTTTCAATATGTTTGATAATAAAATTTTAGGGAAGCTCTTAATTGGAGAATTTAAATGAAAAACTATTGAAAATTATAAGTAGGTAAAAAAACCTACTTAACGTGGAATATAGAACACTTGGCCAACAAAAAAATTTAAAACAGTGGCCAAATTAGACCAAAAACCTTTATAAATACTATAATATTTCATAAATATCTCTTGGTTAGTTTTGGATAGTTTTAAAAAGTTTTAGATTATATTGAATATTTTTTAAACAGATTATGTCTTTTTTTATAATATTAGAATAAATATTTTTTACATATTTTTTAAACATGTTATTTACAATAATTAATAATTCAGTGAAAATAAAATACTTGCTTGTGAAACTTTATTTAGTTTGGATAATATGTGACTTAATGATAATATAGTAAATATGTAAAAAATACATAATTTTCAATATCAAGATTACAGCTTATCAAACAATATATTTATCTTCAGATTCAATTGTCAAGAATTTATCAAAAACAGCTTTTACAGTACCGATTCAATACTTATGAAATTCAGCACTTAATTTTTCAACACTTATTTTTCAGCACTTAATTTTTTCATTTTATCAAAACATGGCCTTAGTTTATCCTAAGGGGTTATATTGGATTAGGACTTTTAATGACTTTTATGGAATTACAAAGTCTATAAAAATCATGGTGTATTGGATTACGACTTTAAAGATTCTATAAAAGTCATAGTGTATATGATTAAGACTTCTTAAGACTTTTAAAAAGTCTATAAAAGTCATGGTGTATTGGATTTCGACTTTTAAAGATTCTATAAAAGTCATGATGTATACGATACATTTCTTAAAGACTCTTAAAAAAGTTCTATAAAAATCACACAGATTCAATTCAGATTTTTTAAGATTTAAAAATCTATAAAAGTTTATGGTGTATTTATTCAATTTACAACTTTTATAGACTCTAAAAGTATATTCGATATTGAAAAGTCATTGGACTTTATAGACATTAGACTTTTAATTACTTTTAATGACTTTTCTAGTATGAGTATAAATACTCACCCTTTAAAATTCTCCTACGCTTTTCTGAAAGATTTGAAACGACTTTTTCATCGAGTGAGTGAAGCCAATCAAATTTTTTTTAGAGGTAAGGTTTAACCCTATGAGTTGGATCCTAATAAAAGAATAAATTATTCCTAAAAAATCACATGATTTCTAAAATTAGATAATTTTTTAGTTCTTCATATTTTAAGAACTAAAAAGTAAAAAAAAATATGATTATTCCTAAAATCACAAATGAATTATTATTTTTTAATTGTTTTACATACAAATCAGATATTTTAAAAAATAAAAATATTATAAGCGCTTTTCAAAAAATTATATCAATTAGAATAAGATACAAATATGAT